>JBBCBC010000048.1:1338368-1778551 GCA_037126765.1 Stenogyne calaminthoides
ATTATATTTTATTTCATTGCACATATATAGCATGTCCACGGATGCCATTTTATATTTCATTTAGTACATGACTAATTTTTTTTTTAATTTATATTTGATACATTTATTAAACCATCTCGTACAAATTTTTATCCAACACATATAATCAACATTGTCAGTCATATAAGATGTAAAATTGGCCCCACAACACCCATAACTCATTTTCACGTACAAAGGACGACATGACATTCCGCCCAGTTTCATAAAAAAAGAAAAACATATTCTTGATGAAATTATAAATCATTTTATCTTTCTATTCATAATAAGTAAAATGGTTTATTTCTAAAGATAATCAATTATAATATTTTTTTCTACCACTTAACACATAACACATCTTTTTATATCGCTATAAATCAGAACCGTAATCGCACCACAAGTGGGGGACCACCATCCCACCACAAGGTGGACCACCACAAAATAAAATTTTCCTCTCCGTGTCTCAAACTCAAACCACTCACCACAAAGGGTGATTACTACAAGAGAAAATAAAATTTTGTCTCTCTGTATCTTGAATTCAAAATCTCGGGGTCTTAGACAGTGGAGCTCTAACTACTTGATCTACTCCACACTTGACATAATAAGTAAATGATTAAATATGCTTAAAGGAAATAATGGGAAAGAAGACAGATAAAATTGGGTCAAATTTCGTTTTAATGAATCGAGAAGCAAGGTAATTAGTCAAAACATGTATAATTTTATCTTCAAATTTCAATTAAAATGATGCATGAAGCGCCTACAATTTATCAAAGGAGCAGCAACTATGAACACTATAAATCTGCTTTGTTTTATACTTTCATTTTTCTACTATAAAGTTGAGATTTCAATTTAATGTCTTAACTATAATGATTTTATAAATGTGAAACATAGTAAATGAAAAAATGGAACGGCAAGGAATGTGAGGGGTGAAATAGTGGATGACCTACCAATTAACTCCACTATTTTAACTCTTTTAAAATTATTGTCAACTTTTGATTTTAAAAGAGTATTATGATTGATATTGTATGAATCAAAAGACTATGAACTTTTATGGGATCTTTAATTTGGACGCATGTTTTTTTTACCCCTTACTTATTTTGTATGTTACAATTTTTATGGGGCTTTTAATGCATGTTTTTTTGCCTTTTCTTTTTTGGGTTCGCCACTGGTGCACTCATAGTACATTTTAGAATAATACAATTTATTATACTAAATTATGTAAATTGTTTACGGTGAACCATTCAATTATTTTTTCATATTAACACAGTTCAATATAAATAAATTATATAATTCTAAAATGCACTATAAATACACGCTGCATCTGTACGCGTACCAAACTTAGCCATACATATATGCTCCATTTACTCTTGGTGCTCCCACTCAACTGTGTGATCCATCTAAATCTTTTGAGTTGGGCTCTCACTTCTCTCTCCTCTATGATTTTATCAGATGAGGTTGTTTTTATTTAATTTTTTGGATGTACACGTTTCACCTAACAACCCACATGCCTCGCACATTAATATATGCATACACACACATTTCATGTGGTACCATATTTATGCTAAATGTGATACTGAAAAAAAAGAAAAGCTTATTTTACGGAACGGTTGTGTATATTGAATAATGTCTTTTTTAAAGTATATGTTTATCATGTGATCAGGCGATAGTTTGTTATAGACATTTAACATCTACAACATGAAGAAACAATTGAATAACAAGAACATTATTATTGTCCAATATTAGAGCACAACTCAATTAAAAGAGACCACAATCACATGTGCATTAGGCTATGCTCAAACAAACTAGAAAAAAGATCAAAACAACTCTCTTAGGTTTTAAAATGTACATCCAATGAGATGAGACGAGATATAACATAAGACGAATACGCAACAATAACAAACTTTTCACTAAAACAAGTGCCAACACAAGTTTGAATTACATGGACACACCACCCTTCAATTTGGACACAAATTCACCTAACAACTTTGTGGATGCACCATTTTCACTAAGCGTTTTCGCGGCCGCCTCCTTGAGATCACTCATTCGGCTCCGAATCCCCTTCCCTTCTTCCCCTTCCATCAAACCCTTGACAACGTTGGCGATCTCAACCCTTCTCGCCACGCCATCATCCCCGAACTTCAGCCTCAAGGCCACCCTCACGTCCTCGTGAATCATCACAGCATTCATGCGCTGCTCGGCGTACAACGGCCAGGCAATCATCGGCACTCCATTCACAACGCTCTCCAGAATAGAATTCCACCCGCAGTGAGTCAGAAACGCCCCGACAGACTCGTGTGCCAGGATCTGGGCCTGCGGGGCCCACATCGGCACCACAAGGCCCCGACCCTTGGTCCTCTCCAGGAACCCCTCCGGCAGATAAGCCAGAGGGTCCCCGGAATTTTCCATTTTAAAATAAGTAGCGGATGACGACGTGCCACTTGGACACCTAATCACCCATAAAAACCTCTGCTCACTCATTTCCAACCCCAAGGCAAGCTCAATTATCTGATCATGAGTGAGGGAGCCACCACTCCCGAACGAGACATACAAAACCGAGCCACTCGATTGGTCATCCAACCACTTGGAACAAACGCATGACGACTCCGGTTTTGTCGAACCCATCTTAATAACCGGTCCGACCGGGTAGACGACCGGTTTACCCTCCTCCTTCTTTGTTAAATGCTGAACCGGACCGGGTTCGAGTTCTAAAAAGCTATTGACTAATATCCCATCAGCGGTTCCGTACCTTTTGGCGTGATGAAGGATCCATTTATAAGCGTCGTTTTTCCTATCCTGAACCGGGTCCAACAAATCCTTACCGTGAACCGGGATGCAACCGGGGATTTGGATTTTGTCGGGTACATCCCTATACTCGGACGACACCGTTTGGTCGAGAAGGGGCAAGTGGAGAAAAAGGGACAAGGCCATAGCGGTGGAGCAAAAGAAAATGTAAGTGGGGATGTGGAATTCACGCGCGACATCGAACGCGTCGGTGCCGAAAAGGTCGACGATAAAAGCGGTTAGTTTGTTGGATTGGTGGAGGGATTTGAGGGCGGCGCGTAGGGAGGGGAGGGAGCGGGTGACAGAGAGGGAGATTCGGGTCTCGGCTTTGACGTCGGGGGGGAGGTCGTCGAAGTTGGCGGGGGGGAGGAGGAGGTGGTGGAGGCCGGAGAGGAGAGATGTTTGGGAGGCGGAGATGGGGCCGTCGGTGGGGATGATGAAGGTGGTGGAGACGCCGTGGAGGTGGTGGAGCTTTAGGGCGAATTCGGTGAGGGGGATGAGGTGGCCCATGCCGGGGGTGGGGAGGATGGCGATGTGGGGTGTGGTTTCCATGGTGGTGGAATTTCTCTTAAGATTGGGTAATTATGTGAATTACTTTTTGAGACGAATTCAATTTAAATGATGGTGGTGTGGTGTATATATAGATAGGTGGGGGCGGAGATTTTGAGATGCTATCAATTGGAAATTGGAGTAAGTGCTTCTACGTACCGTTTTCAAATTATTTGTCTCATTTTATTTAAATGACTATTTCTAATTATTGTAAATCATGAATTACTATTTTCCTACCAATATAATTAATGAATGAGTGTGCGTATATTATATTTTAAAATTATACACCTTATTACACTAAGATATATAATTTATTCACACCGAAAGTTGCAATAAATTTCTCATATTGCTAATAGTAACATGGTTAATTGTAAACACGTTTCATATTTCATGCAACAAATTGCATAACTCTTAATTAAATATATTATGCAATACTTGGTGCACACCGGTCAGGCATGCTAAAAAAAATCGGAGTTTCGGTTCTAACCGAAATCGGTTTTGTTTTTGCTCGTCGATTCCGTGATTCGAATCGAACCGAAACCGTAAAACACACGGTTCGATTCTGGTTCCATCATTTCTTGAACCGCGAACCGCCGATTCTGGTTCGAACCGTCGGTTTTCTGGTTTTTTTTTTTAATTTCAATGGTTTAGATCTCCTTCAACTCAATCCAATGACCATAATCATTTGTAGTGTACTATTAGCCTTCTACTAGTTTTACTGATTTACTATTGTTGCATTTTAATATTGTTCTAATGTAGAAATATTTGATGATGTATCAATTAGACAATTATCATGTATTTATAATTGTCTAATTATAAAATTATGTATGTTTTAACTATTGTAATCTTCCATTTTAATTTCCATAACAATAATTTGTCATCTACATGTACATTTCTTTAAATTTCAGATTCAAAATTTAAAAAACTAAAAAAAAGAAAAGGGAGGAACAGCCGGTTCGGTTCCGGTTCCACCTTCAAACATTTTAGAACCGCTAGTTCGGAACCGGAACCGGCAGTTCCGGAACCGTGAACACCCCTAACCCCAGTGCATATAAGACTTAATTTTAAGTAATATTTTTTTCATATTAATAATATATTAAGTATATCTACATTTAGGCAAATTCTCATGTGTGCAATTTAATTTTAGGAGTTCTTTTTTTAATTTTTTTTAGTTTTAGTTTTTTTTTTAATTTCAGTTTTCTTTTAATTTTAATTTCAATTTTAAATTTTTTTCCTTGACCCGGACCCAAACCCGGCCTGAATGGTTCATATACGATTTAGGGTTCATTGTTTAGGGGTTAGAGTTTAGAGTGCATAGTTAATTCAAATTAAAATTGAATCAAATTGCACCGTGCAATTGGTACACAGGAGAGTAACTCTTATGCTTAATGTGATTGATATTCTAATTTTTTTTTCTATTTTACTGAAATTAAATAAACATGATCATTTTTGTCTATTGCGAAATAATTAATGACGGCAAAAAAAAAAATCTATAATTTAATATATACCAAAATGAAAAACAAGATTTAACGGTACGGAGAGAGTAGTTTATTAATTAATTTTGATTTACATTGTCATTTATAAGTGATAAAGAAAGGCAAAATTTTCTTTTGATAACATAATTAAAGAAAAAAAATGGTTCGACTGAATTCTCATAGCAAGTATTGAATACTATCGTTAATAAATGATCGATTAAGAAGTAAGTGTTTTGAACACCAATTGTACTGTTCAAATTATGCACAATCAACAATTAATATATCTCAAGTGTGGATAACTTAAGTGGTTAGAGCTCCACCACCTGAGATCTTGAGGTCTTGGGTTCGAGACACGGAGAGTGAATATTATTTTTTCTTGTGGTGGTCCCCCTCTTATGGGATGGTGGTTCCCCTGTTGTTGGGTTGTGGTTCCGATTGCGGTGCGGTTGCGATTTCGAGTGGTCCCCCTCTTGTGGTGATTGTGGTTCCGGTTTACATCGAGATGAAATGATATTGTCATGTGCCCGGTGGTAGAATGAATTATTATAATTGATTGTCTTCCAAAAAAAAAAAATATTGTCCAATTAATAAAATTAAAATGTCATGGTACATTTTAAGATTATATTTCATTAATGTATATTAGCATATATATAAATCCATTATAATTATACGAAAATATATTTTTAAGTACTGTGTGGTTTTGAGTTATACTATCGGATTATTATTCGAGTAATACTCCAGTATTATTATGGTTTGAATTAGGTAAAAATTAGATATTACAAATATGAAAAGACATTTTAAAGGACAATTTTGAGGTAATTGTATTTGGAAGACTGGAAGATTCATGATACAATGCACGACTATATATGTTACTATGTATCAAGACTTGAGAGTTTGTCTGGTCGGCAGGGCTTTGTTTTATTAGAAGATGATGATTATTCATTGATTAAGTATGATATTTATTCAGGTGTACTGTGTATTTATAGTGTATTTTAAAATTATATAATTTGTTATATTAAAAATATAATTTATTTACACTAAACCGTATAACTATTAAATATTAAAAAAATATTATACGATTCAATGTAAATAAATTATATTTTATATTATAATAAATTATATGATTTTAAAACACTATAAATGTACGTACATCTGGAATGTAAATAAGACCTACTCTTCTTCATTATTTATTTATATTGTTGGAGTTGATGAACTTTCTAGCTACAGTACAGTTCCAATGATGATTACGTAAGTATTGTATCACTATTTCGTATGTATATGTTAGACCTGTCGTACAACAAGATGACTAATTAATTACCATATTGCTATTTATATTACTAGTTTTTTTGCATACCCGTGCGTTGCACGGAAGGCATTAAGATTATAAATAATTTTTTACGTATTAATTGGTAATTTAATTATAAAATATATTTATTTATTACTAAAATATATATTAATTAAAATAAATTTTAATAATTATTGTGACTCACGAAATTTCATCTGTAGAAGATCAGAAATAATTTGAATTTTAATATAAAATTTAAAGTTTATATTAATATCTTGTTATGTTATTTATATTCATAATAATGTGAGTTTTAAAATAAGATTTTGATGTTTTAAAATTACATTTAATTTTATTCATTACAATATTAATCTGTTAAAAGAAAATTCTTTGTATAGAAGAATTAATATTCTTCACTTTATGGTCATTTCTTTAAAAAAATCGATTTTTGAAATCCTGGAGTTTTGAAAATACTGATGAATATTAATTAATGTGCGTTTCTTTTGGATTTTTAAGTAGGGATAAATTTAACTTTATGTAAAATTAATTTGTTAGAGTAAATGATGTTGTATTATTATATTATTATTATTGAATGGGGTTTATGTCAAATCATTGTGTATGAGTGAATGATGTTGTGTTATTATATTGTTGTTGATTGTGAATATTATAATGATTATATGATTGTATAATGATTAAAGTTTATTAATTGATAGTGGTGGTTTTTAAAATCTGTTTATAAAATCCCAAAGTAAAACCGATTTAGGATTTTAAAACCCAAAGTAAACATAGCCTTAAAGTTTTTATCTATTACAATATTTTTTATGCACTTCGAGACACCAACTTTTTAAGTTATGTTATTTGAAATATCTATCAATTTTTTAGCAGTAATTAAGTGGCATGGCTGCTGAGTTGACATAAATGGCTATGTAGGATGTCAAGACTGGTGAATAACTACATTTTATTTATATGTTGAAATGATATATCTTAAATACTTGAATATGTAATATGTTTTTCAACGAACATAATGAGAATATAAGTAATAAATAACATTCATTTTTTTAATTAACAAAATGAGATATGATCAAATCTAATTAGTATTTTCAAAAAATGTCTAGATATGTGCATGAGACAAACCACATTTCTAAAACTTAATAGTATATAGTTGAGTAAGAAAGATAACTTAGAACGATTAAATATATTATACGTAAAATAAATAATTTTATAAATATATAATAATATACAAATTTAAAAGAAAAAAAAAATCTTCTATGACATTACCAAATATTTTTTTCCTCTGAATATCATTTTTCATTTATTTGGATCACTATATCTAGACGGTCATCTGGTTTAATATTGCATCCACAATGCACGTACATCAGTCTCCAATTAATACTACATCCACAACACCACTCTAAATTTCACTACGAAGTTCCTTCTGATGTATAATAATAATATTTTAGTCTTACAAACTTATCCATAGTGTAGGCCACAATTAATTGTTGAGTTAGACGTTTGGACGATAAAATTGTAAAAGGTTCAACATTTCTCTTTTGAAGACGAAAATCAAAGTACTATTTTAGACTCACATAATTATGTATATCATGAAGCTCTATCCACCGCAAATGCAACAAAAGGAATATCTTTCGTGTATCCATCATCATAATATGAAAAAATCAATGGATATTGTAAATCAAGGTAAGATGGACTTAATTCATTAATGCATTGAAGTTTACCACGGCGAGTTTCAACAACAATATCACATTGACCAACAACAACAACAATAACAACTTTAGACGTAATGGGTAAATTATAACTTCTCAGATCACATCCTCTTTTACCAATCAATCTCATGGTTACTTTAGAATGTCCTTGGCCGATCTCTCTCTAGCTTCTCGAATTTTTATTTTTTTTTGCAAGTACATTATGATCATCCAGCTTATTCTGAAGATCAACTACTATTTCAGCATGAACTTTATTGATGTTCAAATCTGGCCTGTAATTACTAAACCAAAAACAAAATTTCAAAAATTAAAATCGTCAAAAGAATACGATTTTTGTTACATAAATTTATATAGAAAGATAATTACTTAACTTGATGAGTTCTATTTGAAATTTCATTATCAGAACGACCCTTCAAAACTTGCGTGTTTTCATAGGACGTTGAACTAATCCGGCCTGGAACTTTAATTGTTATGGATCTGTTTTACTTCATTTTACTAAAATTAGTTGCATGTCATAAATATTCTTTATTGAACATTTTTAATTAACCTAAATAATATATAAATTTTCAGAAATGAACGAAGAAATTGAGAACAACTTGTCAAACATGAATGAATCAATATTTGATATAGAATTGGAATTATAACTATTTTACATATAGTTCAGAAAAGGATACATAAAATTGAAAGTGTGAAATTTTATATAACATTTTTCTCTAACAAAACAGAAAAAGTTTTTATATAACTTTTATAAAAAAAAAAAAATCACTATTGAATTTAGAATACAAAATAGAGTAAACATGCAACTAAAAGTGTGTGAAATTGTTTATGACATTGTTCTCTAATAGAACATAGAAAGTTTTTATGTTATATTTGATGTATAACTATATACACATTAATAAATCTAATTTAATATAAAATTATAAAAAGATTCACATTACCAAATTTTATAATTTTACAAATCAAAATAAATCTGTGAAATACTATATAAAATATGGTAGATTGTGACGATATTTTACAAAAAATACAAAAATATTTCATACACTAAATAAAATAAAATAAACCATATACATTATTATAGTTTTGAATATTTTGTTATATATTTATATCTTTTTTATTTTTAAATTATACTCTCTCTGTCTACCAATACTGTACTCAATTCTTTGGGCACATATTTTAAGAAAATGTAGATAAAGTAAATGGTATTATAGGGTATTGTGGGGTTCATTTGTAGATAAAGTGAATTTTGTGGGTAAAGCGCAATGACAATAAAGGTAATTAAGTGATGGTTGGAGACTAGAGATAAAGTGAGTGTGTCCATAAAAAGAATGAACACAGTTTTGGTGGACGGACAAATAAGAAAAGTGAGCACAGTTTTAGTGGACCGAGGGAGTATATAATATTTTTCGTAATTATAATATTGATCTCTTAAAGTATATTCTACCTAATGAAGAAACAATATCAAGATCTACTTAACATATCTTTTGACATTTATTGTATTAATGTTATCATTATATCAATAACATATATTCACATATTGATGTAATATTTATATTCATGATAACAATATGGTGATTTTAACATTATTTTTTAGCATTTTTTCACTAAATTTAAAACAAATAATTTATATAAATATTTTATTATAATATTAATATTAAAAAGTAGGTTTATATAAGATGTTTGATATTGACTTGTTGAACATAGTTTGACAATTAATATTCTCATTATGAGGTGTTGGAGAAATTATATTAATTCATTTATGTATCATAGTTTATATATTAATATTGTAATAATTCAACACCAATAGGACTTTAACAAATAAAATAACATGAAAAAGTTGTGATATTAAAAAATTTATTATTATAAAATTATATATTCCTAAAAATTTCATGAAATACATTTTTCAGATGCTACATCACGATTGTCGTCTGGTATAATAGGTTCTTCAAACCTTGACGATTTGTTATCCGAGTTACTGTTTTCTAACCGGACCTGTAACTAAATCAAACTGGGCATCGGTTGACGGTTCAACCGGAGGTCCAACCGCTAAATGATTCCTTCTTATTTTTTTAAAAAAAAATATTACCTATATTACATTAAAAATAAAATGAATATGCATTTATAAAAAAGTAAAATTATAATTTATAAGTTTCATATTGAAAATAAACACAATAGAGTCGTAGACAGCACAACACTACACAACACAATTTAAAATATTAAAATTTAAAATGGAGATGATAGAAATTAGGATTAAATTTAATAAATAATAAGAAAAATAATAAAAAAATTGGTTGAATTGGTTTCCGATTTTAACAGTTTTTTCTGGTTCTCATCGATTTATTTCGATTCAACAGTAAAAAAAGTTCTTTTAGGGTAACCCGATCAATTTTATGATGGTTCCCGATTCTATCAGTCGAACCGAACGGTTCAATTCACCATGACCATGACTAAAAATGAGCTTCTACAAAAAGTACATCTACACTGATCCGACTTACATATGCATACAATTTACCATAACTAAAAATAAGCTTCTGCAATAATATCTCTACGTCAGAAAATGATTGTCCCTAACATAACAATCATCCACAATTGTTTCTATTGAAATTTGAACAATAATTTAGGATCAGAAGGAGTCAATGTAAGCATGGGTATCAATGCCACATGTCGACTCTACTTCCAGTTAGAACCTTAACTTCAAAAACTCTATTACTCATCCTCGTAATAACCAACATATATATGTAAAAATAACATTATATTACAATTTTTTTTTTAAATAATACACATCAACTTTTTAAATATGAGAAAAAAAAAAAACTTCGGTTACATTGTACAAACCCCTTTGAGTGATCAATATTGCTCAATAACATTACCGGCATTCCAACTTTTACTTTCAATATATAATCGAAACACCTGAACACTTTACACTATTCAAGAACCCTGAATTATGCACATTAGAAAGATGATCAACATTTGACATAGCCCGGCAAGAAACTATCAGAGTTCAAATAAGTATGTGACTCATTTTCATTTAATGGAACCATGTGCTCGTTTATGGACATAACAACATCCAACACATGAGTGAGAATTGTTCTATTTTGCAAATAATCGCGATTGTCCATCGCGTTCTTCAAATCAGGATAAATGCCATCAACAATAGTATCGATCGGATCACCACCTCTCAACAAAATATCATCCAAAATTTTTACATCAGAATCATACCCATTTTGCTACTTATTTAGTAAAAAAATTCAATTTGTGTGTATCTTTAACTGATCCCAAGTTCTACAACCGAGTCATTCCATATATAAATGAGTTCATTGTAAATGCAAACAATATATTGCCTCGTTCTTTTGGAATAAACGACAATATCTGCGAAAAATCACATCCAAACCCAACAGTCTTATCAAGTATGTGATATACATGTGTTTTTATATTTTAATAAAATATTTAATATTTTATTTTTAGTGATTTTATATCTTTTAACTATACATAGATCTTTAAAAGGGTTAGTTGTTAAAAAAAAGACCCACCTTTAGTGTTTTTATCAATTTTATTTTTTATTTTTTATTTCAATTCGAGACACCACTTTTTTATGTTTTACAATTCGAACCATCTGCTCATTTTCCGACAGCAATTAAGTGATATGGCTGTCGGAGCTGCCACATAAATGTCCATGTATGAAAATTTTGATTTTTATTTAAAGAAATGTTAAATATTATATGTAAAAGAAATATAGTAGGAATTGATAAAATTATTGAGTGGTACTATAACCATCATGAGAACTAAACATTAAGGCGATGTTTATTTTGGGTTTTATAAATTAAAATTAAAATTTTAAAAATTTAAATTAGTTCTAATTTGGGATTTTGAAAATCAAAATTTCAAAAAAACTACTACTCTTGTCCTATTTTAGATTGTCCATTTTTTAGATTTGTTTATTAGTATTTGACATGAAAAAAATATTTTTAATGTGGAATGATAGTCCTACCTCTCACCTATCCTGTTTATTTATCATTTCAAATACTAATAAAAAAAGGTTTTTAAAGTGAATATGATAAAACAAAACGAAAGAGTACAATTATACTATAAATCTACTATCATCTCGCTTCAAAAACCCAAATAAAATCTTTCAAATATTTATTTATCGAACAAAAGTCGCTAAAAACTAAAATATATAAAAGTCAATAAAACTCAAAATAAATATTAATATAAATATATAAAGTGATCTTGAAAAAAACGTTATTACTTTGAAAATTATTTAATATAATTAAATACTAAACTTTTCTAATTTTTAAATTCATGGTCTTTAAAAAAAAAAAATCACATTTAGATTTGCTATTATATGATACATTATTTTATTTTTTATGCAAAATTAATTATTATCAAGAATAATTAATTTACTAAAATAAATTATTACCAAATATAATTTAATTAAAATATATAAAAGTAAATATTTAATTGACTTTAATTATTATTGGAACTTTTTAATGTAATTTTCAATCAAATAAAATTTTAAAAGTTTTATCATAATTAAATATGATTATTTAAATAAACAAATTAAATGTAAACCCAATGGTTTCAAACTTTCAAAATTTTTTGATAAAATTCATGGTTACTTTAAAATTGCTAGAAAAAAATAAAAACATTTAGATTTGTTATAATGTTATATGATAAATTATTTTTATTTTTCAATAAATCAAGTCTAAATTAATTATTATCAAATATAATTAATTTTCCTTTTCCTAAAATAAATTATTACCATAATATAATTTAATTATATATATATAATTAAGTATTTTAATCAATTTAATTGACTTTAATTATTATTGGAACTTTTTAATGTAATTTTCAATCAAATAAAAAATTTTAAAAAGTTTCGCTACATTTATCATAATTAAATATGATTGGATCAAATATAAATAAACATTTTATTTTGTTATTATTATTATTATCTTAAACTTGATAACTCTAACAAGTTGAGGGGCAGGTCCTCATATCTTCAATATCGATCGATGAATGAAATCTGGGTGGACTTGATAAAATTCCATGGCATTACCATCGCTAGTGAAAAAATTGCTAGAAAAAAAAAATCATACAAAAAAAAAAAAATTACATTAGTTATAATGAAAAATGCCACATATGTTAATTTTCAAAATGAACAACAAACTTAATAGTATCATATAATATGTACAAACACAATCAATGAATCAAGTCTAACAACACCATTGTTGTACATCCAAAATATTATTTTATATTTTCGATTTATTCCTATCTCTATTCAACAAAATGACTCTAATTTTCCAAAGGAGAATGAAGGAATGTATGATATTTTAAATAATCAAACAATCTCGATTCATAATATACCGTCTAAGCACAAATGCTTCCTAGCGTGAGACCCCATCAACCTTTTAAACAAATGTAAGAAAATCTCCCTGATAGATAAACAAAATTACCCAAATCAGTTTGATAGGATTCTTGATTAACAAAATCATCATTATGAAAACAATGTGCTAAACGATGAATTAAAACAAATTGAAAATTAGAAAACATGTGAAAATCTAAATTTTACATCTAAAAGAGTGATTTACCCTATAAAATTGTGTGTTCAAACTATAATGAACCATGAATAAAGATAATGAGTTAAAACAAAAAAAAAAAATAAGTATACAACAAAATGTAAATATTACAAAATGTAAATACAAAAGCAAAATAAATAAATTGGATTAAGACTAACTTCAAAATCGTCATGAACTATATATACTGAAGTGACAGTGAACATAAATGGAATAAAGACTAAATTGTAGGAGAAAATGGAGCAAACAAGAGTCTACATAATTTATGGTGGAGAATGTATGGCCAAGATAATTAATGGTCAAGATTAGAGTAATAACATTTAATATGTTAGAATAATTTTTGTCATTTCTCAAATACAATGAAGAGCTAAGATTAAAGATAAAAAAATGAATCAACGGCTAGGATATATCTTTCTAAAATTTATTAATATATTGTATTTTATAATAGAGAATAAATAATCTATTCATCTATAGTTGTATTTTTCATAAGATATTATATATTGTATTTTATAAATAATCTATTCATCAATTATAATCATAAATGGTTGTACAAACAAATCTTTTGATATGGAGTAGCAGTGATATTCGGTAAAAACAACTACAATAGTAATAATGCTATACACACAAACTAATTTAGCGAAGTAACATTATTAAAAAGTGTCTAATTCCTTCTTCACAACATTGACATTATAAAAACCCTTAATATGAATAAATGCAAAATAAGCACGTAATTAAAGACGTAATTAATTTTATTAATTTTTTTTGTTAAAATACTATGAACAAATCATGCAATAAATGGATGATCAAAATTGATTGACTAAAAAACGATCAACGGTCGGAAACGAATGACGCCAAAACTATAAAAGGAAAAATAGCTCCTATTATATATTTATGATAGATCATGTATATTATTCAAAGAATGTGTACCACAAAAGATGAAAATCAAATTATAAATAACACAGCATACATTTAAGACAATATTATTCCCAACAAAAATACAATTAAGAATTGGTCAAAGACAAATATGGGGCAAAAGAAAAAAAAATATATGCATGTTTTGTTATCAATCGAGTAATATAGTCAATATGTTAAAATATTGACTTAATTTAAGAGTGTTGAGTTATTATATTTATGGTACTTTTTGATATCATAATTTAAATTTTTTGTCAATATACAATCTTTTTGTTGAGTAATTCAGTCACAATTATTATTTCAAATAACTTATTGGTCAATAAATAATCTCGTTAATTTATGTGGTAATCATAAACCTCCAAATTAGCATTTTCAAAGATTGAGGGAATGGATCATAGTGTCATTAAAATAGAAATGTATAATTAAACGTTATATATAAATAAAATTTCATTAAGTCAAAAAATTGAGAGATTAGTCAAAATTAACAAAATTGAAATTAATAAATAAATGATTGTCAAATTACTAAATGGAGATGATGTAATACATTAATGGTCATAATTACTAAATTAAATTAAAAGAATATTTACCTTTAGAAATAATAATTATTCAATTATTTGTTGACTACAATTATGAAATTACCTAATTCATATAAAGTGAGAGTTTATTGTGTAAGAACTAATTCTATAAAAAAAAACAATCAAAATTTTAAAAATAAAGATTTATTACTAATGATATTAAATGCAAAGAAAAAAATGCTTTGTAAAAATTACCAAAAAACATGATATTAAATAATAAATGGTTGGTCAAATTACCAAAATGAGAGATTATATATTAAATGGTATAAATTACCAAATTAAAAATTGCACAATAAATGATTGGTCATAATAATTCAAATAACATAATACTTACCTATATAATAATAATATGATAATCCTGGTTTTTGTTATTAAAAAGAATTAAATTATTAGAGGATGAGATGAATAAAATGGAGCAATTTTCGGCATTAACATCACTACAGGTTTGGTCCACGATTAGAAAAAAATAAAACAAACAAAATAAATAAAATTAGAGAAAATGAAAAATACAGAAATGGTACCTACAATTTTGCCCACGATCAAAGCACTATAATTGAAATTAGTTTATAACACATCATTAACGAATTGAATTAATGTCAATTCTAAACGGATGGAATTAATAACACAACATAGATTGCATAATTAGAATAATAATAATTATTAAATTAAACAAAAATATAGAGTAAAAATGCTTCATACGTGAGCAATTAGAAGGATATTAATTGTTTTCACTAAAAGGTATCAGTTGCTTTTACTAAAAGATAATACTTATGAAAGGTATTACTTGATTACACCGAAGATTATTAATTGAATAGTACGAAGATTATTAGTTGTTTAACAAAATAATATTCGTTGGTTACACATAAGGGTACTACTTTGTTAAAAAAATTGAATGTTGAAAGAATAAGAATTTAATCATATATTGAGATTTTACAAATAAATCGAAAAAATATAATATAAAAAAAGCATAATATACTAATTGCACCACAAATTCAAACTCATTTTCAGATTTGAAATAAATTACAAATGCACTGGCAGTTACATGTCTGCTGCAACAAAATATATTATTATAAATCAAACATGAAGATTTCCTGTGTAATTACATGGTGAAATTAACAATCTGGAACTCTGATTTTCATTGTTTCCCATCATACGTAAAGGTGAGTATATATAAACTTTATCTTCTTCTTTTGAAGATGGATATCTCTATAGAAACAAAGACTACCTTATTGCAATGATGAGAGATCAGATTTGCAAAGAAAAAAAGAAAAAAGTCAAAATCACAAAACAACATTAGCATATTCAAGAAAAAATAAACATGGGATGAAGGAGATGATTTTGTATGAGAAACAATATTATAATGGACAACTAAAAAGTGGAATAATGAAACTTTTTGAAGATGAAACTTCTCTTTAAATAGGCGTGAGAACAAATCAACGGGTCTTGAATTCAGCCCGTCATTAAAGTCATATTAAAGTTTATTAAATAAAGGGAAAAAATAATTTACTTAATTGATGCAAAAATAATGGACGATCAAGATTAATCCACTAAAAAGGATCAATGGCCGAGGACGATTGGTTCCAAAACTATAAAAGGAAAAATAGGTGATATTATATATTTATATGTGGAAATTAATTTTTAAAAAAGGGCGTGTATTTGTACGTAAATTTCGAATATAAATTATATTACATCTGTACGTAAGAATAATGTCATCGTCACTAAATTTTATTTCAAATTTAGATAATACTCCCTGACCCATAATTACGTGAAAGTTTATGCAATTTATAAGTTGAAAATTGCAGATTAAAACTATTATAATCTAAAAAAGTAGAAAAAATATATATTAATATATATATATATAACTGATCCTGGCTGGCCTACATATGCCCAGCCCACAATTTTTAGAAGTAACGTATCTCTTCTTTCAAAAAAATAAAAATAAATAAATAAATAAAAAAGAAGTAATGTATCTCCCAAAAAATTATAAAACCTAAAACTAGTCCATCAAATTAAGAGTGAGTATATTCTTGTAATTCATATTAGACATTTACAATCAAAATTAATCCATATATGTGAATACATTATATACACTTGTTATGATAGTATGTATATATGTATAATATATATGATTGATCTCAAAAAAGAATAAATAGGTATATATATGTTGCTAGTACTCCGTACTATACAAATATGATGCATACGTTGAATATCGATCCTCCCTGACCCTACTTATATTATATGAGTAACATTTGTCATTGGTATAATTTAAGTTAATTTTAATTTAGATAAATAATTTATAACTTAAACACTAAATTATAAATCTTAAATTATGATCTATTCGGATCGAGTTAACCATAAAACATTCGAATCGAGTGAATCATAAACCACTCGGGTCGGGTACGGATTGAACCGATTAAAAAAAATGAATTTAAATTATATTACATTAAATTAAAATTAGTGCAAATGATACATAGAAAAATGTGATACGTTATATAGATTGCGACTTCAATGGTTCATAAGTAATTGTTTCCGATAATTAATTTTCAATGTCTGTTCAGAAAAAGAATTGATTTTCTATGGTGTCGCCTTCATATGTGTGTGGTCGCAATTATTTCAACGTACAATCATGTGAAGCTGCCTAACACGACTATTGTCTCGTACATACGAATTATCTAATTTTTTTTTTTAATTTGGAATATTAATTGATAGGAATTGCATGCACATTGCACGTGTGGTTGATTGGTTTTCATTCCCCTCCCAAATACTAGACACTTCACTCTGATTTCTTACACATATTAAAATAATATATTTAATAAAACAAAATTCACCTCAATATTCCTTTTATATTAAACAAAGTATACACATTTAAAAAGAAAATGGACTATAATTTGAGACAACGAAAAAATGAATAATATACTAATATCTAATCAAAATTATACATTATGTATAAAATTTATGATTTACTCCACTGCATACTTAATTAGTTATTTATATATATTTTTATACATTTTTAAGATACCATTCTTTAAACAGATTTAAGATTATTTTTACCATTTAAAAAGCTGTCATTATTTCCGTAAAAAATGTTAATTGGAGTAGTTCTTATGCATATTTGTTTATAAATTTAATTATTTACAATAGTACGTTTTACTATGACATTCGACACTCACGAGTAACCACATATTTTTAAAACATTGTGCAGTAATACACAAGAAGTTTTAAAAAATTCTTCTATATACTTATTTAATATTACAAAACATTCTTATACTACGTTTTTAATATTTGGGTGATAACTTATAATATGTGGACCCACATGAGACAGGAGTGGGACCCACTGATTGAAGTCGAACTCTGGCGAAAGCTAATTGGGTAGCAGCTATTTCTTCTAGAAGCGTAGTATGGGAATTAAACTGGTCCAAAATAATCTGACGTCAATGCTCATGTCATCATTACGTCCGAGCCACATTGATTGAAAAAGTTGGAATTTTATTCCTTTATTTTATCTTGTACTTCACTTAAATAATACTGCCCATTTTTGTAATCAATCACATTATTGAACCACATGTGCAAAGATTCGTGACAAGTCTGATTACATTATTTGATAATTCTATTGGATAAAATCACTTTGAATTTATGTTAATAATCGGACAAATATTTGTCCTTTATATACTTATAATTTTAATAACACTTAAAGAATGATTTTTATATTGAGATTTTACCAAACTCAAGCCATTAGGTTCAGGAAATTAGCCAGGAATGTAGCTGAAATATTGTGTATTCGTAGAAAAGATTAGCATTGATTTTTCATTTCATTGGTTAATGAAGTCAAAAAAATTTAGAGTTGTAGCTAACGTATAATGTCATCTTGTGCATGTGTGAATAACTTGTTAAATTGATTTCAAACCATTTTGGGGAATTAGATGCCCATTTTTTTAAGAAAAAGAAAAGAGAATTGAGTAATTATTAGACGAAAAAAGTGTTCGACGAAATCAAGGTAAGAACTTGGTCATGTGTGAACTATAAAGAATCAAAAGGCAAGTTATATCACTTTAAGACAATGACGTAATAATCCTAGAATCATTTAATTTCTATCTCAAATTTTTGAAACTCTCTTGTAAGTATTATTAGACTCGAGCAACCGTCTTCTCTATATTTTATTTGTAAGCTACCTCAGTTCTCATTTAATATAAGTTTATCTTGACTGATTATATATATATATATACGAAAATGACAATATTGGGCCTTTAGATATTTAGGTTTTAGGAGAGCCCAAACGTGGGCTCGAATTTTTTTAATTCAAAGCCCACAGGAGAAATTTCACTTATAAATATATCGAGAGCTAGAGAGAGAAACAAGAGAGAAGATAATTTTTTTTTGGCAGAAGAGAGAAGATCATTTGGAAGAAGGATGATACACAGAAAGTGGAGTCTGCTCACCGGTCCGACCTCCCTCTTCGTCGGAATAATCGGCGCTGTTGTGGTTGCCGATCTCCTCTTCATTGAGAATGTGAGAATTTCTATTTTCTTATTCGAATTTTTAGTTATTTTAGAATAAATAAGTCATTGTGTTCTTTCTTTGCCCTAAATTTAGTTCCTTCCCTGCGTAGATTCTCTGTGAGAAATAGTTGTTATTTTTTTCTGTTTCGTGCAGTCTTTTTTGGATCTGGAGAATATAATCGTGATTTTTTTTTTTTTTTTAATAAGTAAGCGTTGTTAAATGAATTTATACGGAATAGATGATTTTCGGGATGTAGTTTTTCCTACTCCTGATTTTGAACCTTGATGCAATTATTGGATGGACGTGTAGCTGGAACAGAAATGGTTTCATCTTGAAATTTGAAATGTTTTGGACGCTTTGAATTGATTAATTTCTTGGATATTATTATATGTTGAAATTGAAGGTGATGAATTCATCATACACATGCATTGTACTATTGGTATTTAGGATTTTTGATGCTAGTTTGAAGAAGACAATAATTTCAACTGATCATGCCGTCTTTTTTATATGCAAGGTAGTCTTTGAGTAGTTAATGGACCTTTTCATCTAGCTTATGTTCTCCTTAATTCTTGATAGTTTGCTAAGTTATGCAAAGGTTTTCTTCCTACAAATGTAGGGTTTTCCGTATTCGTGTAAGGGTGATTTATTTATGTTGCCTATTTTAATTTTGATTGAACCAAGGATGGGATCCATTCCAGTTATAGAAACGTTATGGGTGGTGCTCCCTTTAAAGAGTTTGGTGCACGTCTACTTCAGCAGAAGTGATTGAAATAAACTGACAAGTCTTTCAGTACTAATTCATCGATATATACATATGCGTTTGTTGGATCGACAAACATTTACAGAAAAACAAAAACTTAGATTTAAAGAACTTTGACACCATTTGTTGTAATCAGTTTCTTCTGAGATTAAGAGATAATCTCAGCTGAATCAGTTTAAATAAATTTGTTGGTTCATTGTAGTTGACACCAATTTGTTGTAATCAGTAGCTTCTGAGATTGTCTAATCAGTTTGGTAGTGATTTGGCTCATCTTTTCATGATTCAATCACTTTTCGAAATGATGGTTTTTCGGTTTTTTCAGACATTTTATTTTTGTCTTTTTGATAATGCAGGATTGGTTACGTAAGACTGATCAAAAGAAGCTAGAGCGACCAACTTCAACCAAGTAGAAGAGGAAATCATGAAGATTATTGTTGAGGTTTTCTGTTTGTTGGATTTGTCAACAAGTTTAGTCGAATAAATTGCTTGCTTTCTTTATAAACACAGTTTGATTGTGTTTCCAAGTCTTTTTTTGAGCTTTATCTCAAAACAGAAAAAATAATGTATACAAGTTGCCGATTTTCATATGATATTGCTTGGGATTTTTAGGAAATTAAGAATAGAAAATCCAGAAAAGCAATAATAACGAAATTCATTCAAAACCATGCTTGATCAAACATTATCTTTTATGTCTAAGAAGCATTTCCATCATCAAGTCATTCCAAGAGTCTATGGGTCCTGGTAAACACCAGTGTAAACAATCATTTTGAATCTTTGCATCTTTATCTTTTCCATCGTAAGGATGAAACTGTCTGTAAACTCCCGGGTGCCCGTCTGGCCTCATTAGCGAAAGCAATGTTGTATCGAACAGTTTCAAACCCATACCGTTGCCATAAACACTCTCGAACTCTTCAAGTTCCACGTTTCGCAAAATCTGATCTACATCACGAATTTCAATTTCATAGTCTTTGAATGGTCTCGTCCTGTTACAATAACCACCCGTGTCCCATTCCCCGTTCTCAAAGTGATCGGGAGTTGTAGTTCTGAAGAGTACATTAGGTGGCTTGTGCTCCGACCCGAACATGAATTTGAACGTCGAGTTTAGTACTTTTCGATAGGCGTACTCAAACCCTAGCTCGGTTATGTTCTCATTATGGCAACCGTGGCAACCGACTATAGTGTTGTTTTCATAGTAGATTGCAGATTTGAGAAACCATTTCCCTCCCGCGATTATCACATAATCGAAATTCTTGATTTGCTTTGTCCATATCGTATTTGGCTCATCGAGATAAAGCTGGATTAAACCTGAGGACACACCATTGTCGTCTTCGAAAGTTTTGGCTTCTGTGAGGAAAGGAGCCCATACAACTGAGACGGTGAAGCCATGAGAGGGAAACGTCCATCTCCGATTCTTGTATGTCTCGTCATGGTACACTTCAACAGCTTGTTCGACCTGCAACATAGATTGTACACTAAATCACTGAAACAATAATGCTTTAGTGCATCAAACAAGATAAGATAACTCAAACAATAACATACATCAAAATCAAATTGCTTTTGAAGATAATGTAGGTCCATCTAATGTAAGGCTATCCCTTCAAAGTAGTCACCATTATTGCTAGTAAAGATCAACCAAAGCAAATAATTCTACGAAACAGCTGTAAATTCTAGAGCAAATTAAGACTATAATCAAACCATAGAACATAAAACCCGAAAATGATCAAAGATCACCTTGGCATATTACAAACATTATCATGATTACTTCTCATTTTAGACATATAGGACCCTCAGATCACATGGATGCAAAGAAAACAACAAACTTGCAACATTCGATCAATCAAAAGTCTCAAAAAACAATAAACGTATCGTTTGAAGTCTTGAAAATGTACCTGGGATAGAATGCAGAGCAACGATTGAATGTGATTACGCATGATTGAATCACCGATAAAAGCTAGTGATTTATCCCTCATTGTCTCAAGGAATTTCCTTGGATCAAGCTTGGGTAAGCTGCAATCCTTGGGCTTCCATCTCCAGTATACGTAATCCGAATCAGGCCTTCCATTTTTCATACAATTTTGGGGAGATTCAATTGTAGTGCAGGTAGAGTTGGTGTAAGCTGGACCATTAGAATCTGGAATCCAATCTCCTATGAATAAATTACATCTTTCTGCAAACAAGTGAGACAATGTTTATAAATTCAGCTGCATATAACTAAATTTACCAAAAATATATCAAAAATTGAAACATTAACTTGTCAAAAGGGGCACATTTGTTCTTCTACTAAATGTATAGTGTTCCAATCCAATGTTTTATTATACAATTTGAGACAAATGAGGCATAATTAGACTTAGAATTACATTTAAAAGTTACAACTAAAGTAATCAAAACTGAAAAATACAGAATTCATATTCTTGATCATAATTCAGGAAAAAAAAAAAACAGGGCAGAAAAATTTCATGCCTGGAATTCAGGAAAAAAGGGAAGAGGGGAAAAATTCACTCACCATTATTGGAATCAAAATTCACCGCAAGGCCGTAATTGATTTCGGGTCGCTCAGCCACCTGCTGCGGCGGCGGTGGATGTGGGGTTTTGGTGACACTTAACGCGGTGGCGTCGTAATCGGAAACCTCAGGGGGTGAAAATTGAACAAAATTTGACGAAAATAGACGATAAGCGACGCCCAACAGCAGAAAACACACTCCGAATCTCACTAAAATTGGCGAAAATGGGTTTCTGTAATTGCTGTAAAACTGTTTCATTATGAACGAAAAAAATAATAAAATGTAATGGTGAAATCAAGAAATATGAGAGAAGAATTTTTGGAGTGTTTATCGGCGGCAACTTTAATGGGTTCCAGGAATAGGAGTTGAAAAATATTAAAATGAAAATGTAGAATGTAGAAATGAATATTGATGAAGGGTGGTTTGGTTGTCAATTAAACAAAATTGTTTGCTAGTCAATAGTCTCATCATCACCTGCTTATTTATTACGTATTAATGCAATTAAATCCCCACTATATATAATTCATTTGGTAGCTTATCTCATGATTGATGGGGTGATAATAGAACGAGACACTTGTTAATTTCACAATATCTCTTTCATCGTGTATTTCATAATATAAATGAATAAGAAGTGAGATAATAAAATATTTAATATATTTTAAATTTATATGTTAAAAATTCAGAAAAATTATCTCATATATTCAAGAGTCGTGAATAAATTATCTCATATATTCCATTTGGAAATGACGAAAAGGAATATATGCAGATGAACAAATTTAAAGTGACTTAAATAGTATAAATCTTTGTTCTTTAGAAGTGGGATCCTTCACACATGCTTTGTTTTCTTCCATTCCCTTTATTTCTTTTTTCTTTTTTTCATTTTTTTTTTTTTGTCTTTCCTTTTAATAGTTTAGAAAAGCGTGAGCAGTAATGGAAATTGTTAACCGACATTCAAATCCCACCAAATTAATTAGAAAAAAAAACGAATAACTCAATTGATTTGATTCTGATACAATTTTGTTTAAAAAAAAAATGCAATAATTTTATAGTTAACATATTTTGTGATATATTTTAAACATAGCTAAGATTTAGTCAAATTGCCAATAGAACTGGAAAACATCATTATCACAACAGCTGGAAATAATCAGTGAATTAAAGAACTTGAATTGCATTAAAGGGTAGAAACTGACCACTCCTGATCTTTTTTCTATTTGTTTTTTTTTTCTTTTTCCTTTTTCTTTTCCCCTTTTTTCTTTTCTTATTTTTTTAATGTCAGAATTCCCTATTAATTTTAAGAAAAAATAAATAAAATAAGAGCATTAAAACCCCCCCTTCATACGGTGTTTGGATGCATCATACAAGGCCCCCCTATGATTTGCTAGAAATAGGAAGGAAAAGTAAATTGTTTTATTTTAGAGGAAAGTGAAAAGAGAAAATAAAATTAATTGGGAATTGGTGCAATTATATCTAACTTTGCACTTTATTTGCTTCACAAGTTTCTCTTGCTCTTTATGATTAGTTGATAATTATACTGACTTGTTAAAGTAATATTTTTACACTTTCGAGCATTCTCACTTACTCCCTTTTTTTTTTTTTTAAATAGATGTCATTATAGAGTTTTTAAGATAAATTAAGGATATTTATTTTTTTTAAATTAATCTTAATTAATATTATTTAAATATTTTTAACAATAAATATTATTGGTTGCAAATTAAACACACAACATATTTGCAGGAAATTTGAAATTATCATATTAAGGGTAAATATGAGATAATGGGGGATAAAATACTAGAACGACATCTATTTCATAAATAATTCAAAAGACTAAAATAACATATAAATAAAAAAGGAGGGAGTATCATTTTGTACATTCATTACTACAACAAAAAAGGAGTAGATAATTGGAATAAAATATTTAATTCTCATAGGATAGTGCTAAATGAAAAATATTGTGAATAAAAAAAATTCTCTAAAAAGATCTACATTTTGGGTATGAAGGGAGTTAGTGTTATACTTTTCAACATAATTAGAAAAAGACTATTCTATAAAACTAGGCTTGTATTATTGGGACATTCATTAAAAAAAATAAAAAATCTAAGACTATATTATAATTTAGTTGGGATGGAGGAGTAACTGAAATAATCTCATCATTACAAACTGTTTTTAGAAAAAGTCTCTGAAATAATCTCATCTTACAAACTGTTTTTTAATGGAAATATTTTTTAAATTGATCATTTTGTTATAAAAAAAATCGTAATTTATACAAAAATTATAATTTAAATCGTAAACTTACAAAACCAATATTTAGATGATCCCCTGCAATTTAACTCAAGTTTTAAAAACATAATAGATTATAAAATGCACTTCAATTATCTTACAGAGTTTACAAACAAAAGATCATCGCAAACTTAACAATCCCAATTTCACATTTTCCAAAAGGGAAAAGAAAATCTCAGACCAATCTATGACTTCACAAATAACATCATGACATCAAAACCACTTCATATGGTATCAGTTCTTTTCTCTTGGATCTAACTCCATTCTTGTTTCTTGACTAGGTAAAATTAAAGGAATAAAAAAAGTTAAAAGTAGAAATCTTTCACATTGAAAACGCCCCTATATTACATACATGAGAAGGAAAAAGGGAAAGGGATTATGAACCATGTTATAAATATTTCTTCTTTATCTTTTTCACTGAACAAAGGAAGTAATCGTAGTTTGTAGCAGTCCCCAGGAGTTTGCATGAAATAAAATCGGGAGGTGTTCGAGTCCTCAGATAACCGCTTATCACGAAACAGCTTTTGGAGCTATCATTCCAAATCCACGCTTCATTCTCTCCACACTGTCCAAAAATATCGAGTTAGTAAAGATAGAATCTACGCCAAAACCTGAAAAGTACTAGTGTTTTTAAAGCATCATGTTTTTTTGCTTGGCAATGTAATGTCACAACCACATAGAGTTGACGATACCTAAACATTGAAAATTGTCATGATATTTTTTATTTTTGTGACAAAAAAATGGATGCCCACGATCCTTCTAAGGTCAAAGTAATCAACGACAAAAACTTGTATACACCAAGTGTACCGTGCAGCTAAAGTGTATTTTTAAACGATACTAGTGTTTTCACTGAAAAGTAGTATTATTTATGTACAGTTGCACTACTAGCCGCATGGAGCACTACATACACGCGAAGGCATTGTCCAAAAAGACGAGCATAGAGTACCCTAATAGACCTTGCCAAACACTACATAAGGCGATGAATATGCAAATATTGCCCATGTAAGGCTACGAAGTGACAGCAATACACATAGAATTGCATAGGTATGTCGTAAAATAAGATACAAAAGTAATGTAAAGAAAGAAAATGAAAATCGTGCAAGAGAGTACTCACGTTGGAGCAAGTTTGCCCAGGCTCTCGAGCTCCTCCCCTGTGTCATCATCCAAGACTCTCCCAGAGATCTCTATAATGTAAGATCTGTCTCTTTCCAAAGGGAGCCCTCGACTTCCCAGTAAATTCATATCTTTATGGTTCAATTCTCTACCATTTACAAAAACGCCCGTGTTTCCACCAGCACAATTTTCCGGCATAGGGTAGTTAAATTCTTCTATAAATGGCTGCAGAATAATAATAAGGAACGACCAAACTAACATTAGATTTCGAATCAAAGTGTGCAGTTTGATATAGTTTAGGTAATTGAATCTTACTGGAACTATGCCAAGACAAGGACCTCCAACAGCACCCCAGAATCCAGCTCGAAAATCATACCTATTCGAGAAAGATCATAACAATCGTTTAAATCATAAATAGTAGCTTAAGACATAATATTTGTGGTAGTTTAAGAGAGTGCATACCAATAATGGCCAGGCTGGATTTGTCCAGCTATTTTTTCAGCTTTCTTAATCAACCAATCCGATATTAAATGCCCATTAACAGTCACATTCGCATTCGCATTTTCCTCCTCGATAATAGTATCTTTGGATTTCTGCGAATCTCTATAGCTCTTTTTCATAATACCAGCAAAAAATCCCTCTCTGCTTGGTTCACTGGAATCGAAGGTTGTTCCTGTATTGGAGTACTCATTGGACGATAAATCTATCTCAGTTGCTGTGGACTCTTTCCTCAACATCTGCCTATTGGTAGCCTTAATTGGCAACACTTTGTCGTGTTCAGAGCGACGCTTCTGTTTCCCTCCCTGAATCTTTCACCACACGATACTTATTTGAATATTCAAAGTAATCTTGAAGAGACGAGCCTGCTGGAGGGGCAGGCCGTTTCTCAGCTGAATCGGAATCTTTTGCTTTCGTCAAACTTTCCACGTCTTCCTCCACTTCAGAAGTGTACGTAGATGTAGAATGGCGGTTTCTTAGCTCAGTAGAATCATTAGCTCGTCTCTGATGAGTGGGCACTTGTCCCGATTCTCTATCCATAGAGTGGGAATCATAGCCAGAATTGTCGTAATCATCTGATGAAAATGGCGGCCTGGCTTGGTTCAGATGATCATCATCTCGTTTTTCTTCCACTTTTACGGGATTATCCTTCCCCTCTACATCAAACGAAACGACTAAACTCTTGTTGGAAACCGAGACAGCAATAACTGTAGAGCAACCCCCACATCTGAGTTTCTTTCTGTTGTCATTCTTTATTAGGACTTTCTTAGGCAACAGCAGCAGCTCGAAACAATTGCAGCATGTCAAAAACGGAGCACCACCAGCAAGCGGACGACAACTTTTCGCACTAGAAGCCAAATGTGCTCTGACAGGTCGACGACGTATAAAACCGTCCACTTCAGAATTTACATCACTAGGATATCGTGTATTAAATCTCGATTTAGGATTGGAGATTTGGTGGTTGTAATCTCGTGAAGCAAACGAGCCAGGGGTATCGTGGTAATCATTTGGGACATTGGAGTATTTATCACTATAGGAAGACGTAAGTATAGGGGGGGAAACTTGTCTTTTGGTGCGACATTGGTAACACGAGCATGATGGATGATGACGGCTATAATGAGGAGGATGCGGGTCCATACCATCCATATAACCACCCATACCATCATCCATATACGGTCCGGATGTATATGCATGACTTTGATATGGCATGGGCGCATGGGACGGACCTTTTCTATGCATCAACGGATCCCCATACCCTTGGAATTGACTTGGAGGATATCGAGGAGGATAAAAACCATTGCCACCCATTTCTTGCCTATGCATCATCGGAGGAGGATAAACCGGTCTTTTAACCCTATTCCTTTCCAACAAGGCATCGTTAAACCAGTTATCGTATCCATAAGGATCCTGATGAGGCATCCTCATTTCAAGGGGAATCTTCTCCTTACCCTTATCAGTCAAATCACCCGATCGTCTTATCTGATCTTGCAGCTCTTCCAACTTCCTCAACAGCTCAGCTCGATCATCTCCAACATTGCTAGATCCATCCACATCATAACTAGACCTAGACATGAGATTCGAGGGCCCCATTTTAGGATCCATTCTCTGAGCCCTCCAGTAATCCTCCTCCTCCTCCACGTACCGTCCATCCACTACCCGGCCAGATCTTCGCGATCCATTATCATGAATCGACAAATTGTCAAAATCGGGAGTAATTCTAGCTCGACGGAGTTCATCTGACCGTTCATCTTGGACTACATCTGCCTCAACATCCCACTTTTCCTCTTTAGTTGACAAACTAGCCCTGTTATTTTGGACCAAAATCCTTCTCCTCTCAGCTCGACTCGAAGTGCTAATGGTCGATCTCACATCACTCTCAGAACCATCACTCATATCCATCATTCTTCTCTCAGAAACATTAGACATTTTCTCATATCTATCAGAATTATTCTCCATAGTACCTCCTATCCTTTCCTCATCAGACTTCACTGATAAAGCATCCAAGTCAACACCTTTGTTCTTGGCTGAAAGTCAACCATCCAGCAAGAAAGATAAATTCAGAAAAACTCAACACTAACCAATCTTTAATATGTTGTACAGACAAAATTAGAAATTAAATTTCCCCAATTTCAGATACTACTACAGCATATTAAGGATTTCTTATAAAGATTTAAACATACATAGCAAAATAATTCAATATGTAAATCACAGAACACGAATCTTGACCAAAAAATCATCAGTTCTTGCAATATGAAGAATGATATATAAACAAGAAGAGGGAAAAAGAAAGAAATGTACCTCTTAGAACAGCACCACAGCCACCACACTGATAAACAGAGAAATCATTGTCCTCTTGGAGTAAATTCTCACACTTAGGGCAACGAACTAAACGAACTTTAGCTGATTCAGACATTCTTTTTCCTTCACAGCTTACAAACTATTTTGGACGATCCCCCAAGCATATTACAATTTACACATGCATATGCACAGAACAAACAGTTTTTGTTCAAAGATTGCTTCAACAAATTTCAACAAGATCAATATGCCAAGAAAACAAGATATCTTGTTCAAAGATGCAATTTTTAAGAGAAACGGGAAGTGGGGTTTCAAGAATTATGACAAGAAATTCAGAGATTTGGACAAAGAAGAGAAATTCCTTTCCTTTTCAGAGATTCTGAGAAAATATGGGTTTTCTGAACATCACAAGCTTGTGTGTGATTTATGTACGGTCCGTTGTGTACTGTTTGAACCTCGAAGAGAGGTGCAAATAAAGTTTGCAATATTTAAGAAAAATATTCCAAATTTTGGTATTCATTTCATGGTACTGTCAATTATTCTTCCCAACAAACGGAAGAACAGAGGAGTAAAAACAAAAGGAAAAGGAGAAAAATATTTTTTTTTGAGGCTAGAAAATCTAATTTTATATTTTAAGACGACTTTTGGTTAGTGTCTTCACGAGGTAGGTTAATTTACATGATTTGTTAACCAGAAATATCTGTATCTCATGTAATAGCCAAGAAAATTCATAAAAACGAAAACAAATTCCAATGAAATTCTACGAGATACGACTGAATTTTCTTTGACCATCCTAGTTTCGATACTAGCCAGGCAATTTAAATTTATTTTAACACATTTCATTCTGATACTTCATTAAGAAATGCAGATTATTTATATAGATTCGTGTTATTATTACTATGAAATACTAATATATAACAGAATTTAAGATTCGTCGTTAAAGACAATGAATATCCCTTGAACAAGATAGGTTGTGATACTAAATTTTCCCTGTACGGAATATATTTTAAAATCAAAATTAATATTTTATCTAACAGCTAAGAGCTACAAGTTTTAAAATCAAATTTGATGGTGAAAGAAAAGATGAAAAATAAAAGCTAGGATTTGGCCTTCCTTTGTGTAAAGGAGTGACGCGCCTATCATTTCTGAATTGTTTCGTTAATAATTTGTCAAATTTCCTGACATTTTATGCTCGCCGTTTATTCTGACCTTTGACTCAGTTTATTTCACCCTCTCTCTCCCCAGTCCACCTCTAAATTTAGAGTTATATTTTTGGTGAGGAAGAAACGGTTCTTCATTTATTATATTAAAAATTGAAGATATTTATTTAGAATTTGACATAATTCAATATCCAGGATAAAAAAAATAATATTTTTCAATGAAAAAATTATTCCACTTTTCAATCTAACAAATCGCGTTCTTTTTAAAATTCTCTATATCACGAATCTTTCTGACTAACTATTTTATGTCTTTGGAGCTAAATTTACAGTTATTTATTATATGGGATGTAATTGTAGAGAGAGATATGGAGTGGGAAATAGTATAAATTATGCATCTATCCATGTAATGTCTACCACTCCTCTTCGTCTCTTCCTTCTTGTCCTTCATCCTTGTGGAAGGGACCCGCTTTAATAATTTATATGACTTACATTTATTAAAATATATTCCATCATTCGTCCTCTAAAAGTATGTTGAGAGGGTTGAAATAAATATTATTGAAATGTAGATTAGGTTCATTTATGAATAATATAGTTAATTGTGAGTAAAGTATATTATGATAACTTAAATAATTAAGTGATTATTGGACGATAAAGATATAAAAAATTGTATTAATATACATGCTTAATCTATCATTTTATAAAATTTATTTTCAAATTAAAATTGAACATCTTTTTTAGATTCAAATGGAGAGATAGTATATTAAAATATATTAATGATACTTTGTTTATGGTAATGAATGGTAATGAGAATGATAGTGATAGTAGTGATGAATGGCAATAGATGTATCATTTATAATTGTATTAAATTTATAAGAATGTAATCATTTAATTGTATTTTATTTTAAAAAATAGAGTATAGAAATATTTTTATTAATGTTTAAATTTTTACCCAAAAAAACTCTAAGGAATGAAACTCATTCCTCTAAAATACCCAAGGAATGGTGATCTCACTTTTAGTATTTAAAGCTACTATAGAAAGGAATCAAAGTTGTGAACCAAACAACTATTTCTTATACCCATTCCATTCCTTAGGTTGAAACCTCTATACCAAGCACCCCCTTAATCATAATATTTAAAAAGTGTGACTTATAAAAAAAAAAAAGCATTATTTGTAATACTAAATAATATGATTTATATTACAACATAAGTATTGATAGTGATAGTTGAATGTTATAACTTATATTGCAAAACAACATTAATAGTGATAATTAAAGGATCGGGTTTATAAATAAAGAATCAGTTTAACGATGAACAAGTTTCACGGGAGACTCGTCGACATTTATCTCTTCCTTTTTATTTTGTTTTTCATTTATCATTAATTCCTTTTTATATTTTGTTTTTTTAAAATTGAGTTCTCAAAAAAATTAATTCAAATAACTTAAAAAGAAATTAGACACAAGATTAATAAATGTGACCCGGAATATTTAGTTGGAGCAAATCCTGTATTTAATAATAGCATATGATAAATAGAGGCTGAAAACATGCGATTTACCAAAATGATGGTAATTATTATGCCCATAATGATGTTCTTTACAAATGATTTCAACTTGGTCATATATAGCTACCGCCTACACCATACAGGCATCGAAAATGAAGCGAAAAGGCGTTAAATATACAACCAATCATGTTAACATGAAGTCAGCTTTTCACTTTATATTTTTTTAAGGAAAAAAAAAATTATTATCGTAATTTATTATGAATTGATTTCAACTCAACATGTCAAGATTGAAATTTGGATTATTTGACAGTTTCACTCATTTTTAATATATTTTTTTCTTTACATCATTAAATTTAACTCATCTTATTGCATTTCATGACGTTTCTAAAAATATCATGTCTTAAAATTAATGTTCTATCATAAACCAACTCTATACAAATTTTTATCATTTATTATTATTATGAATGTGTTCTTTTTTTTTTTTTTAAAAATTATAAGAGAATGTTCGAAATTGGTAATTAAATAGTTGAACACGACGATCAAATACCATTTCTACATTTTTTTTTATATTTATTCAAACTCTTATGGTGGCCCCCTTTCACTTGATTAATTGTAATATTTGTTGGATTTAATTCATATTGTTGCGGTTGCAGTTTATTTTTCAATTGAAATTTCAATTTCTCCCCTTGTGTGATTGTGGTTCATTTTTAAAAATAAAATGATGTTGATAAAACCTTCTTCCAATACAATGAAAACCGTCGATCTATTTATTGACTTTCAAAAAATGTGTTCTTTTTTTTTATTAATTTATATACTTTAATTTTTTAGCAATTAATTTATAGTGAATTTTCTATCTATTATTTACATTCTCTTAAAATAGATGCATTTAGGGAGCTATTGAAAATATTGATAATGGATTTCACATATAAATTGTCCTCAAAATATATATATTTAAATTTAAAAGGTTTAATAAGCCTGACGTGCTACTCTTTTTATCATTAATTGATTTTATGATTTAAACGCATTATTTTTTTTTTTTTTTCATATATTAGGCACTCTCGGAGACCAGCTGTAGCTAGAAATCTTGTTGAATATAATAATAAAAAGTCAATATTTAATATAAAGTCAATTAATAACGATTCCATATTTGCAAAAATTCTGGTTTTAAACATGGATGTCATACATCCATTATGCCTTACGACTTACAAGTGATAAAAATGGAGATCCTGGAAAGGATACATTTAGTAACAAGAATGATTTGAACTAATTAAATATATGGTTGTAATAATATAAACTTTTTTTGAATGATTTGTTATTATATAAATTAATACCACTAGTTAATTGTTGCCTTGAGGACTTCCAACACTCTAATTAGGATCACAAAAAATATATGTGCAATTATAGTTTGATTGGACTTTTTTATTCGCGGGTCAGGGAACCGGATCGGGTCTGGGCATATTGCTGGCAGATCTGCTTTCTTCTTCATCGCATTGTGCATACAGGCACGACTAGATTTCGATTGGCGTTGAAATTGACGAGGTATGAAATCGAATAGACGTTGAAATCAAACGGGACAACGACATCGGGGTTTTATGAACCGACGAGGTGTAATTTTGATTGGTGTTGATTCTACGCGTCGTTCGTTGATGATTTGGAACCAATTTTTCTGGTGCTTTTGGTTATTAGTGATTGCGTTTAAGATTTAGCTACAAATATTACTCTTTATTATTTTGTTTGTTAACAGACGCTTGATGCAAATAATTTCATTTTGAGTTCTTGTTATTTCTTGTTTCAGATTATATTTCCAGTGTTGTTTCTTTGTGCATAAATAAATAATTAGATTATATTTTATATTGGTGCTTCAGTTCTTTTTTTTTTTTTTTTTGATCATTCCTCGCGCTTTTTTACTCATGGTGTTTTTTAAATTTGTATTTTGGATACTAATTTTTGTTCATGTAGTAACACTTTTTTGCTCATAGGGTAACAATTTTTTGTTCATGTAGTAACACATCAAGTTGTTCTTTAAATCTGTAATTTTGGACTGGAGATTTCTTTTCGTGCTTGTTCTGGTTTTGTTTATGTGTTTGTACTGATTTTTGTTCATGTAGTAACACTCTTTTACTGATGATATTTTTCGTGTTTGTACTGGTTTTTGTTCATGTAGTAACACTCTTTTGCTCATAGGGTAACACTCTTTTGTTCATGTAGTAACACATCAAGTTGTTATGTAAATCTGTAATTTTGGACTGAGAATTTCTTTTCCGTTTGTTCTGTTTTTGTTTATGCGTTTGTACTAATTTTTGTTCATGTAGTAACACTCTTTTGCTCATAGGGTAACACTCTTTTGTTCATGTAATAACGCATCAAGTTGTTATGTAAACTCAACCCACCGCCTCGCCTTACCACCACCACCGCCCGACCACATTTTACGACCCAAAATTTAGGCAACTTTTGTCTTATTTATGTTATATTGCACATAACACTAGTGTACAATATTTCACACAAGACTTTCAAAATTAGGATTATTTTGGTTTTATTTTTAGACGACACAAAATCAAGTGTTTGAAAAGATCAATCATGTCTATTTTTTAATGATTACATAAATATTAAATTCTCCACGTCATTTTTGTTGATGTATTATTGGGTTAGTAGGGTTACGTAAATAACTTTTTTTTTTTTTTTACAAATAGTAAAGTTCAACAAGTCTATAACTAATCTATAATCTCTATAATGCAAAACCTATAAAAGATGATGTGTCAAATGATAAAATGACATGGCAGCTGATGTGTCAAAGTCACATTTCTCTATTTCAAATCTCTTTAATCTCATTCATTTGTAGTGTTGTTTTAATCTCAACCGTTGATTTTGTCTTTTATTTCCTATAAATTGTGACCTTTCTTATTCATTTTTTCTCCATTCTATTTCACTGTTTCTCCTTTCTTCATCTCAAATTCTCAGCCAATTCTTTTTATTGTCTCTTAGGGTTTCATATCATATTTCTCATTTGTTAAAAATGACAAAAATATATTATTTGTTAGATCATATTTGTTGGTGTCGATTTCATTTGTTTCTATTTTTTTGCAGTAATTTAACTAATAATTGTTTTGTAATTTTCAGATTTAATTGTTATTGTGGAGAAGATTAATTTTGAAGAACAAGGTGATTTCTTTATTTCTATTTTGTTCATATTTTATTCGTATTATTTTTCATATTCTAACAAACGTGTTTTGATTTTTAGATTTATATATTTTCTTGAGAAGATTGTTTTTGGAGAACGAGAAGATTATACCTGGAAATGAATACATAAAGATGGGTTGATGTCTACAATGAAGTCGATGACATATTAACAAGTTTCGTTTAATGTTTACAATTTTTGTATATTTTAATGTAACTGATATTCGTCTCTTCAATATACTTTATTCGAATATGATCTAATTTTCTTTTTAATGAGTAATGATTGTTCTTTACTTCAACTATAATTTCGTCGCATATGATTAGATTTTTGGCACAATCAATACATTTGTCCATGAATTTTTATTTTTCAATAAAGTCCATTATTCTATAGAGTCCCTTTGACTATCTAATTTTTTAATTGGCGCAGTCATAGATTTGTTCCAAAATTTTATGGAGATTTAGGTATATTTTTTTGAAATCAATGCAATAATTAATAGATATAATTAACAATATTAGTTAATATTGCAAATTCAAAAACAGATCCAATCTCAAATTATTGATTTTATATTGAAACTCGATCAAGAATTATAGAAAGTATTTGACTAATATCTATATACATGGTTATCTTATTTTTTATAAACTATGAATTTTATTATTTATTTCTTTCTTTCTCAAATATTATAAATATATCTATAAAAAAAAAAAAATTGCAATATTATGGTTAATTTATTTCGTTGACTTAACAATTAATATATATAACTTATTACTTATTTATGTTATATGACAAATATTTTTTTAAATTATTTGATTCAATTTTTTTTTCTAAATTCATAGTTAATCGATAATTCATATATGTATGCTTAATTAACATATATAAATTGTGTACTTAAAATAATTAATGTTATGCAATGCTAAACAATTTTCAAAAGTGATTGACAAGGTACCATTAATAATTAATTGACAATACTATATTAACAATCCAAATTTCCAAATTGATTAATTGAACAATTTTTTATCTTAATTAAAAAATATTCAATAATTAAGAAAGATCTTATGAATTAATAATTAATAATTACAGATTAGTTAACAATATATAGGAGTCCAAATTTCAAAATTGATTAGTTGACCAAAGATATACTCAATATATAACAAAATTTGCGAAAATTGATTTAGTTGACCAAATTTCCAAGTTATTGCCAAGATACAATTAATAATTAATAAATGTAAAAGCGTAATATAATTTTTTTGTTATTGTAATAATTAATACTTAAATTAAAATAATATTAATAGTTGAATTACAATAAGTTCAAAATTAAATTTTAAATATATCTTCAAGATAGCGAAATTATGATTTTAAAAAAAATGGACTGATATCAACATTTATTATTAATTTTAATCTTCTAATTTTTATAGAAGAATTATTTAAAATAAAGTCTAAATTAAAAATTAATCAATTTTTTTGATCTAATATTTTTTATTCTTATCGCGATTAGTTATTTTAGGAGATATTGTATTCAATTTGTATTGTTACAAAAAATCTACATTTTCGATTAAATGTTTACTCTTTTAATTTTTTAGGAAAATTATTTAAAATAAAAAGTATAAACTAAAAATTGATCAAGATACTATATTATCACTAAACTAATATTCTATGATTTGAAAGTTCTTTCTTTTTTGGAAAAAAAAAATCCCCAGCTATCTAATACCAGAGAATTGAAAATATGAATTTATACAAAAACTCACACTTTATTATTTCCAAGATAATATTATAGGATGAATTTAAATTTATAACTTTAATCCAAACTTTCTACATTTCAAAATAATTTAAAATTAAATAAATATGTGTAAGTCGGTTTTTTTTTATATGGACAAATAAATTCTTGCAACTTCCAAGCATATCCAGACTTAAAAATTATAATAACAACTAAACCTATAAATGTATATTTAATCAAATTTTAAGATTTTAGTTTTCATATCATTAAAAAGAAATATTAATCAAATATTATTTTTAAATTTATTTGCACAGATGAATATTATTTTGAATTTTATTTCTTATATAAGTTAATTTATATTTAATGTCCAATTAATGATAATTGATTATAAATAATTACTAATTATACAAAGTCAAACTATATATAATTAGATACAATATTTTTTTAATGGAAGATATGTAATAATTAATTAAACATAATTTTCTTGGTCTAATTTATTTAAATATTTTAAATAATGTACTCGTGTCAAAATATTTGTAAATGTAAATCATCTGATTATTAGACCAATAAATTAATTATTTTTTGGATGAAGTAATGTACAAATATTTTGGGACAATTAAATCCACATTTCACATTACATGAAAACACTATGTCGAATGTCTTTTCATCCCCATACATCAATATCAATGCAAAAGGTCGGTCATTTATTTATTTTACAATTTATTAATTACTTTTAAAATTGATTAGGTATAATAAGTTATATTAAATATTTTTTTAAACAATTTATCTCAGATACACACAAGTCTGTTTTTACAAACAAAGATTAACATTTGAAGATGATGCAAATATTCCGACTCCATTAAATAGAGGATATCCTTTAAATACATTTAATATTGGTAAGATTTGTTTTTACAAAAAAATTATGTAATATATTTCACTAGACGTAACACCGCGTACTACACGGGATTAAAAATAATTTTATATTATTAGTTTTAGATTAAATATTTCAAACATTAAATTAGTTTGATTAATTTAATTGTAGATGTAATTTTTATTTTCTAATATTATATGTGAACATTTAAATTTATTCCTTATTCTAAATTATAAATTATGGAGTATATATTTAATATTATGTATTTCTGCAAAGAAGAATGATAACGCGGAGTGTGAGAAAATCACTATAAATAACCTAAAAAATTAAATGGTTTAATTTTATTTTTTTACAGAAGCTCATTCTTCTCATGTCATTGCCATTATCCGACTTAAAGAATAGTAAGTACTCAACTACTATCACAATTCAACGAATAATTAATAATTAAGCTAATTAACTATTTAATTTTTTTTATCTTATAATCAATAGCAATATTTAATCAGTATCGAGTTGTGCGTTCAAAGGTTAAATCTACTACGTCATTATCTCAGAGTATAACAATGAACTCAAATTGTTATATAGATATGTCGTTGTCATTATCTAACTTAAAGAATAGTAAGTACTCAACTACTATATCATAATTCAATGAATAATTAATAATTATGCTAATTAACTATTTAAATTTTTTTATCTTATAATCAATAACAATATTTAACCAGTATCGAGTTGTGCGTCTAAAGGTTTTACTACGTCACTATCTCAGAGTATAAAAATGAACCCAAATTGTTAGACTTTTTTTCTTCTTAATTATTAATTAAAAAATTTTAAAATTATAACTTGCTTTAAGTAAATTGATATTTCCTACATATCTTATATGTAGATAAAGGAAAAGTTGTACTAAATTAAGCTAAAAGAAAAAGCAGTTCGAGTAAAAAATATAAATCGAGGAGATCATCATTGGGAAACACGAACATTCACATTTAAGCACTCAAGTGAATGAAGTAATTTCTTCTAAGCACTTCAGGAATTGGTAATATACCATTTTATAATTTATTTATTATCTATTGTCATGTATGTTCATTACTTATGTATCCACACAGTTAATTTATTTCAAAATTTCTAAATACGTGAATTTAAACATATTTTTTATTGTGAAATATGAAAAAGAGGTCTAGGTCCACGTGATAAAAGCGATATCGGGAATTTACAAAGTAATTATACAAATCAATGGATAATATTTTTAATTATGGATTTTTCTTCTGACTGTAACAATAATTAAAAAAAATCATGTTTTTTTTTTCAAACTATCTTGAATTTGGTGATGCTGAGTTTGAATTACAAATGGTCCCATAACTTTGGCCTCAAATAGATTTAGTCCCATAATTTATTTTATTGTCGATTTAGTCCCAATAATTTTGACAATGTCCAATTTTAGTTCAAAATCGACTGGAACAACTTCGTTTTGCCATTTTTATTTAGGGTTTTCCGACGAATGTTGTGATTGGACTGCCACATGTACTAAGAGCATCTACAACAGACACCACAATAGAGTTTTACTTTGTAATTTCTTCTCCAACAGATACTCTATCCCAACTCTATAATAGAGTTTTGCACTATCTTGGAGGTTTCCAACACCAAATATAGTGCAATTGTAGAGTAGCGCTATATTTTTTTTCTCTTTTTTTTTAATTTAATTTTATAATTTGTTGTTAGTACATTATTTTAAGTTATGTAATATTATGCAACATTAGTAATTCAATTTTTTATTTAACATTATAAATTTCAACTATTTTTTCATCTCAATTAGTAAAATTAAATAGTATTGTAATTTTAAATTATAAAATAATTTTAAAAATAATGTGCAATGAATTAAAATAATAGACTTTTTTAATAAAAAAACCCGTAAAAATTGCATAATAAAATGATACAAACATTACAGAAATTACAATAATAAGTTAAAATTTAGTCAAATCTTTAAATTAAAAAAAAAATTACTTTATTATTTATATATTTATATTAAAATGAGTGTAAAAATATATTATAATTATAAATAATTATATCATAATAATAAAAAATCTTTATGAAATATTCTATTTTATTGCAAAAAGTAGTGCAAACTGTTGGAGATATGATGCTGACTCTAATATAGTAGTGTTGAATTGGCTCCAAAATAGTGTCAACTGCTGGAGATGGTCTAACACATATATTTTTAAGTGTGTTTGACTAATTTTTGCCGTCAATTCTATTTTAATTTTAAGTTTAAAATTTTAATTATATGCCAGAAATTTCAGCTGTTAAAAAATAACACGTGACAGCCCAGTCACAACATCCGTCGTAAAGCCCCAAATAAAAAAGGCAAAACGACGTTGTTCCGATCGATTTGGGACTAAAATTGGACATTATTAAAGTTATTGAGACTAAATCGACGATAAAAAAAGTTATGGGACTAAATTTATTTAAGGTCAAAGTTATGGGACCATTTGTGATTCAAACTCGGTGATGCTACATACATGTGTATTTATTGTAACATAAATATGTGGTTGAAGAACGAAGTAAGAAGAATGAGAACCCTTCAAAGTTTCCATTATGTTGTTCAAATGGAAAAAAATCAACTACAAATGGTGAAAGCGCCATCTGAAACTATTAGGGTATGTTTGTTTTGGGCTTATAGTGGGCGGGAGAAATCCTGAACTTTGAAATCTTGAGATTTTAAAATTTTGATGAATAGTTAAAATGTATTTTTTTTTTGAGATTTTATAGGGTTGGATAATGAAAAAGTTGATTGGTGTGGTATTATTATATTATCATGAGTGTGTTGGAAAAATAAAAAAGGTAGATGGTGTGAGTGTATTGAAAGAATAAAAAAAAAAGTAGTGATAGGTGATAAAGTAGAGTAGGATTAATGAGGATTTTAAATCCTGATGATATTTATCATATTATCTCTAACTAATGCATACATTCTACTCTCCATTAATCGTGGGAACAAGATTCATAATACTGGGGATATTTATTGTATTATATCTACTGAAATACCAACTAAAGATGATGATTTGATATTGCACGATTTGATAATAAATAATATGATGCATGGTCCGAGCGAACTTTCAAATATAAACTCTCATTGCATGGTTGAAAATTATTGATCTAAACGTTTTCCAAATATATAAAATGAAGAAACTACGATTGATTTGACGAAAGGGTATCCTCTTTACTGAAATAAGTAATTGTTCCATTAAGAGGTGAAATTACTATTGATAATTCTTTTGTGGTACCTTATAGTTCAATTTTGTTGAGAAGATACCAAATATATATTAAAGTTGAGTGGTGCAATTGACAAAAAATCATTAAGTATTTGTTCAAGTATATTAACAAGGGTCCCGACAGAGTAACAACAAGCGTTGTCGAAGGTGGGGAAGAAGAAAACGATTCCATAAAATTTATTTTGACAATTATATCAATTGTAGATATGTTTCTCCATGTGAAGTCGTTTAGAAACACTTTTACACTTTGAGATTTTAACAATGCAAAGGTTGAACTTTCATATTCCGATGAAGAGCAAACAATTTTTTGTGATGATGATTACATTGATAATATATTGACAAAACCAACTGTTGGAAATCAATCTTTTTAAATGGATGGAACACAACAAGAATGATGAAAGGCTAGAGATCTCACTTACATTGAATTCACTTGAGTATGTTTGAGATAGAAAAAATCGAAAGTGAAAATGGAGAAAAAGAATCGTAAGTTTTCAATGGGAAGGTTGTGTTATGTTCCACCAGGATATTTAACAACATTATTTGAGCATTCTATTACCTCATAACAAAGGTTCAATGTCGCAGGATGAGGATTCTTTGAATTCTCCGATGGATTCTAAAAATGATAATATCTTTGGAGACATTAGGTATGTGTTAGTTTGATATTGAGTTTGATTAAGAAAATTTAATTTATGATGAAATTGATCATGTTGCTTCTAATACAAAGTATTTAGCGGGGCGTGGTTGATAATTTAAGTTGATCTAATACATTGAGGATAGATCAATACTTGCACAAACACATAGTGATGTGGAATCCATTAATGAGAAGCTTCTACATATGATTTACGGTGATAATAAGGTATATTTTAGTTAGAATTCTTTTGTGCACATAATTATAGTTCAATTTTGACTGAGCATAGATGTTCTCTGATTTTTTAAACTTCATTAAGTGTTCGGGATTACCAAACCACAACTTGATCTTGAACGAAAGAGTATATTAACAATGCTTCTAAAAAATATTGATAAAAAATCGTTTGTGCAATGGAACAAGTTGATTGTTATAAAGCTTGGAAATAATATTATTGAAGCATAAATAATTTGGAAGAAATATTGACAATAAGGTGTTCATCCCAAGAATGACATTAAGCAATTCCACCAAACAATGTCTTTAATGTTTAAGAGGAGACAATTTTCAATTTCTAATATGTTTTGGGATGATGGTAAATAAAAAGATGATTACATTCGTTGTATATTGTGGGTTTGTATCTTCCAAAGTCGGTATCCATACTTTTTAAACAATTATATGTGGAACACTAGAGTCAAAGGCAAAAGACGATTGAAAATCCCGTGTCTTAATTCTGATGTGAAATCTTGCAAGTATACAACAAATGTTGTTTATAAAGAAATTTTTTCAAAATTTGTAATTATGTGTGATATATTTTGATTTTGAAATATAATATTCTGAACTCTTATGTGTTTTATAGAAAAATAAAGTACAATAATATGTAAAATCTCATTTCGAATATTTAGATTACATTTTCATTTTTCACAATAGAAAATAATAACTAACTAAATAAATTTTTAATTTTAATTTAACTAAATGCAAAAAAAATGTTTTAGTCCGCGTAGTACGCGGGTCTAACGCTAGTGATAATTATAAATCGGCAAAAACTGATCATCGATATTTACTGTTATTGTATTTAAGTTTTAAGTAATCTCTTGTTGAAAAAAAAAATCTATAGTAGACAAGATCAAATATGTTCGTGACAAATTAAATCAAATTAAAAATTTACCGCCTCCACAGATAAAATAATATACATCGAACATTTATAAATATATAATCATCAAAAAAATATTGGGCCTTATAAAAAAAATTCAGGGCCCCACCTGAAATATATTGGGCTTTTAACTCTCCTTTCACTTGAAAAGGGCGCAGGTTATTAACACCCCATCTTTTAGGAAATACACCACTAAGATAAGTTTACCACTTACAAGATTAGTACACCACCAATAAACTTCTTGAACTACTATTCTCCTTCTTAATCCTTCATTCCATATGCAATTAAAAAAAATAAAAACATACACCCCCACATAGAGAAATTAACGTTCTCGTCTCCTATCCTACCCAAGCCTCAAGCCGCCATCACCACTACCACCACAAAAATCTGATCGCGTCTCTTCCACCCAAACAATGGCAAGAGGTTAGGTTTAAAATTCTTTTGTTAGAAAGGTTTAGGGTATTCAAAAATTTTATGTCTTATTGTTTGATTTATGGGACAAAAAATTCTGGGTTTTTGTTTAAAACGAACAAACGAACTTCAAATATCAATCAAGTGAACGAATTTCACAATTTTAAGAATTCGGAACTGGTTTACCGAATTATTTATCGATTTTGATTTTTTTTTTTAAATTCTATATTTTTTCGGAAAAAAATTCTGAAGTTGTTTTCAACAAAATTTTGGAAAACCAGGTGCGAATTTTTTTCAGTACGTGTGAACGAAGAATAAGCTTGCAAAGTCATAAATAAAACGTTAGTACCCTTGGACATTCTTATTGAATGTTTTTTTTTATTAAATTTTCATTTTTCACAATAAAAATAATAATTCTATTTAAATAAATGTTTAATTTTAATTTAACTAAATGCAAAAAAAAAATGTTTTCAGACCCACAGGCCCTAAAATGGGTTAGGGCCTTAGTTCTCACTTTTAAACCATTGATAATTATAAATTAAACAAAAACCTAAGATCATCTCGATATTTACCACGTTTTTTATTTAAAATTTTAATCCAAATCATATTAAATATATTAAAAAATCACAAGTTCAGAACAAGATCAAATATGTTCTAACCAAATTAAATCAAATTATATTTTAGAATAAAATAAGTCCAAAATAATAAAATCATACAAATTGAAATATATAATCATCAAAAAAAATAAAAGTTTAAAAAAAAAATTCAGGCCCACACCTGCCCATACTTTTAACAACAAAAGACTTGAAATCATCACTCTTATTATCATTCCATCCTTTAGGAAAAACACCACTAACATAACTTTACCTCATCATCAAGATTAGTCTAAAACATGCAAAAAACATTTAGTTACTAATAAACAAGTTTATTTAATTATTCCAAAAACAATATATATATAAAATAATTAGAAAAATACACCAACATCAAATCCTTGTAGAAAATATCCTTCTCGTACAAATCCTGATGCCCAAGCCTCAATACTCCTATCACTTGTTGAAAACCACCACAAAAATTGCTAAAAGCGGATCTCTTCCACCCAAATTGGGATGCTAAGAATATCAGGTTTAAAAATGTTGGATATTTGTTTAAATTTTCCAATATTCAAAACATTTTATTTGGATATAATTTCAATTTGATTTAATGAGAAATTGAAAATCGATTAAAACGGAAAATGGGAAAATGGAAAATGGAAAATGGGAAAGGAACTTCAAAATCAATCAAGGATCGAATTTCACAAAGTGAAGAAGTCAAGAATTTGGAAGGTTACGAATTATTTATCGAGAATCGATTTGAATATTTTTTAAATTCTATATTTTTTTTCAAAAAAAATTTTTTTGTTTTTAACAAAATTTTTGGATTCTTCATTCTTTTTCATTTTTTTTAAGACGTCTTTATTTTTTTTTTTTTCAAGAATAATTTATCATTTATTAAAAAAAAATAAATAAAACGTTAGTACCCTTGGACATTCTTATTGAATGTTTTTTTTACCTAAGCCCTAACCCTAAAAATTGTCTAGTTAGTCTGCCCGCCTGTTGGCCCGTGGCCAGTTTAACATCTCTAGGTGTATGTGGTCATAACAAAGGAGGAGAAAAGAAATGGTACTTTTATCATTTTATTTGTATATTCAAATTATAAATTTGGATTAGTGGTGCATTTCCTAATACTAATAATGGGGTTGCTAATAACCGGGCCCTTGAAAGCTAGAATTACTGGTCTATAACTAACGGGCTGACCCATTTCAGTTTAAATTTGGCTTCATTAATATGCCCAAAAATACAAATGCACGACCAAAAAACATGTTTATTAGTATCTTAAAAAAGATAACAATAAAATTGGCTTAAATTGTCGGTCCAAAATATATCAAAAAAAATTATATTCCTATTTTTTAAACTTAATGGTTTAAATCACGTCCAAGTTTACTCTTCTATTAAACAATTGCTACTTTACGGCCCAAATTGTCCACTAAATCAATCAAAAGTGCCCACACCACTTTGAAACCCACTCAAAAATGGTGCACCTCTAGTGCATTATGTGTAGACCCACAATTGAAAATTGCATTAGAAAATACATAACTATTAAAAAATATCATGGTAAGTTTGTTCTGAATTTCAAATGGAATTTTGTGAGTACAAAATGGATAGAGTGTGAAATGTATTTGTTTCAATGTTAAATGAAGTAGAAAAAATAATATTTTATTTATAATTATAATTTTTTTTTACTCTTAATTTTTTATATATTATATAATATATTTTTTTTTCATTTTGATGCGATGCACGATCTTTTAATACTGATTTACACCCAACTCTTATTCAACTAATATTTTGTTTCATTCTAATTTAATGCTTATAAGTTAGTGTAACGTGCATAATACGTAAATAAAATTGCCATGAAGATGAAGTATTAAATACATCGGTTAAAGCATTTTAATCACCCCACCCCACGTGGAAAACAATAATTGGAGAAATCTCACTTGCTTAGATCATTCGCAGAACGAAAATAAATTAATTAATCATAATTTAATTAGTGGTCGTCATTAATTAAGCAAATTATTAGAAGAAGGAAAAAAACAAGTGATTCTTCAACGAACAAACACCAAATGGTGCTGAAATTCTTGGGGAAAAAAAAAAAAAACTTCATAAGAAACTCGTAATTGAAACTTGTAGAAAACATCATTAATTCACCAAGCTGCCACATATATATAAAACCTGAATAGGAATGAGATGATATTTGAGCTTATTTTTTGCAAGAAAAAAACTTGAAAATCCCAGTTTTCTTCTTTTTTTCTCTCTGTTTTCGATCTCCATCAATCTTCTTCTTCTTCTTCAACACAGCCAAGAAACTGATCATCCCCGAAGATTTTGCAGCAAATTTTGAGGGCTTTTCGTCTCGTTTCGATTTCTCCGATGATAAAACCAAGCTTGATTGATAATCAGTTGTTGAACCACTGAGATAAGGCAGAATCATCAAGTGCCTCTCAACAACATGGCTCACAGCTACAACTTCATATGAATCATATAAAGGGCTCCCACAATCCCATATTTTTAATGATTTTGCATCATTATGGGATTCTTCAATTTTCTTCATTGGGCTTAATAATTTTCTTGATTTTAGAGAGACATCAACTTGAATATATAGAGTGAGACATGTACATGAACATGTTTTTTTAATGTGTGTTCAAATAATGAGATTCTTTTAATACTTGTAAACTTAATTGAGTTGGCTAGCTACAAAATAATTGTTACAATTAGGACTTCTATTATCATTGCCCTCTCATTGCAGTAATATGCAACACAAATAGAGTAATTAAGGGACACATCTGATAATTTAATATTAGATTTAGTATCAAAGAACATGCGGTTTTATAAATGGCAACAACAATTATGCTTCTTGTCTCTGAAACATTCACATGATTTTGAATTTTCAAATAAAATTAATTATATTATGACATGGATGTTGGACCTTTGACTTTCATATGAATTTTGACCATGGTTGAACTCAAAAACTCCAACTTTTAAGGTTGAAATGAGTCTACCGCTCTATATATGGCGACTCTATTTTGATTTCATTGTTATCATACGACATGTACATGAATTATGTAATGAAATGTAAATACTAAAATAAAATAGTCAAGGTAGTAAAGATTAATTGCACCTATATGAAGTAGTACATAAAATGAGAAACGTAAATGTGATTCAAAATTAAAACAGCTCAATTTTATAGAGTGAAAGAAAAGGAAGAGTTTATTAATGCTCAAACACTAGATATAATACAGCAACTTCCCAGAATCGATCAAACTCCAACTAAAAGGCAGTGCTGAAGTAGCTCTTAAGTCCATTAACAGACAGAATTTGCAGCACGGTGCAATTCGTCGGCCCAACACAACGCGGCGTCTTGAACTGGCTAACGGCCGCTCCCAACCCCACATAATGATCCAAAATTTTGTGAAAAGTTCCCCTCTTGACTATCCGAAGCTCAAGGGCTCCGATAGTGTTGACTTTACGCGAACTCATGTACCCAGCGTCAACGAACGCTCTATCCAAACAGTTGCAGCATTCCTGCAAAATCTCGTCCCCAGGCTCCCCGCTCGTCTCCCAGAAGACGACGTAATGGGGAGGTTCAGTTGATTTATCCACGCGGCTCGTGAAGTCCACCACCTCCAGCTTTTCAGACGCCAGTAGCGTGGCTGCTGCTTCTACGGCTAACTGCAGATCCTTCTCGGTGTTTTTGTCGATGTTGATACTGAGTAGGAGATTTCTCCGGCAGATGAACTGGAGCTCCGCCGTACAGTTGTGGAAGCCTTGTACCTTAACTACGTCTCCTAATCTGTAACGGTACAATCCTGCAGGCGTAAATTTTTTCGCAACATTAGAAGATTAATGGTAATATTAATATATGATCATAAGTGTTTATTGTTTAATCCATTTGTACAATACAAAATAGAAACAAAGACTTGTTTTAATACTTGTACACCTAATCTACCTTAAGAAAGACTTGTAAATATTCATTCTTTTGTACGGACTACGTAATCAAGCCAACCAAAATGCAATACTTTTGGTGGGGTTCGAATTAGGCCAGTCTTTATACCTAATCTCTCTGTCTTTACATATATAAACGACATAAGAAACATTAAAGAGTTAAATAAATCTACGTATTCGAACAGATACACGTTCCAAACCACACTAAGCATAATCTAAGATTAAGATAATAACTATAACCCCGATTATCCAACAACCACGTGGTTAGCATTCACGAGCTAGAAATATAATTAATTGAATCTTGAAAATATTTCATGTGGCTAAAGTAGAAATTAAAGGAGAAGAATTTGGACCTGCAAAAGTGGTGATAATGATCTCATACTCCTCGCCTACATTGACTTGGGTAAGCCCCACCGGTTGTGCCTCTTCTCCGCCCTTCACGTCGTCTTTCAAAGGGATGAATTCAAAATAACCGATATTTGGAAGCACGGCAAATGTGGCCGACTCAGGGGGTAGCTTAGGATTAACATTTGCTCCGATCCACCCTTCAGACGAGCCATAATCTGCGCTTAGTAAAGGTAGCTCTCCAGCATAATGCCTCAGCTTAATCAAATAAGGTTCCATTGACCCTGTCATTATCCCGTATATATACTTAGTATTCGGAAACATCTCTTGAATAACACCATACCAATTGCTCAATCCCAAGATCTTGCTATTTATATCATTGGCTAAATCAGGATTCGGTTTGAGTAACTTTGATATAGCAGCTCGAATTGATGGCACTGTGACTCGGTTACTCAGAGAACCTTCTCGAATATCCTTAACAAGCTCTTCCCACACGAGTTCAAAGGTACGAAAAGCATGGACGATGCTATGAGCAAATGTGGAAGAAACAACTTGAACTTCGTCCCGGAAAATTAGTCCACATAAGAGATGACAGTACAACGATTGGTAAAAATCAGGCCCAAAGATAACTTCATCGGGGCTGCAGCACGGAGTCTGCATTGCCCTCATCGTTTTCTTGAACTCTACGTTGCGGTAGACATTAGTAGTTGCCGTTCCAGCTGCTAGACCGCCTTTCGTTTTGAACTGTTTGCTACTATAGATGAACTGCAATGCCTTCCCATTACCAATAGGATACTCCCTACAAACGTAATTAAAATAACATCAAATTTCCAGCTACATCAAGTCCTAAGATTTGTTTAAATGAAACAAAAACTGGATTTTCAGTGTTACCATAAAGAGTAAAACAACCCTTTTGTTGGGATTATACTGAAAAATATGTTTTTACTTTGTATAATCAGACTGAATTTTGGACTTATTTACTGAAATAAATTGTTTATCACTGATGCTTTAAATATCATCGAATGTTACATATATTTAATGCATAATTTGCTCAATAAATAGTCGTGTTACATTGTAGTTAATTTAGTGATACCGGGATCACGTAAGATTAAATTAACGATCCTTTGAAACCAAAAAAAACACACCATTCACAACCTAGATAGAAATGAACAATCTATTGTGAAAGGTTGAAGTGTAAAGGCTCGACGTTGGTTTGTCTTGACCAAGAGATTACACTAGTGCATGTCTAGTGCTTCAAGAGGATCTCTGGGGAGGACAAATTCTTTAGAACTGAACTAGGAAGAATTAGGGACCTCGGTGGTTCGTTATTTCTTAATCTTCGCCCCTTAAATAGGATCGCGTGTGGTTAGTAACTTATTGCTTTGACTTATTACGGGTAGAGAATCAACGAGATTCAATACTTTATATCTTGGACAATATTATTGGTAACATCGCGATTGTTAAGATTTAATCTGACGGAGAATCGTGTAAAGAAATGCTTGTTGATTTGACGGTTCTTGGAGGATCATAAGTTTTATCATACCAAATCTTACAAGTGGAACTAGTTTCCCATGGATAATAATGTTGAACCGCTTCATTTACCAATGATAAAAGATATTAATTAATGAAAAACTATTTCAGTGGCTTGAATTAATTAATGGACTAGATAATCTTAAACACGGGAAATAATAACCGGGAGCCATATTTACTATAATATGGGTTAAGATGGATAGTGCAATATTAATTATGTAGTGGTATTAATTAATATTTATGGGCTTGAATAATATTGTGGCACAATATTGATAATTCAAGATCCATTGGAATGTCCAATCTTAATTCTCCTAAAGCCCCCCAAGAAATAAAAGTAAAGTCCAATAACCCAAAAAAGATGTTTAAAAATAAAATAAATTCTTGTTGCTATTTTTCCTAAGAATTTTGAAAAATATGAATAAAAATGGGAGAAAGATTTTCTTTGAATTTTATTATGGAATGAAGATATGTATTCTTGGAATACAAGATTATCTCATTAAATTCAAGAAATCCCCCACTTGGTTATTCATATGGAAATTTTCGAAAATTTTGAAATAAAAGGGAAAGAAAGATTTTCTTGATTTTATTGAAAATATATTATGGAAGATATGTATTTCTTGAAATACAAGTATTTCTTATAAATTCAAGAAGATTCAAATCTTGGTTTCTTTTTCCTATTTTTTTCGAAATATACCAACCATAACAAGAGAGAGTGAGATTTTTGTGAAATATTTTAATTATGGAGAAAAGAATATAAGAGATATATTCAAGATTTCTTGGAGATCAAGAAAAGATTTTTTCCTCCCTATTCCATATGGAAAAATTGGCCAACACCCACTATAAAATAGGGGATGAATGTTTCATTCCCAAGACAATTCCAAATCTTTTTGAAAAAATTAGTAAATCCACAAAAAGTGGTGCAACAAATTTTTATTTTCCCTTTTGTTAATTGTTCATGAGCTTCCTTCCATTGGATTGATTGAGCGAAGAACTAGGGAATACTTGAAAAGGCTTTTTGGTGTGTTTTATCGACGATACCATTGTCACTTTCAAGAGAGGTTAGTTCACATAAACCCGTAGCAATTCCGCATCGTAGGATTTATGTGATTTTGTTTATATCGCATTTATTTGTTGTTGAATTATTATTTGAATTAATATAGAATTAATTCATTCTAGTAATAATTGTTAAAATTAAATTTGTATTTAAATATTTATCCCGAATAGATCCGGACAATTAATTCTCCAACACCTTTTTCACTTGAAACATGTCAATTGGACTTTTATTAATTTATGCCAGCTGTCTAAATACCAATAATTGTGACTTTATGGACATAAATTTCAAAAGCAGGATTGAGAAAAATGGTAAAAAAAGCAAGATAAGTTACCTGTTCCTAAATGCAAAGGAAGTCTTGTATATCTGCATTGTACTTTCCATCAATTCATCATTGAATGGTACAAACTTAGGCTTCCCCTGAGTGGTACCAGAACTGAAACACCATCAAATTTCACTCATTTCATCAACTACTAATTTTCCAACAAGAAAACAATAGAATCATAGTAATACTTATTAAACTATACCTCAACGAAATCGTAGTAATTGGTTTTCCGGTGAGAACACGTGGATTATTTCCGTCGGCGATGGACTGAATGTAAGGCTCCAAGTCACTGTGTGTGGCAAGAGGAACACAGGCCTTGAAACTATCAGGATCAATTCTTCCATTGAGACCCCATTTCTGCAAATACTCTGTTTCGCCATTTTCTTCCAAGATTTTCTTCAAGGTTTCCCTCTGAACTCTCCCCGCATTCCTCGACAAAAATTCGAATTCTTCTATCAATGCCTCTGGATCAAATCTCTCCTCCATTTTCTCCAGCATCTTAGCAATTCAATCCAACAAGCTGCAATTCAAAAACCCAGAATCATAATCTTGAAAAGGCAGAAACAGAAATTATCATTCAATTCATCATGAAAACTAAATCTACAATAAACTCTACAAAAGAAAATTATAATTGAATTCAGTATCATATAAGGGGACAACCACTAAGAAACAGCCGCAAAATTAGAAAACCTGCGAATTTTTTTCCGTCATAGTTCAATTATTTTGACTCAAGTCAACTCGAAAAGTAAAGAAAATTTAAGTAGTGAAGATCCATAAGATGATAAATGCAAATTAGTACGATGAATGAATAAAAAAATAGTACAAGAATTTCACAAACAATCAAATTGTTTTCCCAAAAAAAGATAACTCAGATTCAACGAATGAAAAAGGGAGGTTTAGAGTGAGGTGAAATCGAGAAAGCATTGCAGACAGTCACCATAAATGCATGAGAGAGACGCACAATCCACTCAAAAGAAAAATCAAACCCCAGAAAGAAAAATCAAATTAAAACACTACATCAGATTTATCATGTACATAAATTTCCCACATACAATATAAACACGAGAATCTCGTATCGTCCAAGACAGTTGTGAACAAAATTCGAATAAAGGCACTACCGGAAAAAGATACAGAAACAAAAGGGGCTTCAAAAAACTCTTAAAAAGGGACTTTAATGAAGAAGCCCAGAAAAAGAAATTCACCGTTTATCTACAAAAGCAAAAACCCCCCTCATAAAAGAATATGAATATATTGAACTCAGAGAGAGAAAATATGAACTGAGTGTTGCTATGCAGTAACGGTTTTGATGAGAGTTGAAACACTCAGTGTCAGTGTTTGTTGAAAGAGAGAGAAATTTATGAATGAAAATTTGGAATTAATTCAAAGAAAGGAATGAAGAATGAGACAACGAGATTTGGAAGAAATTGGTGCCTATCGATTTCAAGATTCTTTTTTGCAGGAAAAAGAGTGAGAGTGTTTCATATTTTCTTGCGTATTATAGTGCGTTGGAAATACACAGTGGATGAACTCTAATCTTTTTTACAATGAAAATGTGAAATGTCTTGAATAGCCCCATTCAGCGAACTGAGTTTTGTAGGTCATGGTTATTCTCGATATTTTTATTATTTAGAAATATTTTATATTAGTCGGATAATTATTGTATAGTCGGAGCTAAAAACTGAGGTTAAGGAAATTGATTTTTTGTTTTTAAGATAATAAATTAGAATAGTTCCAAAAATAATCAATTTACAACAATTACTTCTATCACCAAACACGTGACACATTTTTTCATTTTGTTATATATCGAAATTATAATTTGTAAACACCAATTTTTTTTTAGGTTTTTAATGAGGAATTCAAACTCAAGTGCAAATCGGCAACCACCATTTAAAAATATATTTAAATTGCATAGACCACCAAAAACAATGTTGTCAACCACAAATTTAGTACAAGAAATAGTGCTCTCCCTATAATTTTATAGAATGATTTTGCTTATGCTTGATCCTAAAAAATACAATAAATTCAATTTAAAAATTACACGAAACATACATAATTTTGTCTAAACTCAGTTGTAAACTTATCAAATTTGCTTTAATTTTTTAGTAGGTTTCTTATGCATTAGAGCCACTATTCAACCCAACTGCAATTTTTTATACATATAATTATTAAAGAAAACAACTTATATATTTTAATAAAATAATATATTTAAATTGCATATTTTTTGTATGTGTTTGTATAATATGAATATTGAATTCTTCATCTTTTTATACTTAATTTATCTTATTGATGGACTATCGGCAATCTTTAATGTGTCAGTACAACACATTAAAGCACTAAAGGACAGTGACAGCGTGGACAAAACCTGAGTATTGAAGTTGAGGAAAGCCGTCGGCCTGCAATCTTGTCAAAGAATCTAATAGAATAATTTAGTACAAGAAGTGTTTTTTTTTAAAATAGTACAAGAAGTTTCTTAACACAACTTAAATGACGAAATAATTTAAAATGAGAAAGCCCATGTCTACTTTATATAGGTTTTGTTAATTAAGCCTCTACAATTCCAGGGGTCGAAACCACTTGAACAACTATAGAGTTCCATTTATTCCTTTTTTAGAAATAGTTTGTCAAGCGAGGAGAGACCCGATTCTAAATTTTACTAAAAAAAAAAAAATTTATAATATAGTGTAGTTAAATCGTTTTAAAAAAAATTTATATATTTTTCAAAATTATTTGACTAAACATCTTTATATTAACAGTCGAATATATTTATATGTATATTGAAAATGTGAATTATACATATTCTTTTCTCTATTTTTTACCCATTTTTTCACCTAAAAATCAACATTTTATTTATAGAGTGTTGATTTTTACATGATCAACAATGAGAATAATAGTGGTGTCTGATGAACGAATACTGTATTTATAAAAACTTTGTTTAAAGGAGACATCGTTCATTCGTATGAGATAGTTTTATACATGATATAGGGTATAATCTATAACACAAATAATATCTTTTCATTCTTCCAAAATATTAGGCGTTAATCTGTGATTTATAATCTTTCTTTTCTTATGAGATTTTTTCCTTTCATATAAGTTATTATTAATTAATTATAAAGTATATATATATAAAAAAGAAATTGGGGTTAATTGTTAATTATTAATTTTAGGTGATTTTTATGAATCCAATATTTTCAATGTAGATCCGTCGTTGTTGTCGAGTCATATGTGGGTCGTGAGGTAGGGCAACACAAATTTATCTTAATGAGCTAAAGTACATTTTTTAAATTATAATTAATTTTATGCAACTAAATTTCAAGAAGAAGCATATTCAAATTTGTTTACATTAATGATGTCATATAGTTTATTGCTTGGGGATGAGTTCACCTATTATGTAATTGTTATTTTCATTTTGTATTCTATAATATTGATGGATGATACGTAAAATAATAAAAAAAATTTAACGAATCATCATATTCTGAGTTCATATATTAAAAAATTTAACAAAGTGAAACACCAATAAAAAATGAAAAGTGAAACAGAAAAATCGAACCGTATTGCGTGAGCCGGTGTGTGTATATATTGTGTGTACGTATATGAGGCTTTTTTCCGATGGAAAAGGGATACAAAAAGGTTATTTGGGCGTGGTGGCGCGATAATGACCTTGTTTGTAAAATATTTTAGAGTAGGTCCAGTGTGAAAACTTTCATGTATGAAAATCTATAAAATTGTCCTAAATCAATCATCTACATCTAAACACTAAATAATGAACCCTAAATTATGACCTATTCTTGATGTTTGGGTATAAACCATAAACAAAATAATGAACCCACCTAAATTATGATCTATTCCAATTACCATTGGGTTTGAACTATTAAACCATTTTACATGTATAAAAAAATTTTCATAAACCACTATATTTTTATGTATGCAGATTTAGAGGGAGGAACTAATCATTTATGATAGTAAGGTGGGGGATATTAATTTTGCCCTGATTATGAATTAAAAATATAAGATGTTTGGCATTTTTTTTTTGTCAAAATTTTATTAAAAAAAAAATTATCAAAATTAGCCTTATTTAATGATAAATTATTTTTAATGAAATGATATTTTAAAGGGAGGAACTAATCATTTATGACAGTAAGGTGGGGGATATTAATTTTGCCCTGATTATGAATCGTTACTATATATTTTAGCCCCGACATGCATATTTTTGCACTGATTATGAATCGTTAATTTAAAGCTAGTATATTCGATTTATCCCCGACATGCATGTTTTCTTGGTAAAAATGATTGAATAGTTTGGGAAATTACTTTCCACCTTTTTTAACTTCACCTTTTGCTTTGTAGAAATTGGGAACAGTAGGGACCTATAGTAGAATGAAAGATTATTTCCCACTAAAAGTAGGCAAAACCAATTTCTCATTTTGAAGGAGAATATTATGAGCTCTAAAAAAATTGTAGTATCATAATTTTCCTTTAAATAAAATATTTGTACTTACAGCAAATTAAAATCTTTAATTAGCTTTATCACTTAATATAAATAATTATAAAATACCATTAAAATTAGAACAATCAAGATATTGAAGGGACTCGTATGATGATTTTTTTCCTGAGAAGATTATGTATTGAGTATTTCTTAGAAGTTCTTTATAAAAACAAAATTACAAATAAATAAATCTTGATTAATTATCAAGATTTTGAAGGCCTTTTAATATATATCGATTCTATATTTTTAAGTCGTCACTAGTTAATTAGTCATTTACCTAAATAAATTAGTCCTATATTATCTGTTAATTTTACTTAAATTATCAAACAAAAATAAAGAAATTAAAAGAATAGTGCTACGAATATTTTGGAACTAATTGACCCATGAATATGTTATCAAGTATGAACATAAGATGCCTGCAAGAATAATTGCGGCCAAAAATAAATTTCATGAACTTTAATTTGATCGTACAATTACAAAGTCCTCACGTTTTCATTGTGCCAAAACGATATTTCAGTTTCACACATACCAACTTCATAAATGTCAACCACTACCAATCTCAATAATATTATGAAGATGGGTGATAAAATACTTAAAAAGGAAAAAGATAAGTAATATATATAGCAAACATTTTGTGATTATAATAATTACATACTACGTATACTAACGTTTACTTTTTATAAATATGCAAAACGTTTTAAAAACCAGCATACCAAGACAAAACTAGATTCTCGAATCTCCATAATTAATGGCGTAACATTTATATATGATTTAGTTCTTACTTTAGTGGATTTTACAATTAGCATGTTCTTTTCTTATGGCCATTAATTATCTCCTGAAGAATGAGGTGGTTAGACCCATGAACTACAAGTGAAAATTTTGAATTCATTTCCAAGATGATTATGATATTTGAATGCAGTTTAAAAGGTTTATTGCCCTGATATATTCTTGGGTTAAATTGTAAAATAAACCACGATCTTTCCACGTTTTTTCTATTACAGCATATGTTCTTAAAATGTACAATTAGATACGCAATCTTTCAAGTTGCAATTCTATCACATGCTTATTTTATAGCAAGTCGTGTTGACGTGATAGTTATTAAATTGAAACAATAACAAAAGGTCCTGAATTTATATGCAAAATTTTCAATTTTTTTTGCTGCCACGTCAACATAAGATGCTGGAAAATAGACACTTGATATAATTGCAAAATTTGAAAGTCTTTGTATCGAATTATTAATTCTTAAAACATACGTTATAATGAGAAAACATAAAAAGATCGTAATTTTAATGAAATCAACCCTATATTATCAATGAGTCTGGATCACCAATCTGTTCTAGAAAATCCCAACTGCATATGAATAATGTGGCACCAGTTTACTTAACTTTCTCTTGTGGAACTATATCACAATGCTGGATTTTGTCAATTATGTCTTAATTAGACTGTTCTTATGCATTCAGCAGAATCTCTAGCCTCAAAAGAAAAAAGGGACGAGAACCTATTTGAACTCTTATCTGCTGCTAAATATTGATTATCTTTTGTTAATTGAAGTGCTTATCGGTTAAACTGACTGCCCTTCCCTTATTGAAATCATATATACTTATATGCTTGTGCTGTTGTGCAAGACCTTTCTTTTCTTTTCTTGTCATGAAGATGAAGTCTGTTAGGAATATAAAAATTTTTTGAAATTCTAACTTAATCCAAAATCATTAATTGAAAGGTTAAGGATGATGATTCATTTTTACTTACATGTTTTTCCACACTTTCATGTGGAACCGATGTGGGATCGTAACAATCGACACCTGAAAAAATAAACTAGGCCCCAAGCCATGTGAACATTAATTACTCAACTCAACCGCGTGATACATATAATCAAGAAATATACAAAATTATTACATACGATGTAAAGATACAAAATAGGTGTTACTACATAAACAAAAAATGTTACCCTATGAAGAAAAATGTGTTACCACATGAAAAAAACCAAGATAAAGCAAAAAAAATCCTCGCCGGTCAAAATTACATATTTACGAACAAACTTGATGTGTTACTACATTTAACAAAATAAGTGTTCCCTATGAGCAAAATAATTGTTACTTACATGAACAAAAAACAAGATAAACGCTAAAAAGAATCACCAATCTAAAATTACAGATTCTGAGCAGAGCATGTGGAAAAGAGTGCAAAATGATCGTACAATTTCAAAGACACACTTTTGTGTTGAGGGTAATCCAAACATCATCACACATGTTATCTCTTCTCCTCAAAGAATCCACACAAAAAATCAAATTGAACAACTTGATTTCATCCAATGATCGGAAAATAATCGAAGAAAATTAAATTGGACAAAAATTATAGATGTGATTACGAGGAAAAAATAACCCTACGAGATCCGCCAAAAGGAAATAATCTGAAAAGAAGAAAAAAAAGCATACCAAATAAAAATTATGTTGCACTTTAATTATGCCCCAAGAAGATGAAATTAAAAGTCCATTAACCCACCATAATCAATCTGTATCTTAACCCGATCCTCTTTTTTACTTAATTATTAAAAAAAAAAAAAACTCAATTCTAATCACGTTTTTATTTAATATTTCATGTTCTGAGTTTTTTATGAAAAATAAAAACAATGATGAGATCACGAGACACATTAATATTTATATTTTTTAAAAACTAATATAAATGTGATGCTGTTGCTATGTACGTATATCAAAGATGCAAAATTAATAAAAGCAAACTGCATTTTTTGCTTAATAGGGATAAATTCACATCAATTGGAGTGTAGGTTCGAGTTTATTAAAATTAAAGTGTAAGAATTTAATTAGTAAGGCAATTAAAATAAATAAATAAATATACAATGACATGTTTACAAAGGGTTTGATATATGTGTGTATATATAAAAATTAGTTCTGAATTAACGCATAAAAAAATATATTGAAATGTTATATTTTGTATGGACCACACTCCAAACTTAGGGAGTTCGAAATGTGACAAGAGTAATTGTAAATTTTTGTAGCTGGTTATGATGTCATGTCATGCGTAAATTGCTAAGTTGAATATAATTTTTTTGTTTGTTTGTAGGAATTCAACATTTTTTTAAATAGTAATTTCAGTTATTTTAAATCAAAACTAAATACTGCTCACAACTTTAAAAAACTGAATTATTTAAATTTATAAAATTTACATTTTATATTAAATCATGTTCCATCAAATTTATAAATACTCTTTCTATCTAATTCGTCTCTAAAAATTTTTGTTAACTCTAATGTGATTGTCCAATCTAACATAATCCTATTAAACAATATTCACATATGCCTAATATATTTAATGGAAAAAAACTTTTTTTTTTTAAAAATGAGTCGTTCAATTATGTCAAAATTAATCCAATCCATTTGGGTCTTGGTGTCTTAACTTCTAATTACACTCTTATTGTAGTTGATCTCCTTAAACTAAATTTGTGAATTATTTATTGAGATTCGATCAATTTTTATGAAATTAATATAAATTTTATTTTTTATTTATATTTTAATTGTTTTTTTTTTTAGATTTTAACTTCTTTTAATTATTATTTTTTTTGTTTTAATTTATTTAAAAAATATGTAATATTATGTTGAATAATTTTAAAAATATTATTTAATATGCATCATCCTAACTTACAAGTATATATACAAATGCTTTAGTGAGTCACGCAACAATTGTCTTTCTTGGCAATTGGAGAAAAAAAAAAAATTCGATTTGCAAATATCAAAGGTTGAACTTTAATACAAAAATCTTGAAGGTCGTGATTAAATTGATATTTAATCAAAATGTCGTGTATTTATTTAGAATTAACCCTTTTTTTTCGACCTCAGTACTATATTTGTCTAACAACAATAAATTGAAGATGACTTTTTCTCAAACATACAATGACATGTTTACAAAGGGTTTGATTTATGTGTATTAATTTTTATCTTCGCATTTTTTTTTTTAATATTTGTATTAATAATTGAAATGATAAAAAATTTTTTATATCAATTTTAAACCACACTCTTTATAAGGGAGTCATTAAAAATTACTTTTTTCATTTCTGGTTATCGATGTCATGCAAAATTGCTAAGTTGAATAAATTTTTTGTTTGACGAACAACGTGACGCGGCTAGTTATTTTAATTCTATACTTAGCCCCTTTCTTTTCTGTCTTTTCTCTATATAGTCTGTATGGAATTATTAATGTATGTTTCGTGTTCATGATTTTGATATTGAACACTTAGCCAACTAAATTAAAAAATATTAAGATCGCCATAGCAGTTGATCATAGATTAGTGGAAATATCATTATAAATGTTAAACATATTCCGCAGGAATTGGTTTCCGCGGGAATGATTAGAAATCAATTTGTCCTGTCTCATTTATAGTTGACCGATATCTTCACAAAAAATCTTTCTCGCCCAACCTTTGAATTCTTAGGATCCAAGTTTTGCGTTTGTCTTCACCCCACGCAACGTTGGAAAGGGATAATATTAGGGTAATTAGAAAATTATATTTTCACATGTACTCAAGAATATTCTAGACGATAGACTATTTCAAATTATGAATATTTGTAGAAATTTATTTTTCTTGATTTATTGTAATCTAAACTTATACATGGTGATTATTTTCATATTATCTTATTAACGGTGATCTTACTTCACTTTTACATTAAATTCTTCTATTCAACCTTTAACTTACATATTTCCATTATTTTTAACTTTCATGTCATGCCATGTACTTCTACTTCTTTTAAAATCAGATTACATTATTATCAAGAAAATATTGTTTAGATACTGACGTTACAACTCATACGGGATCACCCCATATTCTCGATCTATAATTTCACAAATCAAATTCCTTCTTCATATGCTCATTTTCATGCGATAATTACAATAATTACTTTATTTTAGCTATTAATTTGTTGGGATAATTTAGTAATTTTTTTTTTTAATATTTATGTCCTATTACGTGCACCCCCTTTTATTAAAAATAAGTAAATTGTGTTTTACTTTTTGGAAGCATGCAGCTTCATGAAATAAAGCAGTCAAGATGACATTCGATCGCTTGGAAATTGGAATATAGCAAGCTACAAATGTTCGAAAAAAAAAATTATGCTGTCGTTGTTATATATATATATATATAGCTACAACGTTTAAATAATGAAGCAAATGCAAAATTGGAACTGATTACAACATTTCTGACTGTCCAAGTATTTTGGACCTTCCAAAAATTATATGTGGAATAGATTAATTTAAACAATTAAACTAGTATTGGAAAAATAGTAAAGGAAAGCGTCCAATAATTAATTTCTTGTGTATTTTTATTACCGCGTAGAGTTCATTAATGCATTTTAATTTACTCCAAGCATGTATAACTTATTTAATTGGGTTCCTTTATCATTTCTTACTACTATTAATTTTTTCCCCTTTCCCATTCCCATTCTTTTTAGCAAACCAACATTATAAGTTAAAAAATAAAACGTGACAGTGATAATAAGTATAAAATTTTGATATGAAGCCCTACCAAATTTAATTTATGTCAATGAAGAGAGTGTAGTGATAGTGATTAAATCCTACATAATATCATTGGTTGGGGCCGAGACTGCCTGTGGCCCAATGATGGCCCAAGCCCACCGGACCAACAGAAATATTCCAGCAAACGACTTTTCTATATTACGTTTCTCCAAATGAGATTCATATATTATTATAATGTTTCTGCAATTCTTAGGACACTAATCCGTTGTAGTCTAGTTGGTCAGGATACTCGGCTCTCACCCGAGAGACCCGGGTTCAAGTCCCGGCAACGGAATTGTTTTTTAGTGTATTTTTTGAAACAATATGTAAAAGTTATTACACTAGATTATCATTAACAAATATTTGAAATATGTATAAGTTTTTTTTTTAAACAATATGTAAAAGTTATTACACTAGATTATCATTATCAAAATTTAGAAAAAGTCGCATCACTAGATTATCACAATTTTTTTCATATCCATACTACTTTGATATAAATATATTTTTATTTAAACTTGTTGTTTTTGGGAGCTACATATTTTATATTTAAATATCATTGATAGTGTTTTTATCTCCAATATGAATATCTGATCACAATTTATGTATATACAATTGAAAATTTACTTATGCATATAAATTATAAATATGCTCAAGATCAATCTTCATTTAATTGAAGATTTGCTTGCGAGGTAAAAAAAATTCCAATCCCTTGAAAGTTCCACTTTATATCATATCAATCATGTGACAATTACCTAAATGTTCTAAAATAACAAGTGATTTAATCTGTAAAAAAACAAGTTATAATTCATATTTTTTTTTAAGAATATCGATGTTGATTTGTCATACTAATACCAAAAAATAAAAATAAATAGAACAAATCGTAGAAGAAAGTCAGAAACCATATATATACTATATAAGGAAATAATGACTCAAAAAGTACAACCATTCGAAGCGGAGAAATGGAATCATCGAATCTTTAATAACAAAAGTGGTTAAGCCTAATCTACAAATTAAGCCTCTCACACTCGACTCTGATAATCAGACGCCGTCACACACACTCACTGTGTGCCGATTTCTCTGCCCGCCTGATTTGATCGTAGTCGACCTAGGGTTTGTTTTATAGTGATTTAATTTATTGATCGATTTTTTGGGCATTTGATGGCGTCTGAGGATGTGAATTCGAGGGAATCGACGGTGACGAAGATTGTGAATTTGGCGGAGGAGGCGAAACTCGCGAACGAAGAAATCAAGCCTTATAGGAATCAAGCTTTCAGTATTTGCAAGTCTCTAATCGCTGGTGGTGTCGCCGGAGGAGTGTAAGTCTTGATTACTATTATTTATCTTCATTTGTGCATATGGAGATGCACATAGCTATCCATGTTTTCATTTTTCTGTAAGGATTTGGTGTTGTCTTGATTGATATGTTTGATTAGGGAAGTGAATGTATTATCTTCATCTCTGGAAATTTTGTATGGAACTGAAATAATTGAATTAAGCACAGACTTGCTCTAGATCCTCCTTTTTTTTTTTGGGAGGTGGGGTTTCAATTGGCTGTACTGGAGTTGATTTTTAACTTATCACAAAGGGTTTATTGTTTCTTTGCAATAGAGTGAATAATTTTGGGGAGAAGAAATACATTAGCTCTACTCTTCTTTAATCACAAGCCTTCATGCTAAAACTATGACTCTTTTAAGCTGATGATATCTTATGAGGAACAAAACTGGGTGGGACTGACTTTCTCTTGCCTGTCACAGGTCCCGAACTGCTGTAGCTCCATTGGAGCGGTTAAAAATATTGCTGCAGGTCAGTTGTGTTCTAACAGAAAAGTTTCCAGACGCACGTTAAATAGGCTGATTACAGCAATACATATATAAACTTTTTGGTTGTTCTTTGACTATTGAGTCTGTCTTTTTCTTCTTTTGACTTAATTTTTTGACTTTTAGACTATTTTATGTTGCGGAAGTATCATATGTAAAGCTATTGCATCATGGAGGCTGCTCATCTCTCAGCGCTGTGTGTTTTTCATTGTGTGCTCAGGTTCAAAATCCGCACAACATTAAATACAATGGTACTGTTCAAGGCTTACGGTATATATGGAAAACTGAGGGCTTTAGAGGATTGTTTAAAGGAAACGGCACAAATTGTGCTCGTATTGTCCCAAATTCGGCAGTGAAGTTTTTCAGCTACGAGCAAGCATCCAAGTATAGCCTTCTTGGTCTTTTAATTCAATTGTGTTTGTTTGATCATTGATGACATCTCCATGTTGTACAGTTTCCTCAAGAAATTCGCCCTTCTTGGAATTTGAGATTTTTTTTATGACAACACATTATAAAACCATGAATTGTAACTATGCCGCAACAATAGAAAGAAGTGCTTTTATTTGGTAATGTCTCGGATTGTTACAAAGTTTTTCAGTGATTTTTCTTGGAAGTGCTTTGTTATAAATAGATAATGATGTCTCATTGATAGAAGTACTGAATTTGTCCATTATTTGGAGATGGCTCTAAACCTTTTTGCTCTTTATCTGGTGTCATTAAATTCCTGTTACAGAGTCCTGAACTTGAAAAAAGTGGTTTTTGGCCTACTTAGTTAATTAGTTTTATGTATCATAATGGTGTATTATGGCAGGTGGCTATTATGAGATGTAGATAGGCAATGGCGGTTCATGTTTGTTTTTCATCTTTTCATTATTTAACTATTTTACCTCTCTTGTAACAGGGGCATATTACATCTGTACAAGAAACAAACTGGCGATGGTATGTATTTGTTTACACAAGTCATATTCAGATATATTCTTCAAGCTCTGTTTTATTCTCTTAGTTTATAAATCACGCTTGAATTGAAAATATATTTGTCTATTGACACTAACCGTTTGTTAGCATAATCTTTTGAGAAATCAGCAATTGCTGTGGTTAATTAAATAATGTGGCTATCCCTGATGCACGTGAGACATTTTATGTACTTGGGTCATGTTCTCTTTTATGGAGTTGGAATTCTGAAGGCAATGCCTATTATTATTTCAACTGCTATATTATATATGATTTGGAGACAATATTATATGCTGAATAATATGGTTTTTTTTTTATGATTTGGTATTGTAGAGGATGCTCAACTGACTCCTTTACTACGTTTGGGGGCTGGAGCATGTGCTGGGATAATTGCCATGTCTGCTACATACCCAATGGATATGGTTCGAGGCAGACTTACTGTACAGGTATGGCAGGGTTCTCTTCAGATGAGCTTTTCTTAAAAATTATTCGGTTTTATCAGTTATGATTATAAGCATGTTATATCTATTTGTGCCTTCCTCCACGCAGACGGATATGTCTCCAACTCAGTATAGAGGAATGTTCCATGCTTTGTCGACTGTGCTTCGTGAGGAAGGATTTCGTGCTCTATATAAGGGTTGGCTTCCATCTGTCATCGGAGTCGTAAGTTCTGGAATTTTAGATACTGTTGGAATGGTGGTAATAGCATGATGCTGGTTTGGACCATTTCTGATAAGTGAAGAAGAAAAGGTTTTGTCTCTTCGTTAGTCGAAACACTAGGCAAAAAATATTTACGATGTTTTGTGCGCAAGTGATTGTTTTCAGCATGGAAAATTTATGGATTTGGACTTAGCGAATTGGCTACTAAGTAGTGGGTATCAATTTTAAAATGATATGGTTGAAACAATTTTTTCTTTACTTTTACTTTACAAAATAACAATATTTGGTTGGTGGAAGACATTGACTACACTTGAATGTAGTTGTTCGAAAGAATTGTGGAATCTACTTGAATATTTAAGTCGTAGCTTAGTTAATTTTCTTTTCTTGGAAGTGAAGTTGATTTTGTAATTGGTGAGTGTCTTCGATCCAAGTGGTGAATTGTTTAATCAAGGAGAAAAATTGTTACAATTTGATTTCATAACATTTGAGAATGACTTTTAGAGCTAGTCTTTCCCACAACATTACCTTGCTTTGCAGAACTATCAATTTCTCACTAGACTTGTTCCATATAAACTGTACACTGCGTGAATACTATTTGGTTCAGAAGATTCTTTTTCTTTCAAAAAATACATGGTTTTTTATTCTTTCAAAAGGTTTTTAATATTGTTGGTATAACCTTTTGCAGGTACCATATGTGGGTCTCAACTTTGCGGTGTATGAATCTCTTAAAGATTGGTTGATTAAATCCAAGGCATTTAATCTTGTTGAAGATAATGAATTGGGTGTAGTAACAAGGCTTGCATGTGGGGCAGCAGCAGGCACAGTTGGACAGACTGTTGCTTATCCCCTTGACGTCATTCGTAGGAGAATGCAGATGGGGGGTGGAGCAATGCTTCTTCGGTTGTCGCTGGTGAAGGCAGAAACAAGGCCTCCCTTGAGTATACTGGCATGGTCGATGCTTTCAGGAAAACTGTCAGGCACGAGGGCTTCCGAGCATTATACAAGGGATTGGTCCCCAACTCTGTCAAGGTTCGTCTCTTGTTCTATTCTTGTTTGTTTTTATGATAATAAGTTGCAAAAATAATTATTCTGAGAAAGAAAGTAGTTAGCGTAGGTTGGTTCTGCACTGATGGACATTGGTGTTTCTGTTCAGGTTGTCCCGTCTATAGCCATCGCATTTGTGACATACGAACAAGTGAAGGTGCAACTAGGCGTAGATCTTAAGATATCTGACTGATGTTGAGATAGTTGTAGTTCTAATGAACTCGGTGTGATTTTTGTGCATAGAGGAAAAGAATCGATTAGTGCCCTCTTTTCCTGGAGAGAAATTGGAGACCTTTCTATCCTCTCTGCTTATATGTTTTGCCATGGATTTCTTTTTTTGGGTTTCAGTATTAGCAATAAGTAATAGGAATTGAGTTATTCCACAATAATAGTATTTGTTGATTGCTCCTTCAATCACTAGTTTGTACATGGCTTTTGCACTGTTCATGTATAAAACCAGGATTCCCTGCTTTTTTTTTTATAATCTCTCTCTTTTTCTATCTATCTACATACTTGTACCAAAATTTGATGCAATATCTTGCCTAACTACAGCAAATTATGTGCCTTGATACAAACACAATAGGTGTATGTAGAAGTAGAATCTATGATTCGTTCTTGAAAATTTAGAATCTTCTGCAGTGCCTGGAGTCTTGTATCTTGGTTTGAACTCTAGTTGTTTGCCTTGCAAGAGCTGGAAATTGGTTGACTTGTTGCCTTTTTGCCTGTAAGCTAGATTTGGGTACACCATGCTTGGTTTTTCGATCGTTGTTTCCAGTTTCCATCTCCTGAATTTCGTCAAAATTTGATTGTTCTTCCTCGGACAATGACAAGAAGGACATGATCGTAACAAGATTAAGCCCTGCAAGAATAGTAGACGCATTCGTCTCCCCATTTTCTTCGTCGTCTTCTTCAACAAGGTTGTTTTCTTGGTCTATATCCTCCACTGGCTCTGCCATTTTTTTTTCTCCTCAAGAATCTGACAGGATAGATGAATTAGATTATATATAAGTTTAGGAATCCTTTAGCCATAAATAAAGACAAGAAAATTGGAACAAGGAAATAACGAAAATGCCTGGAAAAATTAATCTTTTTCTTGCTGCTCAAGGATTTTTTTTTCTTAATTTTTTTATAGGACGAGACGATAAAATGATTACCTTTTGAAAATTTCAACTTTGGAGGCTTAGTGAGAGGAGAAATTATTATTTCCTGTTGAAGATTATCTCCCTCCCTCTCAATTGCTTTATTAGTCAGTCAATTTTCTTGGTGTAAAAATGAAACGTAATTGGTAAAATTGGTCTTCAAAATTTAAAAAGAAAAACAGACTGAATGAACTCCTACCGTAAAAGAGGTCAATGGTTGGTAATAAATATGGCAAGAAATGTAGTTTTATATTTCTTGATTTTTTATTCCTTCTAATTTAGAGTGTGTTTTTACTCACTATTTCCTTCTAATTTAGAGTGAACTTTTTTTTGAGATGATTTAAATTTTTCGTCACAGATCACTCTTAAAACCCAATCACTCGTTGGACCTTCACAAAAGATGAAAAAATTCTTTCACTCACTCTTAGAAACACCTCACAAAAGTTAAAAAAAAAAAAAAAACAGCTTTAAAAATTAACCATGGATAGTTTAAATTGTAATGTTTATATCAATATTCAATTTCAACGACTAATTTTTTTTTTTCCGATTCACACAAAAAGTCAATGGTCTATAATAAATTTAAAATTAGTAATTGAGTGCACCAATTGCACAGTGTAACTGATTCTTAATTAATGTTTAATAAAAATGATTAATACTATTATGTAGTGAAAATAATTAATATTGACAAAAGTAATACTACTTTTTAATAAAATAATTATAATTATTTAAATATATATTTGAATTGAACGGTGCTATTAGTTTATAGAAGTATTTGATCATTTTCGTATAATCATGCTCTTCTAATTTATTACTTAACACCAGGTCAATTAGTATTTAAAAAAATAAAATCAATCAAATATAAGCACGAGTGTGAAATAACTTTTGTGTTATATTATAATTTATAGTAATACGTATATTGGGCTGGATCAACTGTAAGGGCCTAACTGAATTGGGCTAAAATCAGTAACAAAGGTCTTATTATTTTTTACTCAAATCAGGACGGTAACGAAATATAACAAATATAACGAAATCAAGATCTTATTGTTAATATAACAAATATAACAAAGATCTCATTTGATCCAATCAAATGTCTTAATTTTTTTTTTCTTTTGAACGGTCCAATCAAAGATCTTAATCTACATAATTTATGGAGCAACAATGGAAAGAACCAATCAAATTTTATTTATGGTGATCGATTAATTAATTGAATTTTCGAATAGTAGGATCATCCAAATAATTAGAAAAATCTTGAATTTGTAAATAATATTTAACATATAAAACTCAGTTGGATGTAAAATGAAATAAACACTATATTAAATAAGTAGAGATCTAAGGCCATCGTCTTTCTCCACGTTTGGATTGCTTTTGCCTAAAAAGAAATAAGTCACTCAATCAATAACAATAATTACTATAATTACATAATCACGTTTTTTAATTAACAAAGCCTCATAAATTAAGGCAATATCTTTTTTTCGACCAAAAAATTAAGGCAAGATCTTAAACGACTGTATATTTAGCAATTTTCTTATATTATTTTGGGATGTATATTCTAAAATTTACGTCAGAATTACGTCAAAAAAAACCCTAAATTCATATTTTGGTCCATAAAACGCATTTTCCTTCGGTCTATATATTTGTTCGCACATTTAGTTGGTTCATTCGACAATATCATTACCATTTACTAGTGCTTAATTTCTGGTACGTAGTTTTTCTCTCTCTTTAATCTTATTTCAATTTTCTTAAGATCTTGGTTTGAATGAATTAATTGAGTTAAATTGCATTCTCTAAGGAATTATGGAAAACTTAAAATATTATTGTTGCTGTGAAATACTGTGGAATTTTTGCCTTCCGTAGGTGTGTGTTTTGACAATATTGCTGATTGTGTTTTAATCTCTTTAATTTTAACTATGGAATAATCTTTCCTTTATTCTTCTTTTTATGTCGACCAGAAAATTAGTTTCCAAGCAAGTGGTGAACAACAATGGCTGCTCACTCTGAAGCGGTATAAAATCAATATTTTCCTTAAATTATTATTTCGAATCATATCCATTATTATGTTATTATTAATTATTATTTGTGTTCTAGATGTTCGTTTTGAAGGTAAATAAAAATTGCCAGGCATGTAGGGTGAGGATGACGGTTGCTCTCGGTTCTATTAGTGGTATATCTACCAACAAAATCAAATATTAATCGATGAATCTCTAATAATATAAACAAATTTTAATCTATTTAATTTTATTTTTTTTCTAGGGGTTTATGACATTGAGTATAGTGCTGAAGAAGGTGTTGTTAGGGTTCGGGCCGTGGTCGACCCGAACATGCTAATGAAGGCCCTGGCTGGATCCGGGCCCCATGCGGAATGCATCGGGTTTAAGCTCCGACACCCTAAATTGGATACTACAAGTTATTCGTACAATGATGATTACTATGACCCTTACTATCATAGAAACGGGTACAATCATGGATCCATTCACGGCCCGTTTAACCCCAGGCCGGGCGCCCTGCCTTTTCATTCCGGGCCCTCATCCTATCCGTATTCCTCCGTTGCTCCTTATTATCAAGGGTCTGTTCCGTCCTATTCATCCACAGAGTACGGCCCGTATGCATATGAACGCTACAATTATTGCAGCATAATGTGATTCTAGTAGTTTATAAACTAATAATTGTTTAAATGTGGAGTTGATTTTGTTGATTTGGTAGGTGTTACGGACATGGGAGTCCCCGACCTTTTCATTTTTAAAAGATTTGTCTAGGGATAATTGTCGTTTTTAAGTTGCATATGTCAGACAATATTTTCATATTGAGTTTGATTTGGTTTTGCTTATTATATTTTAATACACTATCTTGTGTTGAAATACAAATTAACAAATGTTCATTTCCTATTTAATATTGATTATCATTATATGTGTATGCTATTCTTATTCTTTATTCATTGTGAATTGATTTATTTTGTTCCATCATTTTAGACAATATAACCTTGCCTTCTCAATGTCAATCAATGATAATTCGATCGCATAATAAAATGATACCATCCGAAACAAGTTCAATAACTATTCAAATGCATCAAATAGTTTTGTATGATTTTAACATGTAAATAAGAATAATAGAAAAAACACATGCTCAAACTGAATGCAAAACTAATTTTCCATTTTAATTAGTTTTCCTATGTTAATTAACTTGATCACCTACGACAACGCATGCAGAATCAGACGTTGTTGTTGTAAGGTATTAGTTCAGAATCTGAAACATGGCCCGATCTTGTTCGTGTTGGAGGACTCATTGTCATCAGATTATTTTCCGAATCCAACTTTCGTGTTCTTGGACTCATTGTCATTAGATGGTTTTCCGAACTTAACTTTAACGTTGGTCCACGTGGCGTGTGCGGAGGCCTTACAGACCTCCCCTTTGGTGTCACTAGATCAACAATCCAACATCAACACATGATCATAGGTAGTGAAAATACTCATGAAAATAGTGAAATAATAATAATAATAATCATATAACCTGGCTTGTTGTCTTTGGTGTTGATATCAAACGACCTCTTTTGTGAAATATACCCGATGCAACGGCCTAGTTTCGGGTCAGTGTGCCAACATTTCTTGGTCAAGTTTGTCATCAGCTTAGGCGAATGAAAGGGGAACAATGGCCTTTCCCCTGCTCTTATGTTCCGACTCATTTTATCACCCTGTAGATGTGTGTCCTCAAAAGGGACTTTCCCTGTTAAAATCTCGAAACAAATCATTCCGAAGCTACACAAGTCAGCTTTCTCACAGTACTTGGAGCTAGCTCCACTCCCCGTAAAACCATCCTGCTCTGCCATCACCTCCGGTGCATACCAAATGTAGGAAGGCGGGCCGTTCTGGCTCGTGGGAGTCAGGCTGCTGACAGACGACGAAAGCCCGAAGCCTGAAACCTTAGCGACTAAGTATCCTTCGGGACTTATGTGAGAACATCAACACCTCCTTATTTGGAGCCTTCTAGAATGGACAAGAAAATGCAAGATTACTAACTTGCTAGTTGACAAATTAAAGAACATTATGGATTCTTCTAGATAAGTCAAATATGGAAGAATAAGTAGAAACTAGACCATTCTAGTACTTCAACTTAGTAATTAGCAAAGTCAAATATTGTAGGCTAGTGTAGGACTAGAATTATCTAGTATACACATTTGAGTAGGTATGTCGATTCATTCAATCGACATTATGTCCTATAAATATTAGATGCCCCATAGTGAAAGTGTGTGAGCAAGTGAGAGTATGTGTGACAAAGAGAGTGAGTGCGTGACATAGTGTCAAAAAGCAAGAGTGGTGTGAGGTGTGTCTCCAAATAAAGAGTGAGTTAGAGTGTTCCATATATAAAATAGAGTCTAGATTTTGGGTATTGTAAATTATAGTGTCAATTGTAATTACTTCTTTTTAATAATAAAAAGTAATTATATCACACTCGAAAGTGTTCTTTCGGTATCCAACAAGTGGTATCGAGCAAAGGCGATTTCAGTGTCGTTTGAGACTCGTTGGTCGAGCTTCTTGCATAATTTGTGCGATTTAATCTTTACGGGTGTCGTGTCTTGGTTTTAGATCTTGGAGCTTGTCTTAAAAATATCAAGCTTGCTTAACGTCATCAAGTTTGGTTGAGCCACGATGATGGGTGACCTACAAGTGGTCGGTGGAATCAAGAAGCTTAACAACCAAAATTACAACACGTGATCGTTGTATATGGAGTCATATCTTCAAGGCCAAGACCTATGGGAGATAGTGGATGGTAGTGATGTCATACCACTAGAAGGAGATGCTACCGCTCTGAAGAAATGGAAGATTAGAGATGGAAAGACATTGTTTGCGATCAAGACCACCATCGAGGAGGAAATGTTGGAGCACATAAGGGAGGCGAAGACACCCAAGGATGCGTGGAACACCTTTGCTACGCTATTTTCCAAGAAGAATGATGCGAGGCTGCAACTTCTTGAGAATGAACTTCTCTCAATCACACAAGGCGTCATGACAATAAATCAATATTTCGCCAAGGTAAAGTCTCTCTGTCGTGAAATCTCTGCATTAGATTCCTCTGCTGGCATGTCTGATTCAAGAATTAGGAGAATTATCATTCATGAATTGAGGTCGGAATATAAAAGTTTTATTGCTGCTATACAAGGTTGGCCTACTCAACCCTCGCTTGTTGAGTTAGAAAATTTGCTAGCTGACCAGGAGGCGTTAGCTAAGCAAATTTTGGGATCCTCATCCAAGAATGACGAAGAAGCACTCTTTAGTAGTAAAGCTAGATGTCGGTTCAACAAGAATAATGACAGGAGAATCAAAAGAGACGATGACCCTGCTAATCGTTCAAGGAGCTCTAAATCAGGGGGAGCTCAACAAAGAAACAACAGAGACGATGAATCTCAACATAATAGGAGATTCAATGGCACGTGTAACAATTGCGGGAAGAAGGGTCACATAGCTAAGAATTGTTGGTCAAAGAAGAAAAATATGGAGGGTAATGCAACCATGTCAAGTACGGGACGTACGAGTAATGATGAATGGGACATCAAAGCATCTTTCGTTGTGGAAGAGAAAGAGAAAGCTTTAACATCAACTGTCCCAGAGTTGATCGACTACAATAATGATTGGATAGTCGATTCAGGCTGCTCAAACCATATGACCGGAGATAAAGAGAAATTGTAGAATTTGACCGAGTATAAAGGCAATGGTGTGGTGGTGACTGCAAATAATTCAAGATTACCAATCGCCCATGTTGGTAAAAACAAAATTAAGTCATAGATTCAAAGACAAAGGAACTTTCACTGCAAAATGTTTATCATATACCAGGTATGAAGAAAAACTTACTATATGTGGCACAACTTACGGCGTCAGGTCACCACATAATATTTAGTCCCAGTGATGTTAAAGTATATCAAGATGTCAAGATCCCCTAACACCAAAAAAGAATGGAGGGCCAACGACGATTAGTCTGCATCTCACGTGATGTCGCCAGAAATCATTGTACATGGATAAGACAAGGAAAAATATTGTAGATGCTCAAGAAGAAAGTTCTAGAGAACCTGAATCGTATGAAGAAGCGTCTAAAAATACTAAGTGGCTGGAAGCTATGAAATAAGAGATAAAAGCGCCGGAGAGAAGAACCCAGACTTGAGGAATGGTACCAAAGCCAAAAGAGGTAAAACCTATCTCTTGTAAATGGGTTTACAAATTAAAAACTCATCGAGATGGATCTATTGAGAGATATAAGGCCCGATTAGTAGCCCGAGGATTCTCTCAAAGAATATGGGATAGACTACGATGAGACTTTTAGTCCTGTTGCGAAGATTACAACAGTACGAGTCCTGTTAGCACTTGCCGCAAGTAAAAACTGGAGATTGTGGCAGATGGATGTGAAGAACGCGTTCCTGCAAGGAGAGTTAAATCGAGAAATATATATGGTCCAGCCTAGAGGATTCGAGAATAAAGCTCATCCTGATTATGTCGCAAGTCGAAAAGGCACTTTCACGGACTAAAACAGGCTCCAAGGCGTGATATGGAAAAATTGCCGAGTTCTTGGTGGAAAGTGGATACGTCATGACACATCGATTCAAGCTTATTTATCAAGGCAAAAGAAAAGAAGATCTCGATTGTGCTGGTTTATGTGGACGACCTCATCATCACTGGCGATGACGAGCCTGAAATTCATCAAACAAAGGCAAATCTTGCAGTTCGTTTTCAAATGAAAGAGCTTGGAGAACTCGAAGCATTTCTTGGGATTAGAAGTTGACAAGACCAAAAGAAGGATTATTTCTCTTGCCAACATAAGTGCGTGAAGGACTTGCTACAAAAGTTTGGAATGCTCGAAAGTGCAAGCCTATTTCGACACCCATGGAAGTTAATGTCAATCTATGTGCTCACGAAGGCAAGGATCTACAAGATGGGGCAATGTATGTATCGACAATTGGTTGGAAGTCGATCTACCTAACACCGACTTCGACCCGGACATCTCGTATCACGATGGGCATGGCAAGTCGATATATGCAACAACCTATGAAGCCTCATTTGGAAGCGATCGACGCCGAATATTGAGGTGCGTCGAAAGATACCGCTGACTATGGTCTTTTTTTTTAAGAAAGGTGATGAAATTAAGATAGTTGGATCTTTGCGATCTTTGATTATCGGGGGAGACCATACTCGTCGATCAACGACGGGATTTGTATTCAAGCTTGGATGGGGAGTTGTATATTGGTGCAGCAAAAGACAACCAACCGTATCCTTATCAACTACTTGAAATAAGTATAAGCGTGGCGGCAGCTGAGAAGAGTATGTGGCTCATCTGGTTGATGGAGGATCTACACCATTTCTGATTACAAGGTACAACTTTACTGTGATAATCAATCTGCAATTCGTTTAGCAGAAAATCCAGTTTTTCATGCTCGGACGAAGCATGTGGAGGTTCATTACCATTTTTTGAGGGAAAAAGTATTGCAAGAAGAATTGCAGATGCTTCAAATTAAGAGTGAAGACCAAACTGCAGATATATTCACTAAGGGGCTCAACGCAACGAGGTTTCGGAAATTAAGAGAACAACTAAGCATGAGATCGAGAAAGAAAGTCGGTGTTGAGGGGGAGTATTGAGAACATCAACACCTCCTTATTTGGAGCCTTCTAGAATGGACAAGAAAATGCAAGATTACTAACTTGCTAGTTGGCAAATTAAAGAACATTATGAATTCTTCTAGATAAGTCAAATATGGAAGAATAAGTAAAAACTAGACCATTCTAGTACTTCAACTTAATAATTAGCAAAGTCAAATATTGTAGGCTAGTGTAGGACTAGAATTATCTAGTATACACATTTAAGTAGGTATGTCGATTCATTCAATCGACATTATGTCCTATAAATATTAGATGCCCCCATAGTGAAAGTGTGTGAGCAAGTGAGAGTATGTGTGACAAAGAGAGTGAGTGTGTGACATAGTGTCAAAAAGCAAGAGTGGTGTGAGGTGTGTCTCCAAATAAAGAGTGAGTTAAAGTGTTCCATATATAAAATAGAGTTCAGTTTTTGGGTCTTGTAAATTATAGTGTCAATTGTAATTACTTTTTTTCTCTAATAAAAAGTAATTACATCACACTCTGAGTGCTGCTCGGTATCCAACATTATGTTCCTACATTTGACCAAAATGTTGAAAGGATTCAAGTCTCCATGGTGGATTTTCTTTGAGTGTAGACACTCCATTCCTCTGGCTATCTGCAACATTAGGTCAACCGCGACGGGGATGGAAAACAGGACCCTTTTTCGCGTCCCTGATAATTCCTTGATATAGCTCGATAAGTCTCGGTGCATCAGTTCCATCACTAAGAAACACTCTTTGCTCTCGTCGTCGCTTTTGTATATTAGGATGAGAAAGAGTCAACCTTACTGAGATATCGGACAGTAATGGCTCGATATCTCCGTACAGGTTCCTCAAAGCAAAGCTATCACCTAACCATTGAATCTCCTTATACTCTCTCCCACCCCCTAATCTCCTTCTCACAACATAATCCTTGGAGTTCATCAAAATTGAACTAGGTAACAACATATCATGACCATCCATGCTCTCTGATGACTCTAAACTCAAGTACTTCAAAAGAACATCAGCTAAACGATGATCACGTTTCGAGGTCAACACTTTCTTCTTATCTTTGATTTCCTTGACAAGAAACCACCTATCTTCACCCCAAACAGAATCAATTTTGTGACACAAATCTTGTGAAACTAAGTAGTCATCTCCGTACACAAATTGAAACATCTTGGGATCCTTCAAATCCTTGTGATACTTCAACGAATACACGCTCCTTTTCCTCTGTATCTCGTCTGGACCACAACCCGATATCTGGCCCGCCATTTCTATAGCTTCGACAACTATAGGAACGGTGCATAACAAGTTATGGATGTGGAATTCTACACAATCGGAATTATGATAAAGTAAAATGGCCTTAGCCCACCAATCTTTTGTGTCTAGACACTGTTTGATGTATGCCTCTCCTTCTTTGAACACTCTCAGAAGCTCCCTCAATGGATGCTCTACCAACTTCCATTTCGTGTTTTTTTCTTCGAATTTGAGGTTATCTTTTATTTGCTCTGCAATTCTTCTGTATCCTGAAGTGAACAAATCTACCAACAAACTGCATTGCCTCGGATTAAACAAGTGGTTATGGAATACCATTAGAGTATTCAAACTTCCCACTACTTCTCCAATTTGCCTAAACTGCTCCATTCTTGAAAAGATTACACATAAATCTGTGGATCATAATCGACAACGAAAATTAAACAAATGTTTGACATGATCATGCAATAAAGATTGTGATATGAATGATCAAATTGAATTTTCAACTCACCAGAAAGTTAGATGATTGAATGCCGGAGAATTTCGTGAACAACATATATATATACATATATTCATTCCATGTGATAGATAAATTATAGCCTGTAATTTCAGCACAAGCATGAAAAAAATAATGAAAATAATAACTAACATACAAATTAAATATGAATTTTAAGAAGATCCAAGAGGAGAAAAGGGGTTTGATCCTCTTGGATTGGATGAATCTGAATCAAACAGGAAGAAAAAAAATGTTACAGTTTTTTTTTGTGATCCACAACACAATTGGTAGCTTGTTTTGCATCGTAGGCCACTTTTCCCGGCTATTTTCAACTGACTTTGTTGCTATTTCTTTACACGCAGAGTATATATTCACACACACACAGACACACACACACATATATATATATTTAAAATAATCTGTATGTATCCCTCTATATACTAATAGAGAGTTTTTTTTGATGATGTGTCATCTTGTGGTTAATTTGGATTATGTGTTATCTTGAAGTTAATTTGTATGAGATGTTACATTTTATTGTATTGATGTGTTATTTTTTTATTGGTTTGTAGCAATATGTGACATCCATGTGACATTTTAATATGTAGTTTAATTAAAAAAAATGCAATTACTAAAGTTTGCACCATGCACATCTTAAATTATATTTATGTTACTTAAAATCTAAGTAAATCAATAAAATTTTAAATATCTTGAATATTTATTTTATTGAGCATTAACTTTTTTGTATTAACCTTTATTTTATATATACTATTTTTATCATACATCGATTTTGAAAACATCACTCAACAAACTAATATGAAATTTATATTTCATATGTGTCGCATTATTGTGAATTTCGATGATGTGTCACCTAATTAAGAAATGAGAATTATGTAAAAAGAAAATAATGAATTTGATCTATAGATAATGATGACATGTCACAATATAATTATTTTCTAATTATTTAGATAATTAAAGTATGTATGAATGTTATAAAATGTGTAATTAATATTTATAATTTTATATTTTATTTATTTAGCTTTATTATATGCTTCATTTATTTTTGTTTAGTTAATTTTTATTTTGACTTAATATAATATAAGTACAATATTCAATCTAAATGTATTTTATGTTAATGTGAATTATATTTAATTATTAATTCTTTAATTATTAATTTTATTTTATTATTGTTCTTATGTATATCTTAATTTATTTTATGTAACAAAATATTTTATATTATAATTCATTCAATTTTATTTATTTATTAATACATATTAATTAATATATATATATATATATATATATATATATATATATATATATTTTTTTTTTTAATATTTATTTTTTTTTTAATTTTCAGGTTTCAACTTCATATTAAAAGGAATGATTAATATTTGACATAATAATTTTATTCCAAGATTTAAGCAAAGTTGTTAATATACCCTTTAAACAATTATTAATTCATATTTCATGTATATATTTATATTTTTAATTATTAAATATATTATTTAATGAGAATGTTGCATTTTTTAATTGAAAACAGCGTAAAACGTGGGCATTAAACTAGTTATATATGTTATTGGGTTATACCATCCATAAGAACCATATTATAACTTTAATTCGGAGAAATAATCAACTATAGTTTCTATGGGACAGATTATATAGAAACAAGAATGTTATAGTTTATATATTTTGGCTCCAAAGAATTGAGGAAAATAAAGGTGCTACCTGAAATAACTGTATCAATGTGCGACATATTCGTTTCAAAAAAATAAAATGTACGACATATAAATCTTAATATAATTTTCTAATTATTTGATCCATAATTGAACATTTGAATAAAACAAATAATTTTATCAATAACTATTTGGAAAAAAAATACTTTATTTTGTTGTAGTAGAAACTGACAAATAATATATGAGGCTGAATCAAGATTATAGTAAAAAAAAAAAAAAACTATTCAAACTGTTTATATAAGAATTTTTAAAATAAAGAGTTTAATATTATGTTACTGCATACATGACATGTATGAAATAGCGAGGCACAACTACAATCACAAAAAGCATATATTAGGGCTCTTTTTCTAAATATCAAAACTAAAGGGGTATTATCATAATTCTCCCGAGAAATAAAATCCACTCTCCATTCCAATGTAAAAGTGAGCAATTTTACAGTGCGTGCAGTGCGGAACGGAGAAGGAAGAGGCGGAGATGCAGTGGTACGTCGTCGCTTCTCTACTCACCATTCTCACAAGCTCTCAGGTTAACACTCTCCTTGATTGTAGCTCGTAATTTGAATCTCGATCCATGTGATTTGTGTTAATATGAATGCATTCGCGTAATTGCTTCGAAACTGTGTGATCTGTGGAGTAAGTGCAGTTTGTTTTGGTCGAATTTGGCAGGGAATATTGACAACGTTATCACAGAGTAATGGAGGATACAAATATGACTACGCCACTGTCCCTTTTCTTGCTGAAATTTTCAAGGTAATACATGCTTAGTTCAGTTAACTTCACTTAGAATCGCTTTTATGGTTTTCGTATTTTCGTGCCCAGTTTCTGTGCATAGATTAGTAAAATGAGAAGTACGAAGATCGAATTTATTGAATTTAGCCTTGAAGGTAGCTCTTCTAGTTGAGATCAGGATTATAGGCGATCTTTTATTAAATTAAGCCTATTCCGGATATTTTGGTTGTTCAGTTCAGTCATGTTGGTTAGGAAGCAAACCATCTTATTTAAATGTGGACATGGAAAATCTGTGTATAATGTGTGGATTTGACGCCAAAGTTTAATTTTTGTAAAGTACTTTGATCACATTGCAAAACTGCAATTTGTTATTGACAAATCTTTTTGTTGAAGAACAGCTTATTGTGTCCTGTTTGCTACTATGGAGAGAATGCCAGAGGTCACCTCCTCCTAAAATGACAACTGAGTGGAGCAGTGTTCGACTATATCCAATCCCATCAATCATATACCTTATTCACAACAATGTGCAGTTTGCTACATTGACATATGTTGATACCTCCAGTTATCAGATAATGGGCAACTTAAAGATTGTCACAACTGCAATACTATTCAGGTGCTGCATTCCACTTCTCATTCTTTCTACCGGTTAAATGCCTGTCGTTGGGACGTTAAAATTTCTGAAGTTAATAAAGAGCTAATAATTCCTCTCTGTAATGTAAATGTTGATGTTCTATAATTAGAATATACTTTTATTTCCTATTTTAGGCTGTTTTTGAAGAGGAAGCTTTCTAATTTGCAGTGGATGGCTATTGTTCTATTGGCTATCGGGACGACCACAAGCCAGGTGCTGCTGGGATCTTTTATCTTACTTTATTGTTATGCACACTGCAGCCATAAGTATGTAATTTCGGGAACATGTTGTAGCTAAATGGCTTATTAGGATTTCGATGAAAGAGTTTGCACTAAATGTACCAAAACTGCTGTTTAAAAACATTTCAAAATAAGATAATATTGTTTGATTGTGATACTTTTTAAATAGACAAAGTGACATGGTTATATAGCAAGCTCATGTTGCTCACTTGGCAGTTGTATATTTAATCCTAGAAGATTTTTTAGCTTTTCATGTTAATATAACTAGTCTATGTAAATATGCATTCTGATGTCTTTTATTTGATGTCAACATAGGTGAAAGGCTGTGGTGAAGCTTCATGTGACTCACTCTTCTCATCGCCAATTCAAGGATATATGTTGGGTGTATTATCTGCTTGTCTCTCTGCGTTGGCTGGTGTCTACACAGAATTCTTGATGAAAAAGAATAATGACAGCTTGTACTGGCAGAATATCCAACTATATATGTAAGTTTTTCTTCGTGATACAGGACTCCTGTTTCTACTAACATCAAATTAATATAATTTCTCAAAACAAACCAGCCTTGTTTATACTGAAAAATTGTGGTGGTTGTGTTTGAAAAACCAGAGGACAGGGGATTTTATTTATGTGTTATGATTCAGTTCTGCATTTAAAATATATCTGATTTTGATGGGCATTCATAGCTCTTGGTTGTTGGCAACAATATTAAGTTGGATATTAGGAGCCTGCAAAAGATTGTATATTGAATCAAATCAGCAAATTCTTCCTCTCAGGTTCGGTGCAATGTTCAACATGGCCAAACTTGTCATGGATGATTTTAGGAGTGGGTTTGAAAAAGGTCCATGGTGGCAACGCCTTTTCAATGGATATAATTTGACAACTTGGATGGTAGTGTTAAATCTTGGTTCCACTGGGCTGTTAGTGTCGTGGTTAATGAAGTATGCAGACAACATTGTTAAGGTATCTATTACCTCCATTATCATTTCTTGATTACTTTTATCTGTATATGCTGTGATGCGTGGGGTATTCAGTTTTGAGGGGGAAAAAATGATGTTTGATCATCTTGAGTAAATACTTGACTTAGGAAGTGTTCTCCTTAAAAGTCAATCTACGAAACTGATGTGAAACCATTTCATTTCCCAGTTAACTTGATTCCGATTATTCAACTGAAAATACTTGGGGTTTTTTCCTATCAACAGGTGTATTCCACGTCCATGGCAATGTTGTTGACAACGTTATTATCTGGGTTTCTGTTCAATTTCAAACCAACTGTACAGGTGATTCTTAATCTTTTTCTTTTACCAGTGCAATTATTCTTCTCCATGCATAAAATAATTCTGTGATTTTCTTCAAATGTTGTGCCTCCCCAACTTAGTTTATGGCATCAAGCCATTGTTCACAACATAAGCCTCATGATTAATTCTTGTTTGTCAATTCTTCCAAATAACTGTGATGACTGAGTTTTTACTTTATGGGATCATTTAGCTTAATCTTGCTCATGTATATGATTAATCATTTATTGAAATCCAATCCAGATATCTGTGCTAACACATTGTTTATCATTTGATATTGTTACTCGACTTTTAACTAATTTGTTTTGTATTTGTCCACATGCAGCTTTTCTTAGGAATTATTGTCTGCATGATGTCACTACACATGTATTTTGCCCCTCCAAGCATGCTTGTGGATTTGCCTTTGACAGCAAAAGCAGCGCCTGAAAGTTTAGTCGAAGTTTCTGTTGATCGAAGATCTGCTTCCTAGTACAACTTTCTTAAAGGATCAAATCATCTGGGTTGCCTCTGGTTTATTATCAAATGTAGAATCTCATCCAGTTATCAAAACATGTAACATGTACAATCACAACTCGTAGGAACGAAAACTAAAACAGAGTTCTCGCAGGATTTTTACAAGAGTAGGTTAGTCATATCATATATGAACATTTTATTGAATAGATGGAAGTGAAAGTTCTTGCAATCTTATTTCAACCTCTTAGTAGAGTTCAGTTAAATCAGATGTTGTATTATTCTTAGACTCAACTAATTTACCTTTTAAGAGTATTCATTTCGAGCAGATACAAAGTTGTGCATGTCAAGCCAATTATCCGTTCTTGTTATGTTGCTGTTGTGGATCATTTATTGATAATTTTTAATTAGCATTCACTGCATCTGCCTAAACACATGCTCACACACATGTGAAAAACACTCCATTCTGAGTTCGTCGCCTCCATCGTGTGCCCATGGTTGGTAGAGTAACAGTCTCAATTTTTCAACATCTGGTTACCTTCAAGAACTGCAATTCTTCAGCAAACTTACATTGCACAAAATCATGATTTTTGGAGAAAACAAGGTACTCTACAGTCTATATTACTTGCTTGGTGGTGGGATTAGTTTTCCGGCAACTGAACCACCGGTGGAACGGCCTCAACCACCGACAAAGAGCGCTGTACCAACACTATGTGGGGCCTGCAGGGCTGCAACCCTTTTCCTCAGGTACAATTCTAATGTCAAATTACTGCATTATTGATGGCCTCCACAGAATGTGTGGTGCCTAATTATGTTGAATGCTTATATATGCCCTACATTTAAGGGCACTGATCAAATAATTTGCATAAAATCCATTGGTTGTGGATATTATTATCAGATACTCCACTTAGATTTTTGGACAATATTGCAAAAGGGTCACATTTATTTAATTGTTGCATTTAGTGTAGGTACCTACCTTTCAACATTGATGATGAATTACGTTTGTGTAATAGGAAATGTTATATTCTGGAGTCTCTAATTCAAAAGGTTCCAAATTTACCTACATATTATTTTTATGCTACACCAAGTGAGTTACACTTATGCTTAATAGTTCATAAATAATCTCACAAAGTTCATGTCCTCATGCAAGAAATACACGTTAGATGCTACATTTGTTAAAATCAACACTGTGCAGTATAACAAAACACCATTGTCGATGACATATGACACATCATAACTTGAATTAGTGGCGGTTGTTTTGTAATGGTTATCTACAGGTTTTGTAAATATTATATTTGAAAAATAGATAGGTCTACCAATTTTTATTTTTCTTTTTGAGAAAAAAGATGTTGATATACTCGTAAAAACACATTCATGTGGATATGGGCAAATTCATTGCACAATTAAGCTTCTAATATTCTTTCATCTTCATATTTAATAAGCTTCCACATATGAAATGACAAATGAACTTAACTATTTACTTACTAGACAAGATTAAGCATTCCCTTGTAGAGTGGCCAAATTCAATGGAGAGGATATATTTATTAAGAGGGACACTTGCATGAGCTAGACGGTCTCATGGTGAAACGGAGTATAATGCATGTCGGTAAAACAGCTTTTGGGGGCAACAAAGAGCTCATATTAAATTTGACAACACTATTTACTTTAGTTCATATCGAGCATCTTTAATGATTCACTCATCAACTATTTTCATACATTTATTCTTTCACCCACCTCGACAATGCCATCACCCCCAACCCCCTTATAAACCACCTATAAATACTTCCATTTTTATCACTCTTTCTTAGCTTATAACTTGTGACAAATATTAGTCTAAAGTTTGGAAGAAAAGGAGAGGAGGGATGGAATCCATCGCAATACCTCCACCAATGAATCTTGGAGGTGGCGGCGGCGGCGGTGGTGCTGCCACTGGCCACATGGCAAATGGTACGATAGCAAGAGAGAGTTGTGGATTTCAAATGCCGTTGCATTATCCAAGGTACACGAGGGAGGAGTACGAATCCATGCCCGATTGGAAGCTTGATTGCTTGTTAGCAGAATATGGGCTACACGTTAATGGAGATGTTAACCATAAGAGAAAATTTGCAATGGGAGCTTTCTTGTGGAGTTATTGAAAAGTTGAATAGGTTATGTATTATATGCCCGCATGGGCGTAACTCAGTTGGTTCCTGGGTGACAGATTACTACAAGGTTTTGTGATGTGCTTGCTTGGAATGAGGTTGTGTGTGTTTGGAGAAATAAATAAATCTTTGGGATGTTTAATTGAAGTATTAATGGGGTTGTATGTGTGTAATCTGTGTCTTTAACTAAGTGGTGTGTGTTTTGTTTGAGATATCAATGGTATTTTGGGTATAACATAAAATTAAAATATGATAAAATATTATATTATATGCATTGATTATCATAGTTACATATTTGTGTAAGGAAAATAAATTGGCACTAATATTGTAAACATAATCCTAACTTTCAATTACTTTGTGTCGGATGTCCTTATTAATGGGTCGAGTTTCTGACTTGTGTGGATACTGAGTAGTCTTCACTAGCTCTTTGGGAAAGTTATGATTAAAAAAGAAAAGGAAAAAGGAGCGCAAGTAGGCATTCATACTTACTATACAAATTTGAATGAAAAAATAATATATTTCATATACTAAAATTTATTGAATTCTTGATCATATCAATAAAAATCTAAAATATATAATGTAAGAATAGAAATAAAAGTGACTGCCTCTAGACAAAATCTTGAGCTAAGCAGACGATGACTGAGCTAAAAAGACCGAAGACTGCGTTTGTTCTAGAACTCACACGGATGAATTTAGACATTGTGCTCCCCTTTTTATATGAGTTAAAAATTTAGAGTCTGATTTTTAAATTTCACATTCAATCCACACCTAAAATACCTATAAAACTTTTTTTTTTCAATACATCACACTTTATACACTTTATTACTCATCTCAATATAATATAATAATACAACATCAATCATTATTAAATATTGATTTGACATAAAATTAAATCTTTTTTGCTGAATATTGACATAAAGTTAAATCTTACCCTATTCAAATCTCAAAATAAACACATACATTCATCAAGAATTCTAAATCTCTTGATTCTAAAACCTTGATTTGCTCCGCACACTTAAATCTCAAAACAAACACAACCTAAATTTGAAGGAGGTAGAAATAAATGGAACTCCCTCCGTCTCAACTCTTTGTTTACACCATCGTTTTTTTCGTGTTTTAACGAGCGATTTGTTTATTAATATTTAAAATGATACAGCTACTTTTAAGAAGTATGATAGATTTATCCCTTTTTTATTATATGTCTCTTTAAAAATTATTTTATTATTTCAAATACTAATAAAATATTCGCTCAACAAAATACGAGAAAACAGTAACTGCGATTAAAAAGTTGGAACGGACATAATAACCCTTTCAGCCCATCTGCACAATAAAGTACGACGAAAAAAAAAAAATACTCCGTCCAAGATGGGCTTGGGCCAAGATAGGGGAAGCCCAAGATATGATCTTACTCACGTCTAGGCCCATCTGTGTTAATGTATATGAGTAGAGGCGACCGAATTCATATATTGAAAATTGAAAATACATATCGAACTTATAAAATTATATTTAAAAAAAAATCCAGTTGATGCATACAAACAGAAGGGTAACGAACAAAAAAGCACAGCTGGTGGATACATAAAAGATTTGAAATTTTAAAAATAGAAAACAGAAACACATTTCCCTTAATGATAGTTGGCATCCACTGAAGGGGCGAATGGGTCATTTCAAGATATTCTGACAGATAGGGTGCAACTATTGGAGAGAGAGAGAGGGCGGCACATGGGTTGGCACCATTTCCTCCATTTTTTCCTGTATAAAACTCCCCCTCTTTTCATTTCCCCCCACTCACATTCAACACATATTTTAGCCATAACTCTCTCTCTCTATCTCTATCTCTATCTCTATCTCTAGAGTCACCAATACGTGCCTACATTGTACATACACTACATCGAGAATTCTGGTTCTGTTAATGGCGATCTTTGCAATTTTATTGTGCGCGCAAGCGCAGGAATTGGCTCCTGCTCCCGCACCTACCAGCGACAGTAATCCACATTTCCTTTGAATAATTGAATTTGAGTTTTGAGAGTGCTGAATGTTCAATTTTCTTATTCGATTGTTAAATTGAATTGCAATTTGTGTTTGCAGGTTCGTCAATAGATCAAGGGATTGCGTATCTGCTTATGCTGGTGGCCTTGGGGGTCACTTATTTAATGCACTGATTTTATTTCCAGATAGTTTCGTTCGTGGAAATGTATTTGAGTTTCTTAAATTCTTTTTATCGGAAATCTGGGTTGATGACAGATTTGTAATTTGTGGTTGTGAATTGATTGGAACAAACTGATTTTTTTTTTTTTTATAATTCCATCTTGTTTTTGCCGAGTATATTCTTTGCTCATTGATTGTTTTGCAACTACTTTCTCATGGCATATAATTGTTTAAAAAAATTGAAAATTTATAGAGAAGAAATAGGTAAGAAGTCGGTTTATTTCGTAGGGTGCAATGCAGGAAAAACAGAAATGAAACAACCTAAATCTTGTCAATAAACAAGATAACAATCCCTTCAAACCTCCATCTCTGTTTCACAAGTTTAAGTTAGCTCCAACGACGCTCGAAACACTGGCTTCATTGCCTATCCGTCTCAAAATTCTTCTTCTAAGCTGCAAAATGTTATATATCATGGAAATCCTCATATAAAAGCATTTTCATATTCAGATATACATAATCTTACTGGCTCGAGAGATGACCAGCAAACTGCAGAAAAAGGGACGTCCCGTGCAAGTCCACAAGAAGCGGTAGCTTTGAACTGGTGAAACTGTAGTTACTGAATTAAGTAAAAGAAGAAAACATTAATGGAAACAAAAACTAAGTGAGAATTTGAAACAACTATTGAGAACACAAAAGCACATCAAGTGATAGAAGTCATTGTCTAAAGATAAAGAGCCATGATTGTCCACATGAACAAAATTGTTGCTTTGCTGTAAGCATGATCCGCGATATACTCTTATTAGTGCCATCTGGCCCTACAGCATCAACAACTTTTTAAGACAATCTTGTAATGCATTCTATTATTGGCATAAAACTATATAACACTACCAAATTATCAGTAGTGGAGATAAGCTGTGTTGCAGCTCGTTAACAGAAATGGACTACAAGAAAGACATAGGATGCACACGATTATTCGTCCAAACTTAACCTCAGTCCTAAATAAATAGTAATTCCGCAGTCATAGACTCATAGGCAACATACATGCTCGACGATTAGCAGTCTTAATAGGCGAGACAGCATCAGCCATAGTTTTCCACACTCCAGGAGGCTCGCCTTTGCTGTGTTTGAATGCCTACATCAGAAGATTATATCAAGTTATGTCTGCACTGTAAAAGATCCATAATGGGGCAGCTGCGGTGAAGAAAGATTAAGCACTGAATTGGTTCTAAAAAAGATCATCTTTTTAATGATGATTGTAAAAGTTACAATATTAAAGTAGTGTTTGACATAACAAAAACATAGTAATAAAGAACGGGTTTGTTTGTAGGTTGAGAAGTAATCAGATGATCAATGTGAAGTACAAAAGTACCTGCATTCGTGTTCTTGCAAGCTCAATTGGATAACGAGTGATGCACGCTATTGAGCGCGCTAAGGATCCAGCAAATAAGGGAAAAGTAAATATAGATTCCCACCTACATTTAAAATTCAAAATATTTCAACAGGGAGCTTTGGTAAACTGTATATGAATATTTGGGCACTTACAGAAGGAACTGCCAATGCTAGGCTGGCATTAGTTCCTCTCCACAGCCTTGAGAATCCTTCCTGGTTGAGTCGACATGGTTAAAAATATCTTCACAACGAAGATGTAGAGACGAATGATACAGATACAAAAATTTTAAAAGCACAACACTTTAGCCAAAGTGTCTAAAAACATTTGAAAAGAATTAGATCATTATGCATTATGCATTGCATTGCAGCAACATTTTAATCATGATTATTCATGAAGTAATTAGAACACTGATTAATTGTGTTTATATTAGAGCATTGAATTTAAATATAAAGACAGATGAAGATATAGATGTCATAGAAAATCCCAAGGTTTAAGAGAATGAAGAGCCATATTATGATCAGTTCGAATAATGCCACAATTTCTTTTACTCAACTTACGGAATCACTAACCTGTTGTATAACTTTATGGAACACATCGAATGTTCCTCTATATCGGGTACAATCAGGAGGGCATGACAGTTGATTTCCGAGAGATGCACAGATAGATGATGGCGTATACTTGAACTGTTGCAACATCTGAGCCAAAATCCAGAACAATAACTACTAGAACAATGTACATTATAGATTGAAATATAAGAAACTAAACTAAGAGACACTCCATTTGATCATACCATTTCTCAATCATGGTTAAATAAGCATATAGAGGTCCAAAATAAGATGAGATTGGTTGTTTTACCAAAGCATCCCAATTGACAAAAGCCATCATAAGGGACTCCAGCAACCTGAGCTTGCAATCTGCTCTGAATAAAGAGGCACAATTGAATTCACCCAAGCTCCCAAAATTAGCAAGCAAAAGTGTAAAACCAAAACCAACCAAAATGCTACAAACATGTATTGCAAAATTAATTCTGATTCTAACAAGAATTTCTGCACATTTCACCAATTCTAGTGTGTGTCAGTATATAGTGAAACTGAAAAAAATTCCGAGAATCAATAGGCCTCTAAATTTACAACAAGATTAATGCTTAAAGAAACTGGAGAGAAATTAAAATTAAGAATGCCAAATATTCATGAATTATCAATTATATAACTGATATCATCAAAGCAAGCTAAGATGCAAATAACAAGGAAACTTGAGAAACAAGACCTTGGCAACATCAAGAGGGTTGACGACGACGGCGGAGATGAAGGCGGCGCCGCCAGCAGAAAACGCCCTCTCCCTGAAACTCAAATTCACCTCCGAAGTTGAGGATACTTTGTTCAAATTTTTTTCTTTTATCATATTTTTGTCCAATTCTACTTTTCTTGTTGAGTTCACCACTTCCATCCATGAGGGTAGGTCTTGTTTCGATGAAGCCACCATCCAACCTTGAAAAAATCAGGATTTTTTTGGAAAAGATTGAAACTTTTTGGAAAGAACGTGAGTTGAAATGGAATAGCTTTGTGGGTTTTGATTCTTTTGGAATTTTTGCATGGAAAGGCCTTTCCGTGGAGAATATTTAAGAAAATGGAGTGTGATTCGTGGCGTGGAAATAAGAGTCGTCGGATTATTACACGTGTCATCCAACTGAAGCGGGAGAATACTATTTTTTTAAGGCCGTGTTTGGTAGGTCTAATTGGACGTCGAGACTCGAGCGACTGAAAATATAGTTATTTGGTAAATATTCGATAAAGATAAATCAATAAAAAAAATAAAGTGCGATAAAACACTCTATAGTTGAAATTCACGTTGCAATTGCAACCCCTTGTCATATTTTCATTTATATATTTTTTTGGGTTAATTCTAAATAAATACACGACATTTAGATCAAATATCAATTTAATCACGACCTTCAAAATTTTTGTATAAAAGCCCAATCTTTGATGTTGTTGTAAATTAATACACGTTTTTTTCCATCGACCGTGAAGAGACGTTGTGACTCGCCGAAACTAGTATTTTTGTTATGTCAGACTACACATAGGATGAAATGTCTAAATCATAAATATAAAAAGTATTTAAAAAGTGAATTAAAAACAAAATAAAATAAATAAAATAAATTATTTAAATATAAATTCCAAACCTTAAAAACTAATTCTCGTCGTCAATGTTTCAAAATTAAATATATTCTCATGTTCCAAAATTAAATGTAATCCCTTAGTTTCTCTTCCCCCATTCAATTCATCCATTATCTATTGTCACTCCCCCGACCCCTCACTTGCTGTTCTTATTGCAGTCGACCTCCTTAAACTAAATTTTTGAATTATTTATTGAGATTCGATCAATTTTTAAAAATGGATATAAATTTTTTTTTATTTTTAATTGTTTTTTTTTTAGATTTTAACTTTTTTAAATTATTATTTTTCCTTTTAATTTATTTAAAAATATGTAATATTATGTGGAGTAATTTAAAAAATATTATTTAATATGTATCATTCTAACTGGTAAGTATATACATGTTTCGATGAGCCACGTCACCTTTTTCTGCCGGATAAAAAAAAACGTGTATCAATTTGCAACAATATCAAAAGTTGGGCTTTAATACAAAAATCTTGCAGGTCGTGATTAAATTGATATTTGACCAAAATGTCGTATATTTATTTAGAATTAACCCTATTATTTTTTTTGTAACATGAGTAATTTTTCTTCTTTCATTTCCCAATTTTCTTTTAACCTCTCCGGATTCTCTCTCGGATGTAGTTAACAACAACTTTAATTTATAAGATCATATACCTTCCATGATAATTGATATTAATATGACCATGTCCATTTTTGGACTCGCCGATTAGTGGGAGACTGGATTCGATTCCTTTTTAAGCAATTGGAGTTATGGGAGTTATAAGGTGGATTGGTGTATTCGTGGAGTATTTGGGTGCTTGGTGTACTAACTACTAACAACTAACTTTGTCCGATAAAAAAAAAAAAACCATGTCCATGTGTAAATTCTGTGAATAGTTGCATTATTAGTAATATTTATTTTATTATCATTATACTTCTCTCTTTTCGAAATAATTTACAAGAATATGTAAATGCAAAATTAATGCCTCACAAAAAAAGACTATATTTCAATTGAAACAGTATAAATAATGTATAACAAAGTTCATAAACATTGAAGGGGTGGTGGCGCAGTTGGCTAGCGCGTAGGTCTCATAGCTTTCTGAGTAATCCTGAGGTCGAGAGTTCGAGCCTCTCTCACCCCATATAATTTTTGTTTTTTTACATCAAATTTACATATTTACACTTGCATAAATAATTAACCCCTCCCACGTAACACATCTAATTGAATGTCTGAACCAGATTTTCCCAATATTCTTGCATCTTTCTACATAATTCAACACTTGCATAAATGCTTGCAAATATTACACCAAATATATGTATAATATCACTAATAGTAATTAGCATGCAATGTACAGTGCAGTGTGATATTAAAATATAAAATTGAAATAAATAATTGGATGACATTGGAGCCAAGCTTTTCCTTTTATTGGTCAACATTCTGTGGTGGTAAAGTGTTTATATATCATCGTGTTTACTTTTTTTTTATTTATTTATTTTTGAATTTCTTGTGGTATATGCTTCAAGTTAGATAAAGTTTGTCTGTAAGTAATGAAATGATAGTACAATATATATAACATTCGCTGTTTCATGCCCCACCGATTTTCATTTTACAGAAAATTAAAAGTGGTAGTGTAGTGTCAATATTCATGTATATTTTCAAAACTTGGTTCATTATTTGTATAGAAATAGGGACATCAAATCTTGGCCCATTAGTTCAAGAAAATGCCATGTAAAAGGCCCGATGGTACTAAAAGGCCCAAACCGGATTAAAATATCTGCTCAGTGAAGTTAGGTTGTCGGTGACTGTGACCCATCTTATGCAGTTACATTTGGTAGATATTAAAATATTATAAAAAATACACATTAAATGAGGCTGCCTCACAAGAAAATAGGGTATAAATTGACGTTGGCGTTTTAACACTTTTTAAGAGGAATGAGTGTAATTTGTCTTGATTGTCTGGCGCCTCATACATAAGGCACTCCATATATGAGTTTTTGTCTTAATTTTAAGAGAAAGTCTTTGTATGAAATATCAGACACTAAATGTTATGTGCAATACAACATAAATAAAGCAAAAATTACCTAAATTTCATGGGTCGTATGGCTCGGGCGCGGGTCGGAGGTGGGCGGCAAGGGCTCGTGCAATGGGTTCAGGTTTACATAACAACTTGATGTGTTACTACATGAACAAAAGAGTGTTACCCTATGAGCAAAAGAATGTTACTATATGAACAAAAATCAGTACAAACGCATAAACAAAAGCAGAACAAACAGAAAAGAAATTCTCAGTCCAAAATTACAGATTTACATAACAACTTGATGTGTTACTAGATGAACAAAAGAATGTTACCCTATGAAAGCAAAAAAGTTGTTACTACATGAACAAAAAAACAAGATAAACGCGAAAAAATATCATCAAGAAAAGAGTTTTACTACATGAACAAAAATCAGTACACACGCATAAACAAACCCAGAACAAACAGAAAAGAAATTTTCAGTCCAAAATTACAGATTTACATAACAACTTGATATATTACTACATGAACAAAAGAGTGTTACCCTATGAGCAAAAAAATGTTACTACATGAACAAAACCAGTACAAACGCGAAAAAAAAATCACCAGTCTAAAATTACAGATTGTGAAATTGAGAAGAATATGGAAGAGTAAAAAAAAAAAAAGAAGAACATGAGAAGAGAGAGGAAATAAGAACTCGAAAAAAAGCGCGATGTGAAAATCAAACTCAAGAAATCGACAACCAAGGACGACGAGGAAAGAAGAAGCCCTACCCCTATGCGTGCGTACCGCGAAAAAAAAAAACCCCAATTAACTTATAATTGCAAGATATACGACTTTGATGCGCGATATTGCATACAGTTTTTGCCTAATTTTAATACCTATTCCCAATTCTTTAAATAATTAACTTTGATGCGTAAAAAAAAAAAAAAAACCTTTGATACCAATTTGTTAGGCGCAATTTCATATTCTCTGACATTTAAAAAAATGGACTAAGATAAACACAAATTAAAAATTATACTCCATCTGTCCCAAATGACTTTACACACTTTTTTTATTGGGACGCCCCACAATACTTTGCACTCACAAAAAAAGAAACTTTTTATTAAATTTTATCCTCACAATATTTATATATTTACACAAAATGTCATTGTTTTGGGACTTATCCATCACTCAATCAAACTACTTTATACATAAAAATTTATAAAATTACCTTTTAATACTTCACTTATTATACATTTTTCTTAATCTTTGTGTCACAAAAATGGTGTAAAATCTTTCGGGACGGAGGTAGTAATATAATATATTAGTGGTCATGGTTCTCGACTAATACTTCTGAAACAATAAACAACACTTTACAAACTCTTAAATATACGGATATGCTTTATTTTAAGACGTCAATATAAATTTTACATTATTTTTATTTTAATCTATTTCTACCCTAATCATGTTTCATATTACCTTTCTCACGACTCGTCCAACTAAAATAAAGAGCAATTGTTTCTTCTAAGGCGATTCGAACAACAATAGATGTAGAGACACTTATGTGAAATATTTCCATAATGAGATGGAGTATAATTTAGACGTAATACTTTAACACTTTTGAAAGGGCGAATATTAATTTATTTTAATTTTTATTCAATTTTATGTATAAGATCCTTATAATTCCAAACCCTCACTTTATTTACAATAATATTATTCTTCACGTGTTTGTTTACTTTTTGGACAACCATGGATCACATGTGGCACAACCATAAAATATGGAGTAATTGATTTAATGTATTTGTCCCAACTCACACTGAGATTTTGGTTGAAAATTTAACCCAGTTTCCATTACATCTGTATGCCTTTAATCATTAATTACTCTGAATATAAAAAACAAAATGATTGATGATGCCATTAAGCAATATTTTCATAACCGAACCGGTGATCGAACCCCACGATCACCGGGTCGGCTCAATTGGTCGGACAGGTTCAACCGGGTTCAATCGGTCGGACCAGGTTCAACCCAAGCCGGTTCAACCGCTTTTTATGTTTAGTTAAAAAAACAAAATAAAAGTATCACCTACAAAAATTTAAATATATATTTTATAACATTTCATATCATATTTTATAAATTTTGTCCCACCTCATACATTTATCCCACATTGAAAATGTTGGAGAAAAATGTGAGAAGAATATAAATTTAAAATTCTAAATATTTAATATAAATTAATAATTAAATTTTTTTTTAAAAAAAAAAAACCGGTTATTCCGGCTGAACCGGTTTTGACCGATTTTTGACCGGTTCAACCCGGTTCAACCTGAAATCCGGTTATATAGTGTTTTTTTAACCGGGTTACCGGCCGGTTCCCGGTTCAACCCGGTTTTGAAAACAGTGCCATTAAGAATGAGATGATTTTTTTTAATCCTCCCATATACTGAATATAAAAAACAAAATGTTGGGGCCAATTTTTTTTTTTATTTTATAATATGGTATAATAATGATGGAATTTTGATAAGTAGCTCACTAGTGATATTATTGAAAACCAATTATATAATTTTGCTTTTCTGCATCGCTTTAATTATAAGATAAAACAAAAATAATTTCAAATTAATAAATTTCCCAATCTCTCCTGGCTACAACCATTGATGCCCTAAAAATTCTCTACAGTGATGAAATTAAGGAGTTACAATAAATTCTGAAATTCAATGTTTAGTTTTTTTTTTTTTTCGAAGCAAAAAATTAAACTAAATTCAATGTTTAGTTAAGACATTAAATTCGCTGTTTTTATTTCTATAGAGAAATTGAGAGATTATCTCAACTTTACCGTAGACAAATGAAAGTTAAAAACAAAGCAGATTTATAGTGTTCATAGTTGCTGCTCCTGTGATAAATTGTTGGCGCTTCATACATCATTTTAATTGAAATTTGAAGATAAAATTATACATGTTTTGACTAATTACCTATCTTCTCGATTCATAAAACGAAATTTGACACAATTTTATCTGTCTTCTTTCTCATTATTTTCTTAGGCCATATTTAATTCGCGGGATTGATTGGAATAAGTCAGGATTAGTATTTCAATTTCAACTAATCCACCATTTGATTTGTGGTATGAGGACCAAGAATATATTTTCAGCCCAGATATAAAATGTATTAAATCGCTTCATGTAGGAATATGTCAATCACATATAAAAGGTGAGATAGAACATATCTCAAGTGCAATATTATAATGTTGTCATTCTATTATTTGAATAGATTCACAAGAATGAAGTGTGGTTGTTTCAATTCAATTTAAGGATATTTATAACATTTCAATAGGTATCTCATCTAATCCTTCAATCTAAAAATAAATATTGATTTTTCAGTTGACAATATTGATGCTATCCTACAATCCAAACACATATCTTGATTTAAATAATTCAGTCCAATCAATTTAATTTTACTAAACCTCACTCGATCTTATCATACTAAATCGATTCAGTCTCGTGAACCAAACACTTCCCCCAACAATTTTAATCATTTACCTATTATGAATAGAAAGATAAAATGATTTATAATTACATCAAGAATATGTTTTTCTTTTATTATTAAAATGGGCCGAATGTCATATCTTCCTTTGTACGTGAAAATGAGTTATGGGCGTTTTTACATCTTATGACTGCCAATGTTGATTATATATGTTGGACAAAAATTTGTATGAGATAGTTTATTAAATGTGTCAAATATTAAAAAAAATAAAATTGAGTCATATACAAAATGAAAAAAAAATCTCATATGCTATGTATGTGCATTGATGGCAAGTTTGCAACCTATCAATATAATTAATTGAATAATTATAGGATGGTCCCTGAAAAAAAGAGTTTATAGGATAGTCGATTCAGGCTGAATTTAAAGCCCAGTTCCCTTACAAGTACAATGTTGGGCCGACTAATTAAGAATTTATAGGATGGACCATTCATGTTGGGCCTTCTAGTTTCAAATTTCAATTAATTATTGGGCCCATCTTACCTGCTGCCCGCATGATTTTGTTTTTCTTGAATCGAGAAATAGGTCAAAGGCAAGATTCATTAATAAATTATTAGGTCAAATAACGCGGTGGCTTAATATTTTTAAGGTTAGCCATGTGACAACTGACAGTCACAAGTGATCAAAAATTGATTCAACGAACTTAATTTATTAATTTGTTTATGGATTTTTCTTAAAGTCGTAACTAACTCATAGACTCGTAGTATTTTATTTTCAATAAATTATATATTTAATTTCATTGAAGGGCAATTTTATCTTGATAGAATCCTAGCCAAACATAGAGAGTGGCTGTATAATTAAAAATCATTCCAATAATATAATATATTTAATATGGATTCAAGGAAAAAACAAAATGACAGAGACAATGAAGTGCAGAAATTGTTAGGATCCACTCAATAAAGAAATACGTAATAATTTAATTGGTCCCCACGATCTTGTAATGTTCAGTCTTTTAATGGGTAAGGTTTCATCATATATAATGAAAGTGCATATAAAAGCAAGTGATAAGATATTAGTTGTAATATCATAAATTGAATGGAGAAGAAACGAGATTGAAGCTTTTTGAAGCTGATATATACAAAGCTGATGAATTTGAAGCAGCTATTGATGGGTGTGAATTTGTGTTTCATTTGGCTACACCTTTGCTACACACACAAGCCCACTCTCAGGTACACTTTGTTCAAAATTAGTACTATTAATTTTGACTGGTCAACGGAGCTCAAACTCTTATGAAAATGGATATATATTTAATTAGATTTATGATGTAGTACAAAAACCCTAGTGAAGCAGCGATGGGTGATGTGAGATTCATAACTGAAAGCTGCATAAAATCTAAAAAAGTGAAGAAGCTGATTTACACCGCCTCCGTCATGGCGGCGTCGCCGTTGAAAGACGACGGCTCCGGCTACAAGGAAATTATGGATGAAACGTGCTGGACTCCTCTCAACCTCTCCTATCACATGTTCCCTGTAAGTAACTTTATTACTTTAAAAGGGTTATTTTGTATAGTTGCACGCTTCTAAAATTTACTATGAATGTACGGTGCACCCGGGTGCACATGAGACTCACTCTATAAAAAAATATTGTACATGTTGCAATTGGATAAGAAAAAATTATACAAATTGTAAATAATTATTAATGGTAAATTAATATTGATTGTGTTTGTTTAGGATTATATAGAATCAAATGAGAAAAAAGTGTTGAGTTATGATGGAAAAGGTGTACAAGTGGTGTGCCTTGCTACGGGGCTTGTGGGGGGTGACACGATTCAACCGCACGCATGTTCGTACTGATTGGGCAGGCATTCAAGGACGAACTTGTTTATAAAGGGTTGACGGCACTCGAGGAATTGATGTCCAAAGTTCCAATTGCACACGTGGAAGGCGTGATTCAAGCACACATTTAGCATCACCGAAAATGAGTATGGTGGTAACGGAAATAGAAGAGCAAAACAAAAGGAATGAAACGCATAAGTTAGCGATGACAGTCCAAGATAGTCGGGAATGATGTTATTAGGCCATCAACCAAGATAGTCGAGAATAATGTTATTAGGTCATCTAGTGATAAATTGCTGTTGCCTGCGTCTGCGTCTGCGTAACTGCATGTAATGTTGTTCAAGTTGTTCAAGTACGTAACTGTATAGTTGTTTAAGTGTTGAAGCGGTAGAATAGATAAGGATGGTCCATCAGGGGAACAACAACAAAGTGTTGTCAGCTACAATGGTAAAAGCTCTTTTTATAGGGAAAACTAGGACAACCGTATTGAATGCGACTTAAAGACCAAGAAAATCATATATTATGAATATTCTAGATGCTAATATTAAATAGGAAGACAATAAATAAGAAAAACAATAATATCCAAATATATCGCAATCATATCTCCATCATTATCTCTACAGTTCGATTCTCCTGTTCCACTTTTCATGTTTCATCACATTCCCTAACTCTAATGTGTGGAATGTGTTTTCCTAAATTTTATGATACCAGGCAACACGGTGGTATAAATAGAGCAACTCCACACCTGAATCATAAGATCTTATTGTATATTTTTATATAAATTTTTTACCTTATTTAGAGAGAACTTTCTATGCAAATTTTGCCCTTTTTTTCCTTTTTTTTTTTTTTTTTTTTTTTTTTTGAGGAAAGTAAATTTTGCCCTTAATTCTATAAGGCAAACACTTTAAAGGAAACAGTTTTGAAAAGAAAAGAACACGGTCAAATTTAATTGTTTTTAAAAAATAAATTGCAAAATTTTTAATGGGGGTGATGAATGATGATGTGGCTTCCTTTGAGACTTTTTTTTTTTGACAGGAAAAGAAGTAATATATTAAATAGCCCGAAAATCGGCTTCAACAGTAGCAACAATATCATCCGGAACGGACGATGACGGAAATCAGAAACAATAGAAAAAGCATATTGGGAAAGCTTATGGGCCACAAGATTGCCCGTTCGCCGAACCCAACTGAAATTCACACAAACGAAATCATCGCAAAGTCTGAGGATATTCCGAAATAGTACCCCCAAAATAGGAGTAGTCCTCTTTGGCCTGTTTAAGTGCAAAGTAGACAAATTGAGAGTCCATTTCCACCACCATCCTGGTAACGCCTCGCTCGCGTGCCAATATGACACCTTCCCTCACCGCCAGTGCCTCCGCCAATTCGATCGAGATCGTCGAAGCTCTCAACGTTGCGAAAGCCCCCCAGTACCTCACCAATATCGTTTCGCAGCACTCCACCTAGGCCACACCCCACACTCTCTCTACAGGAGGCATCACAATTCAATTTCACTTGCCCATTCTCCGGAGGTTCCCACCCACGCCGTTCAGCCCGAATTAGTTGCTTCGGCCGGCACACTGCAGCTGCTCGATAGTCAGCAAGGTGTCTGTGCGCCATCTCACATATCTGTTGGGATTATACTGGTGCACCGGCTGCATCGATCTCCCCCGAAATACACGTTCGATCCTCGCGAACAAGATGGCCCAAAGCATGGTTGCAAACAGAACTTGATCTTCCTTCCCAATGTTCCCAATCACTCTCATTACCCATGTGTCCATATCTTCACTATCCTCCTGGACATCTGTATCGAAAGGTAACGACGACCAAACCGTTTCGAGAGCAGGGCAGTCACGTAGGGAATGTCACGCTGATTCGCCAGCTTTTCAACCAGGCTGACGCATCACGGATCCTCTCGATGCCTTTCTCTGCTCATAGGAGAGACAAATTGTCCTTTGAGACATTGATTTAATTAAGAATGTGGATTAAAAAAAAATTACGAAATTTACATTTTATCTCACTGGAATAATTTAATCTCGCATCTTAAAAAAATAAGAATAATAATAGGTGTGTAAAATAAATCACCAATCAATCAGATTATTATCCTCCACTTATACAAAATCGGACCGAGTCTAAAAATAATATCTCTTGTACCTTAATTTCCCGGTATTCCTCGGACTGATCCGTACAAAAATAAATTACATAGATATACGCATAATTTTTAAATTTTTAATTTTAATGGCAGATTCAGACCCAACGACCTTTCACTTTCTTCTATGTGAACATTATATTATCTATATATAAATTTCACGCAAAATTTTATTGCTAAATTGACAAAAGAATCTTTCGAAAAATATTAACAAATGATAATAAATTGAGAAAAAAATCTTTGTAATAATTTTAGATATTGAATTTTAGAATAAATCTTTGGAATATCTTTCTTTGTTAATACATCTAATTTGACAAATATTTTTATCAAACAAATATATAGATAAGTAGAAACCACTGGATTTTCCCGCAAAAAATTATTGCAAAATTGGAAGACGAAAAAATATTAAAAAATAATAATGAATTGAGATTTTTTTTAAAAAAATAATTTCAAATATTAAATTTGAGAAAAAAATCTTTGGAATATCTTTGGAACTTTGAAATATCTTTCATTCCTAATAAAGATCTTTGGAATATCTTTGGAACTTTGAAAATATGGGGAACACTTGCGTGAGACGGTCTCACTGTGAGACGGAACATAATTTTGGCATTGACGCTTAACACTTTGGGAGGGGAGGGTGTGATTTGTGTTAGGTTGTATCCCGTCTCGTGTATGAGACCGTCTCATACAAGTTTTTGTCTTGAAATATATTTATTTCCTAATACATCTAATTTGACAAAATAAATAATAATGAATTGAGAAAAAATCTTTGTAATAATTTCAAATATTGAATTTGAGATTTTTTTTTTGAATATATTTGGAACTTTGAAGTATTTTTATTTCATAATACAAATCTTTAGAATATCTTTATTTCCTAATACATCTAATTTGACAAAACAAATAATAATTGAGAAAAAAAAATTAGAATATCTTTGGAACTTTGAAATATCTTTCTTTCTTTCATAATACAAATTTTTGAAATATTTTTGGAACTTTGGAATATCTTTCTTTCCTAATACATTTAATTTGACAAACAAATCGGACTTAAAACTTTGTTAAAAAAAATTAAACTATTGTTGCACTTTGAGAAAAATTTCCGGAATAAATATGTATTAAAAATATGTAATATATATATATATATATCCACAAATCCTAAGGTTGAATTTTGGGAAACAAAGTTTGAAATAAATTATAACAAATTGGAAAAAATATTTGGATTAAATATATATTAAAATAAATCTGATGACGGGATATTGCATTTGACAAAGTTAATATACAACTCACCAACATAAACATTTCAGCAAACGACTTTTCTATATTGTATTTGACAAAGTTAATACACAAACCTTGTCATCACGAATCCGTTGTAGTCTAGTTGGTTAGGATACTCGGCTCTCACCCGAGAGACCCGGGTTCAAGTCCCGGCAACGGAATCTTTTTTATTAAATTATATAAATAACTGCTTTCATTTTCTTTTTAAATAAATTTTGAAGAACATGAAAGTTAGTGATATACATAAACTCGATCACTATTATGTGAAAAAATATCACTGTATAAAAAATTACATTTTAAACAATGATACTTCCTCCGTTCCGGATATTGTGCAAGCAAAAAATATCACTATTTACATTTTTAAAATATATTTTGAACAATGATACTCCCTCCGACCCGGATAACGTGCACCGTTTTAGTGAGCGAACTTTTTATTAGTATTTGAAATGATAAAGTGACTTTTAAAGACTTGCTTACTAAAACTCGATAAAGAAGTAGTGTGTACGTTATCTTAGGACATAGGTAGTATTTTTTATACATAACAATGATAGTTTTTATGTATAACAATGATACTAAAAAAAGTGAATTCACAATGAATTCCATTTTCACACAAGTTTTTGTAATTTATTCTTCAATATCACTGATAATATTATTTATATCTAAATAACCCGTGATGGGTATTTATTATACTCTCTCTGTTTCATAATTGATTGAACATGTGTTGTACACACGGATTTTAAGAAACCAGTTATTTATTGTTATTATTATAAGGGATAAAATTACTTTTTATGGGTGTCAAGTAACAAAGTAGTGGTATTTGTATAAATTAAATGAGATAAAGTTGACTTTAGTGTTTAAAAATAATGACATCCAAAATAGTCCCAAAATGGTGTTTAAACATTGGATGAACAAAAGTTGGTGTTTAAGATCATTGTAGATGATCTTTAAATTGGAGAGAGAACGTCATATATCCAAATATATGGATGAAGAGAGAAAATATTTTTTGCAGAAAAATGAGTAGAAATGAGATGATGATGGCACCCATAAAAGGTGCATGAACGGATAAATGATTGATAATCATTGTGAAAGTGTTTTTAAACAATTGAATATTTGAAAATTAGTGATTTGGAGATGATATGGAGGTGAGAGAGTGGATAGATGGATGGATCTATTGTGAATGCTCTAATATTGAGGTGTTTGAAGTGGTGTTTTAAAAAGCATATTGGACCGGACGGTGGGACCTGTCCGACCGCTAAACAGTAAGCCTACTGAACGACTCGAAAGCTTTGGACCGGTCACTCACCGAAGCGCTTGCAAACCGGCCAAAAGCGACAAAACCGGGTCGAATCGGTCACTGGTCGGACCGATCGACTCGGCGAGTTGCTGTATATGGTGGAAAAAAATTAGGAATATATTTTTTTAAAAAAATTGAAGCTCTAGTGAATATCAATCAAAAAATTTAGACTCTTTCTACATACACTCGCTGCATATTAAATTAGAATTGACTTTAAATTGCAATTTTAGATGCACGTTTATTTATTTTTTATGATAACTTATTTATAGGATATAATATTACAAAGGGAAAAATATAGATGATATTTAATTATGATTTGGGCAAGGTCTCATATGCACCAAGATCCGTGCACTCGCCTATATCCTACCCATTTTATAAATTTTGGATTCAAACAAAAGACACTCCTTCTTCCTCTCTATACCCTACTGTACGAATTGGCGAAAATCCGAAGACGAAAACACCATACAACTCGACCCACTTCTTTCAAATCATCCACTTCATCTCTCAACTGTTGCACCTTTCTTTATTTTTCATCTCCTTCACTAAACAGTTTCATTTTTTCTTAGATTTTAGAAACCCTCAATCCGCAGCAATCTCAACAATCATGCATCAAATGAAGAATACTAGTGGAAACACATGTTTATATTCTTGTTTGACTTATTAAAATCCAAATTATCATCAATTTACTATTGTATATTATTGTTTTAGTTGTAATTGTTGTTAGAGCTCTAAAGAGTTTCAGTATTTGCTAGTTGCACGTTTCTATGTTATCTAGTTGAACGTCTCAGTATTAGCTAGTTGCATGTTTCTATATTATATAGTTGCATGTTTTTGTATTATCGAGTTGCATGTTTCTATGTTTTATAGTTGCACGGTTCTGTATTAGATAGTTGCATGTTTCTATATTTTCTAGTTCCACAACTCAATATTAGATAGTTGCATGTTTCTTTGTTTTTCTGTTGCACGGTTCAATATTATCTTGTTGCATGTTTCTATGATATAGTGTTATGTTTCTGTATTAGTTAGTTGCATGTTTCTGTATTATCTAGTTGAACGCTTCAATATTAGCTAGTTGCATGCTTATCTAATTGCACGGTTTAGTATTATCTAATTGCATGTTTCTGTATTATATAGTTGTATGTTTTTGTATTAGCTTGGTTCATTTTTATGTTTCTGTATTAGTTAGTTGCATGCTTCTGTATTATATAGTTGAACGCTTCAATATTAGCTAGTTGCATGCTTATCTAATTGCACGGTTTAGTATTATTTAATTGCATGTTTCTATATTATATAATTGTATGTTTCTAGTTTCATATTTATGTTTCTGTATTAATTAGTTGCATGTTTTTGTATTATCTAGTTGAACGCTTCAATATTACCTAGTTGCATACTTATCTAATTGCATGGTTTAATATTATCTAATTGCATGTTTCTATATTATATAGTTGTATGTTTTTGTATTAGCTAGATTCATTTTTTGTGTTATCTAATTATTTCAAAATATTGGCAAATAAAAATATAAAAAAAAATTATAAAAAAAATAAATAAATACAAACCTGAGATTTGAACTTGGTTAAGAAGGAGAGTTTAGTCACTGAGCGACCCATTTTTAAAAATGATTCATCTATCTACCTGAGTGCATGGTGCACCCTTGTGCGCAAAAGATCCACTCTATGATTTGGGAAAATTCTCATGTGCACCCCATGCACAATTTTAATTTGGTGCAATTGGATTTTAGGGGTTCTTTTTCTAGTTTTTTTTCAATTTTAGTTTTTTTCTACCCGACCTGGACCCGAACCTTGCCCGAGTGGTTCATGTTCACTCGACTCAAGTGGTTCATCGTTCACCCGGCCCGAATGGTTCATATATGATTTAGAGTTCATTGTTTAGGACTTAGGGTTTAGAGTGCATAGTTCATCCAAATTAAAATTGAAGAAAAAAAAGGTATATACCCAATTTTATTAATAAATAAAGCTTTCTACCCATTCCTTATAAAAAAAGAGATATCTACCCATTTTACAATGAATTACATAAATAACCTTATTAGAAAAAAAAAGATATCTACCCATATAACCCACATTCTCATCCACCCCACCTTTCATGCTTTTATACCATGGTTGCAGAAAGCGGGCTAGGCGCTAAGTGGCCGTCGGCCGCCCCAATTTCCCTAAAATCGGTCAAAAAGTCGTCCAGGTAGTTCGGCGCCGCCTAGGCGGCCAAGTCGGTCAAATCGATTCCTCCAATTAGGTTTTTTTTTTTTTTTTTATTTTATCGAGTTCCACCCACACGGCCACACCAGTAATCAGAAATTGAGAAGAGAGAGACAAAAAAAATTAAAAACTCTAATTTCTAACCCACCGCGACATCGCCGACGACGCCAAGACCACCAAGATTCTTTGTCTTGTATTTACGCCGATGCCCATGCTGTGCTTTCGCTCCTCTTTGTCTTGGCGGCCATGATGATCAGTGATTTCATTTTTCAATAGTGGAAAATTGAAAATAGCAGGAATATGAAGAAGAAAGAGTGTGTGGAAAGAAATAATCCCAAGTACAGAGGATGAAGATTCGGTTTTGATTTTTGAAAGATATTTGGCGTGTGACGATTTAGTTGTTGAACGGGAATAGTGGGTTTGACTGAGCAATAAGTAAATCCCTAAATTTTAGTAGCGTACTCGGTACGCACTACGCTGTCCCTCACTATTAAGTATTTAATATTAATTATTTTATTAAAATTTTATCAATTTATCTCAATTAAAAAAAAAGTCTAGCCGCCTAGGCGACGACTAGGCGGCCAGTATCCGGCCGCCTACCGATTTCCGACTTTTGCACCCTTGTTTTATACATACCCCCATCCATGCCACTTTAATTATCTTTATTAACTAATTTATTATTTTATTATAAATTATTACAGATTTAGTTATAATTTTATTATAAATTGATACACAATGCAAAAATTATTTTTATGATAGGCAATCTTTTCTACCAAATAAACGAAATATTTAAATCAATTATAGATATACACATATCAATTAATGTCAATATTTTTTTTGAAAGGTAAAAATGAATTTCATTCATAGAGTACAAGGGATACTCTAATCCCATAACATCAAAGCTCTCACCTATGCCCAATTAAAATTATAATTTTTCGGGAATACATTCTAGCGGAAACGATTCCCAAAATGCCTCTAAGGCAATGAAAGACAATAGATAATGTGATCGGATCCATTTCTAAGAGCTGAATTTTATTCCGTCGATCAGTTCCTCCAATGTATAACCACTCTCTTTGAAGATGATGTTGTTTCTTGACTTCCACCGTTTCCAAATCATGCATTGTCAAATTAAACTCCATATCATTTTTCTTGGGTCTTTGCTCCTATAATCAACAAACTCAAGGAAGTGCTCAGTGATTGAGTCTGTCATAACAATAGGTTTGCCCAACTATTGACAAATTGCTTCCCACACTAAAAGTGAAGACGGACAAGTAATAAATAGGTGGTTTGTTGTTTCCGCCACTCCACCGCAACATGAACAGAGCAGTGAATCTGAAGCATGTAATACGCCTCTCGTTAGCAAATTATCTTTAGTTGGAACTCTATTCTGAATCGCTTTCCATGAAAATGCGGAAACTTTCATTGAAATAGCTTTCCACCATATCTTCGCCCAAGGAATGCAAGCTCTTCAGCCGATGCCTCCTCCAAAGCAATGATCTTGTATCTTTAGTTCTGAATAAGTCGTCTGCCAATATTCCTTAATGCTCATTCATTAGGAAAAATATGAAATAAAATTATATACAACTCATTTTTATCTAAGGAACGTATTTTTTTTAAAGATCTATATCTAGTTTTGCAATTCTTGTTCACTTGAACGACTCCAACATCATGGACGGAACATAATGCGAAGCAACCAAATCTCCAATATAGAAGGAAAGATATAAAGCTAATCTAGGAAAAAATCAATCAGGGGTTTTATCCTCTTAGTCTTGAGCGAATATATCATTAATTCAATAAACATGAATTAAACAACCATATTTAAAGTTTTCTTCCCTTTTTTTTTGTTTTGTGTTGATCTCTGCTTTTCTTTAGTGATGTTCGATCACAGTTTTGGTTCCTTGAAACAGATTATTGACCTTTTTTTTTCAATGGATTTGTAGTAATTTTTTGATTTCAAATGCACCAAAATTACGATATCATGTTCTGAAACTGAGTCTTCTTTGATTTAGATTTCTGGTTTCTTTTCTTTTTTTTAGTGTTTACTTTCAGTGGATCTTCTATGTTTCTTAACGACTGAGTTTGAATGTGTAATTTTTTATTAAGTTGATGTATACAAAATAAATGATATGATGTTTATTTTACGGTCATGCCCATAGTATAATCTTCAATTAATAAGATTTAGAATCAATTTATATTATTGGTTTCATTTGATTAGCCAACACTGAATTCAAAATTGTGCTGGATATGAGACTTCTACACATGGACGAAACTAGGATTTCGTCACAAGGGGAGTGTTTCATTAAGTAAGGGCAACAAAATTTAAATATCCAAGGAGGGCAAAATGATAAAATTTTACGATTTTAAGGTATAAATATAAAATTTTATACTTCCATAACTTATAAAGTCTTGAATTTGTTATCATTCTATACTCAAATAATTGTAATAATGTAAATCAAATTGAATATACACACATTTTAAACATATAAAAATAATAATTAAGTTATATAAAAAATAGATTGTAAAATTTAAAATTAAAATATAATAATTTTTCAATCCCGCGTAATACGCGGGTTTTACACTAGTAACCTATATAACAAAGCTTTCAAACATTCAAGGGGTGGTGGCGAAGTTGGCTAGCGTGTAGGTCTCATAGCTTTCTAAGTAATCCTGAGGTCGAGAGTTCGAGCCTCTCTCACCCCATTTTTTTTTCATAATCGAACTTATAAGTTTTATATTGAAATAAACACAATAGAATCAAGAAATAACAACACAATTTTATTTTTTGTTTTCATGTAAACACATCAAAATTATACATACCAGTGTTTTCATAATCGAACCGGAGTCGGAGACCAAATCGGAGAGGGGTTAAGTAATCTGCTCAACTGGTTGAACTGATCGGATCGACGGTCAAATGTATAAGTTTCATATGGAAATAAACACAATAGAATCAAGAAAACACAACACAATTTAAAATACTACTTATAAGTTTTATATTGAAATAAACACAATAGAATCAAGAAATAACAACACAATTTTATTTTTTTTTTTTCATGTAAACACATCAAAATTATACATACCAAAATCGGAGACCAAATCGGAGGGGCATCGGTTAATCAGTTCAATGGTTGAACCGAATCGTGGTCAAATGTATAAGTTTCATATGGAAATAAACACAATAGAATCAAGAAAACACAACACAATTTAAAATACTACTTATAAGTTTTATATTGAAATAAACACAATAGAATCAAGAAATAACAACACAATTTTATTTTTTGTTTTCATGTAAACACATCAAAATTATACATACCAGTGTTTTCATAATCGAACCGGAGTCGGAGACCAAATCGGAGAGGCACTTAAGTTATCAGTTCAACTACATCGACGGTCAAATGTATAAGTTTCATATGGAAATAAACACAATAGAATCAAGAAAACACAACACAATTTAAAATACTACTTATAAGTTTTATATTGAAATAAACACAATAGAATCAAGAAATAACAACACAATTTTATTTTTTGTTTTCATGTAAACACATCAAAATTATACATACCAGTGTTTTCATAATCGAACCGGAGTCGGAAACCAAATCGGAGAGGGCACCGGTTAACGGTTCAATGATCGGATCGACAATAAGTTTCATATGGAAATAAACACAATAGAATCAAGAAAACACAACACAATTTAAAATACTACTTATAAGTTTTATATTGAAATAAACACAATAGAATCAAGAAATAACAACACAATTTTATTTTTTGTTTTCATGTAAACACATCAAAATTATACATACCAGTGTTTTCATAATCGAACCGGAGTCGGAGACCAAATCGGAGAGGGCACCGGTTAACGGTTCAACTGGTTGAACTGATCGGATCGATGGTCAAATGTATAAGTTTCATATGGAAATAAACACAATAGAATCAAGAAAACACAACACAATTTAAAATACTACTTATAAGTTTTATATTGAAATAAACACAATAGAATCAAGAAATAACAACACAATTTTATTTTTTTTGTTTTCATGTAAACACATCAAAATTATACATACCAAAGTTTTTCATAATCGAACCGGAGTCGGAGACCAAATCGGAGAGGGCACCGGTTAACGGTTCAACTGGTTGAACTGATCGGATCGACGGTCAAATGTATAAGTTTCATATGGAAATAAACACAATAGAATCAAGAAAACACAACACAATTTAAAATACTACTTATAAGTTTTATATTGAAATAAACACAATAGAATCAAGAAATAACAACACAATTTTATTTTTTGTTTTCATGTAAACACATCAAAATTATACATACCAGTGTTTTCATAATCGAATCGAACCGGAGTCGGAAACCAAATCGAGAGGGCACGGTTAATCAGTTCAACCTGGTTGAACTGATCGGATCGACGGTCAAATGTATAAGTTTCATATGGAAATAAACACAATAGAATCAAGAAAACACAACACAATTTAAAATACTAAAATATAAAATAAGATTATAGAAATAAGGATTAAGATTTAAATTAAAAAAAAAAAAAACCAGTTCAACCGATTTTACCAATTTTTGGGTTTTAACCGGTTGTTTCCTGTTTAATTGTAAAAACGATTTTTTTAGTATAATTGGACCTGTTCCATGGCAGATTTTCGTTCATCCGGTTCAACCGGCCGATTCAACCAGACTTTTAAATCACTGAATTATACTATTAAATATATTTTGATCGAATTTACATATTTACTAAAAATAAATATTTAGCCCCTCCCGCATAACACGTCTAATTGAATGTCCGAACCAGATTTTCCCAATAATTTTGCACTAATTGCTTCTTTCTGCAACCTATGATTCTGCTGTCTACTTCTACACAATTCAACACTTGCATAAATACTTGCAAAAATTACACCAAATTCCAACCCAAATCTAGCAATTCCAACAACAAAATTAGTAATACCTTTTCTCACATTCTTATGCTCACTCTTTTCATCACCAATTTTCCAATTGAAATACCATTGACATTCATCACTTTTCCCATCTCCAATAAATTCAATTACTTGACGAAGTTGAATAGCTCAAATGGTTAGAGTCATGGATTCGAGTCACCATTGCCCGATCAAAAATAAATAAATTCAATTACCTCATCAATAATACCAAGTTTCCTTTTCTTTTCTGGAAAATGATTCACTCTTTCAATCAAATTCTCCCTGCTTTCTTTCAAACGAGCCAATGCTTCATCCCTTTGAATTTCTTGGCTTGATCTTACACTCTAAATTTTTTTTTTTTTTTAAAAAAGATCATTAATTAATTATAAATATATTAATGAAGTCCAATAAATCCTTTTATTAGATTTCATCTTATAGTATTAGTTGCAAACTGCAACAGTATTAGTAGCAGTGTATAAAAGTAGCAGTTACCACATGTAATAGTATTAGCCGCTTTTATGTTAGTAAGTCGAATAACGTGTAAAAGTAGCAATTAACTAGTATCAATAAACAACTCATTCGTTCGGGACGAAGGTAGTATTATTTTGAATACATTATATGTATATTAAAATATGATAATCACTAATAATTAGAATGTAATGTAACTAATGTACAGTGCAGTATGATATTAAAATATAAAATTGAAATAAGTAATTGGATGACATTGGAGCCAAGCTTTTCTTTTTTTTTGGTCTACATTCGGTGGTGGTGCAATGCTTATCATCGTGTTTACTTTTCTTTTTCTTGTTTTTCTTTTAAATTTGAATTTCTTGTGGTATATGCTTCAAGTTAGTTAAAGTTTGTCTTTAAGTAATAAAATGATAGTACAAAATAACAAAATAACATTAGCTGTTTCATGCCCCCACCGATTTTCATTTACAGAAAACTAAAAGTCGTGGTGTAGTGACAATATTCATCTAGGAAAAGTATAAGGGTATAAAAATTTGTAAAATTAATTAATGACTGTAATTTATATTAGTAAATGGTATTACCTCCATCTCATACTTGTTTATTCTTTTTCCTAAACGGTCCGTCTCATACTTGTTTATCCATTTCCATAAATAGTAATAAGGTAACTACCACTTTTTCCACTATTCCCTTTCAATATTTTAAAATTACATCTCATGTCATTACTTTTACCCTCAAAAAGTCATCTACTTTAATAATAAAGTATAAATGACTACAATACCCTCAATTAAAACCCATTTTATCACTTTAAATACTAATAAATAACTTTCATACATGCCGAAAAAAGGGGTAATTAAGTATGTGACATAGGGAGTATTAATTATGATAATTGAAGTGTGTAGTTTTTTTACTATAAATAGTATTATTCATAATGCTGAAGAGTATAACTTATACTACAACAGATGGTATTAGTAGTAATAATAACTAAAGGGTGTGACTTATATTATAAAATAATATTAGTCGTGATAATTGAAGGTTCATGCCTTAAAAAAAATGTCAATTTTACTATCAACAAATTTTATAACATCCGAACTCATTCATGTATATTTTCAAAACTTGGGTTCATTATTTTTATAGAATTAATGACATAAAATCTTGGCCCATTAATTCTAGACTGATTGCGGATAGTTGTAGCGTAGGTGGGCTTATGGTATTAAAAGGCCCAATCGGATTAAAATATCTTCTTGATGGAAGTTAGGTCTCAGCGACCCATCTTATACTGTTACATTTTGGTAGATATTAAAATATTATAAATATGACAAAGTCTAGTATGAAAATTTTCATACATGAAAAAAATTTAATTTACAAATAAATTCTGTAATTGGTGAAGGTAAGATAAAATTGAGTGGTTCATGGTTTTCTTTCATTAAAGTGATTCATGGTTCACCCGGCCCGAATAGGTCATAATTTAGGGTTCATTATTTAGTGTTTAGGGTGTAGATGGTTGATTTTGGACAATTTTATAGATTTTCATACATGAAAATTTTCACACTAAACCTACTCTATAAATATTGTATGAGCTTCTTATGAACCAAATGATAGTAAGATAGACAAAATCTCACGTGCAACTGTTGCACGAATTTAAGATCCGTGCACTTATTACAATCTTATTCATATATCCAAAGAACATGTTTTATATATTTAATTGATCAAATATTGTTTTAAATAGATCATTCAGTTGTATGAGTGCACGGTGCACTTAAATGCACAAAAAACCCACTCAATGTGATATTATACATATCATATTTACTCAATTAAATTACATTAGTTTAAACAAGGGCAACACAACTCACATCCATATTTATAAATACGAGTGATACTCTCAAATATCATGAGTAATACTCGTTTTATAATAATAAGTTATACCCTTAAATATCACGAGTAATATTCATTTTATAATAATAAGTTATACCCTTTAATTATTACAATTAATATTCCTTAAGTCATACCTTAATCCAATTTTATGGATTCCCTCGTGTGAAATTTATTCACTATTTACCTTGCTCTTTTTTAAAGTCAGTAATTTGTTAAGTGACTTAAAAATCTAATTCATTCTATTTAAGTAATTTAACTCTATCTTTCACATCCTTATAAATCTACTAGAGAGTTAATTATGACATGTGCCATTCTCTCATTGAGTTCATCACGTATCTAAAGTCATCATATATGATTCTAGGGTGGGTCTCCTGTGCACCAGGTGCACCGTGTATTTTGTAATTTACTTTTGGAACATACAACTTGTTGTACTAAATCATATAACTTGTCTACACTGAAATGTGTAACTTGTTTCTTGAACACAAATTGCACGTTTCACTGTAAATAAGTTATATATTTCAATGCAACAAATTGTATATTTAAAAAATACACTATTGAGTGCACGATGCATCTGATGCATATAAGACCTAATCATGATTTAATGATTATGATTAAATTAAATAATTTTATTCGTCATTCATAATATATTCGAAGATTCAATTTTCATCTTTATAATCAAATAAACTATCTAGAATAATAAATGCAGAGAGTATTCTATAATGATTTTAGAAAATATTAGGATAAGTAGAGTATTATCGAGGATTTTAGAGAATTTCTCTCAATCGTTAGTTTTAAAAAAAAATCATGCTGCGTCGGGTGAGTTGGTTGGTATAAATAGGAAAAGTTGTGTTTCTAAGAAATAAAAAAAATGTAAAACTTTAGTAAACAAATAATTATTCTACAAAAATCATTGTACGCTTTATTCACCCTTAACACGTAATTACATTTATGAATTTATTGGGGAATCAGAGGTTTGAGAACAATTTTTTTGGTTGCGAATTGGCATTTTGTTCGATATTTCTGCGATCCGAATATACGGGAGAGAGGTTTTTGTTTGGTTGCAGATGAAAAGTAATATGAAAATAATAGCTGAAAAATGAATGATTGGATAAGTCTTGCGGTTTTGGATAATTCTGGAATTAATAAGGTTTTTACATACTAAAATCTGTAAAAAAAACCCTAGAAATTACAAATATTACTAAAATGTACAAAACCTTGAAAATTACAAAAACAAATTGGAGCCTAATATCCGATGTTTGTACAAATCAATTGATTCACTAATATTGACATCAACACACAACAACAAAGAACATATATACTACATGATTTACATTCAATAAATCCAATAAAAAAATGAAAGAAACATCCAAACTATAAGCCACCAAAAAAAATATCTCGCGACACTAGAAAGTCTTATAAGAAAGTACTTAATCGAAGAACCACCATTGCCGATACCCTAGCTTCTTGAAAGAATCAAGAAAACGATAACTACTTCTAGAATCAAATCCATAGAATCAACATTAGTCATACCCCCAGCTTCTCTCAAAGCCTCCATTATGATCAGATCATTATGTATTGTTGTTAAATTTGAAGATAATTTGATTATACTATCAGTAGAGTGTAGTCGAGTTCCATTCAAATAATGGATATACGGCCCTGCGTATTGCAAAAATTCATTCATATTCTATTCAAAATATGGATATACAGCCCTGCTTATCGCAAAGATTCGTGTTCTATTCAAATTATGGATACACAACACTGCAAAATGTTTTGGAGAAGCATTGCAACTGTTGCACCCTAATTAAAAAGTAAAAGATAGACCGTAGACCATGCACTTGGGAAAATGTAACAGTTGGAGAATGTATACTCATGTCATTAACCATATACATACTGCAAAACTATTAACACAATATACTCTCTTCTCTAATACTTACCAATCTTCTATTATAACTAAGTAATATTTAATAATACATATTTAAACGAATAATTAGCAATTAATATTTTCCTCGGAGAAAAGGTCATTAACGTCCCACGTCTCCAGCCCGAAGTCATCAAAGTGGACGTTAGGCAGATTAAACGCCCCAAAGTCATAAAAATTATTATGAGGCGTATTAATTTCATCCCATACCAACGGCAAAGGAGACTGGCAATCAAAATACTCATTCAAAAATGATTGATCCAACGGCAGAGAATCATCCATCACCAAATCCCCTCCCATTCTTTCATTATCCAATTTTTTATCAAACCTAAGCACAGAAATAGGTGAGCGCCGCTGCTCCGCCGCCTCCTCCACCGGCGCCACCTCCTCCAGCGGCGGCTTGATAATGTTAGTCACGGCATTGCATCGACGTATTGCGATAGCCGCCGCATCGTAAACCTTCGCCGCCGCCTCCGCGGTGGCGAACGTGCCCAGCCAAACCCTCTTCCGCCGTACAGGGTCCCGTATCTCCGCCGACCATTTCCCCCACGGCCGGAACCTAACGCCGCGGAATTTCTTCACTTGATTCTCTCCTCCCCTGTTTTAGCCAGGGACCTTCTCGTCTTTTTACCGTCATTATTATTATTCCTTTTCTTTTTCAAATCATTTTTCTTCCTCTGTTTCTCTAATCTAATCTCGTGAACGTATTTTTTTCGTCCATTTCCACATTCGTTGTCGGAGGAATCGGTCGCGTCGCCGTCGGTCACCAAAATTCGCACCACAGACGGCAACGGCGACCGGAGATTGGGTGGGACTGATTTTGTGGTAATGGTTTCTTTCAACGAGTAATTAATCGGCTGAAAGTCCATTTTTCAACATACAATAGTATAAAAGAGAAATGGTAACACATAAGAAAATGTGGAGGGTGTCGATTTTGGGCCGAATACAGAATAGAAATTAAAAATGAGGAAATTGAAGAAATTTTTGTAACTGGTGATATTGATATTAATTTTAAGCAGATTGGGGGAAATTCTACTGGGAATTCTGAATTTATATAGAAAGAGGGAGGGAGGGAGTGGGAGTTAGTAGTCAAAGCTGAGATTTAGAATTTTGAGTGTAAATATCCTAAATATTGGGAGTCAATATTTTTTACCTTTTCTTAAGCTGAGATTTAGTATTTTTGCAACTGAACTAATTAAAATTTGAATATTTCAAATAAGATTTTCTTTAATTTTATTAAATAAATCTACGATTTTAAGAGACTGGTGATGCTTTTTTGACACGAAATGTTTTATGGAAATGATTATTGCTAAAAACATTAAACAAAATCAGAGATTTTTCTTGGCGACCAAGCTTGTGACATTTTTAATGACGATAAAAACTCGTATGAGACGGTTTCATGCATAAAACGGAGTGCAACTTAGCACAATTAACCCTCACTTATTTCAAAGTGTTAAAACGATAATGCTCAAATTTCACTCCGTCTTACTGTGAGATGATCTCATGCAAGTGTGTCTCTTTTATGACATTTACTTAACCTGTCAATTGCCAAACATAATTGATATAATGTCAGATAATTATCAATTTAAATAATTTCGTTTAATTTAATTTTCACTTGGTGCACTTTCTTTATTTTCGTAGCAAATTTTCAGCACAGTCAATATAGTATATATCTAATTTAATGTTCTCACAATTCTCGATTAATTATTTTTTATTTAACTCTCACCTTGTATTCTTAATTTCCTCTAAATAAATCTTACTAGTTGATATTTAATATATTATGAGATTTAAATACAATAAATGATACTAATACCATTTAACGTGGGGCAAAGTTTCATATGAAACTGGTTTACCGTGCACCACTCATACTATTGCTTGTAGAAATTAATATTATAGTTGCTATTTATAAATATATAAAAGTAGAAGTTTGTTAAAATTTCAAATGCATATTTAAACAAGTGTAGTCACACTTACTTTATGGTGAAAGAGTGTACTTCACCCTCTAAAAGAGAGTGACTTAATATCAACCAATAAAATTTCTTCATTTTATTCTTTATATTTTACTTTATACTCTTACTTTTAAAGTTTAATACTAATTTTTTTATTATAGATATATTTTTAATATATTATGTATCAAATTAATCATTTTTTACCAATCTTTAATATGACATACATATTGCATGTATATAAATAAAATTCACATTTAAAATATAATTTTTTAAATATATTTTTAATCTTTTAAACAATATGAGTTGATTTTTTTATTTTATAAAATTTTAATTATCATTAAAAAATATAATATATGTAATAATTTTAGTGTTTAATTAAAAATTATCTACTTAATTTTATTATTGTGAGATACTCATAAATATATTATTTCATAAAATATATATACCAATTAAAAAATCAATATATGTCAAAATATACATATACATACTAAATTTAGTTAAATTCCTATCATAATTTATCTTTGGTTGAATTTTTAATATTCAAGTCGTGCATCGCACGAGAGAAATACTAGTAGTATTAATTTTTACAAGCAATAGTATGAGTGGTGTACGGTAAATCATTTTCACATAATACCTTCTCTTTACGTGGTTATTATAATACAATTAGAAGTTTGGACAATCATTTTCATGTGTCGTTAGGAAAATTAATCAATTTAGATTTGGTGATACTTGCACCCCAAGTTCTTGATCATCCAGTTTGCATATATAGAGTAATATTTTATTTTCAAATTATCAATAAGGTGGACTCTGAAATACAAAAAGATAAGTCAAAGAATTGTACTACTATTCATCAATAGTGAGACAAATATTGCAGAGTTGAAAACTTGTGCTTGAAGCAGAAGTAAGAGACTTGCCCGTACTCCAATAAAAATATCTTCAATCAAAAACCCACATTAATATTAAAGACACAATTGAATGTGACCGTTTTATCCTGAGACGAAGTATAATTTAGGCAAGAGGGATGAGTGTAATTTGTGTTAAGTTTTATCAGTCTCATGTATGAGATCGTCTCATACAAATTTTTATCATTGTGTTATGGTTAGAGGTGGAGGAAATATCGAAAATATCGGTATACCGCATTTACCGTACCGAAAAATATCGATATTATCAAAATTTTCGGGTTGGTATAGTACCGTACCAAAAATTTCGATACGATAACAGTATGAAAATATATAAAATTTCGGTATACCGAAATACCGAAAATATTTCGATATTTCGGTATATATCAAAATATCGGTACGGTATCTGTATGTAATATTGACATACCGAAAATTTCGTATTCCCAAATTTCGGTACGACAATGGTATGATATTTTTCGGTATCAAAAATTTCGGTACGGTAACATTTTGGCGAGAAAAACTTCGGTATACCGTATCGTCCACCCCTAGTTACGGTACATAATTATAAAAAAGAAAAGAACAATTTGAACATGCCAAATTACAGATTAAATGAAACTTTTCTAGTGTGCATTGGTTGTAGATTTTATGTGTAGTATTTTTTTATAGAGAGAAGGGATTATGAAACAAGAAAACAAAAGTACTAAAACACTTATTTAGCATGGGCCATATAATAAAGTTTCATAATTATCGTGTAGATCTGAGAGCCTGAGACAAATTAAATTTTGCAGTGTCCCAATTTTTCAGCCCCTTCAATAATCAATACCCATTGCTCCAGCAATTATAGAAAAATAACCCAAACATAACACACCATTAGCCAATAATAATAATGGACAAAATTGTCCAAATTACACATATCAATGAAACAGCAAATTTTGTCCCTTTCAGCAGAAAAAGATCGTTTGAAAAAATAAAAAATCTGTTTTCCTTTAATCAAGAAAGGACGAGAGTTCAAACTGACTTAACCAATATTGAAAATTAGTAAAAAAAGTTATGCATTCACCACGTTCAATGAATTTATCCAGTGCGTACAATCATCATTTATAATTAATCATGAGACACTTATATGAGACAGTCTCACAGTGAGACGGGACATAATTTGAGCATTGACGTTTTAACACTTTGAGAGGGGAGGACGTGATTTGTGCTATGTTATACCCCGTCTCATACATGCGACAGTCTCATATGCATTTTTGCCATTAATCATTTATGAACTGCTGCCAATTTATTCTCTCAATATGTAACTCACTGTCTATTGATATTTCTCACCTCAATTGCTCATTGCTCCCAAACACTGATTCTATTTTAAAGAATAAAAATGAAAATCCAGACACTACTTGACTTGATAATTTCACAAGAGCAAAATAAGCATTCAAAATACACAAAGTAAGAGGGTTGGTCCAGAAAAAACAGATTATACTAAAAAATAGGTTTATTGACCAAACAAAGATCAATAAACTAAATTCATAAGTTTAAAAAACCGAGAATGTGTTTCTGAATAGTGAATTCCATATGAACAATTCAAACGATAAATTGGCTGTCAGTTTCAAGCTATTCTTACACTGGTTCGAAACAAGAACATTGCCAACAATGATTCCATTTTTTTACATAAATAAATTTAAGGCATTGTAGGGAGGCATCATACTAACCCATAGCATACTTCTGGGTCCAGCTCCTTGCAGTTTGCTCGTACTTTGCCCTGTCCGTCTTGTACATATGGGCAATTTCCGGTACCAGGGGGTCATCAGGGTTTGGATCCGTCAAAAGGGAACAGATTGAGAGCAACACCTGAGTTTATAATGACGGGAAATCATCAGAAGACAAGAAAAATAAGCATTATAATGACAAGTTATTTACAAATGTACTCTAATTATAAATTTAAAACAATGAGACCTAAAAGGGCATCTTGCACTTAAATGTTATTGACAACATGTGTCTTGACCGAACAAAATGGCGAGACATGATCCATATAACAGAAGCAAAGTGGGGTAAACACTTTGTTTTTGTAGAGAAGTCCTCTTAATCTAAATTTATGAACACATTACAGGTACAAGTCTATTCAACAAAATAATAGAATCGAAACGGGAGCAGTAATCATCCCCTAGCAATAGCCTTTTTGGAAATAAGAAAACTATCAGATGTAAAGCCATGAAGGAAAATAATGAGATGTGAAATGGTCATGATCAATATTTAATTTGAAACGTAAACATAACGAAGGCAGCTCAATCAGTTGATCAGCCATAAAAAGGAAGAAAAGAATGTGCAAGAGAAGATGGGAAGAATCTTCTTGTTAGACTAAGAAAATGTTTTATTAGTATGCTGGTCATTATTCATTTTGTGACATAAATAATAATCTCGTGAATAACCTTGGAAATTGTCAAGGCAGGGCTCCACTGCTCTTTCAAGATATCAAGGCAAATGCTACCATTGCTGTTAATATTTGGGTGAAAAACTTTTGTCCTGAATGCTACCTGAAATAATCCAAACAAGAAAATTGCAGTGTTATATTTATTATCACTTCACTTCAATGAAAGTTCAGATATTAAACAATAAACAGTTCTTTTCCTGAAATGCAACCGCAGAACTCCAACAAAGCAAAAAAATGCAGATGCAAGTTTTTGAAAAATAGAAAAGAAAAATCAGTTAAGTTGGATGAAATCGAAATAATTGAGCTTCTTTTTAGAGTTGCACCATTAAATTCCAAAACTTTAATTTATAGCTTGCCTAAATATATAACTTCACGATAAAGTGGTCCAGCAACACAATGGAAAAAGATAACTTATACGTACTTATTGTAACAAGTAACAGCTCAAATGAATTAACTCAAAATTCAGTAAAAAGATATACATAAAATTCCCTGATCTAACACAAAAATATGTAAATTTTGAAGTTACATAAAAATTTATTTATGCCCTACTTTTGGAGGCTTGAACGGGTAGTCAGGGGGGAAATGAATAGTGACCAAAAACACCCCTCCTGCATAAGGACTATCTTGTGGTCCCATTATTGTTGCTTGCCAGTGAAACATGTCCTCGCCAACGGGTCCTATTAACAAATAGAAAGAAACAATATGATTCCATCTTGCAACAAGAAAGTGCGAAATCCAGAAACAACTCTTTATTGAGCAATTCATTAAAGACAGCAGTTCCAACACAAAATTTTGCTTGAATAATAGAACCAATAAAGCAGGAACACATCTTCTTATAAATGCTTCAGAGGGAATAAGGATATAGAGTAGGAATTGGGACCAAAAATCGTACTCAGGTTCCATTTTTTTCCAATAATACGTACATCGGGCTGTATTGCTTCCTGAATCAACTTCAGAACTCAATGAGTACATTTGACTTTGCAAAAACCAGTTTGAAGAACATAATTGGTGTAAAGAAGTAAGCATATAGAAAGTAAAATTTGTACACTAAAGAACATTAGGAAGCACTACTTGGATCTAACTTTATAAGATGACCAGATACAATATGGTATGCACTAAAATCCTTCAACAAACCAGCCTTTAAATTACAACATGGTATGAATATGTGACAAATAAGAAAAGCTCAATATTTCGCGACAGACAAACTGAGAAAGACATTATACCAAACGTGCTCGACCTCATTTCCAACCTTCTTAGTATGCATAATTAAAAAGGAGAATTAATTGATTTTACTTAAAATAATAATTCAAAATCCTAAATGAAGCAACGCCAATCGGTCCACAAAAAGAAGAAAAGAAAAGCAGCCCCTATAAGAGATAACATTACCCAAACAAATCAGCATTTTACAAACAAAATTTCATAGCCTAGGTAATTTTTTAGCAAAAAAAAAAAAATATTTTTTAATCTACACAGAAGATTACAGAACTCGCGAAAAATCTATTGCTACACCCACAAGCTTGATCCAAATCCACAAAACAACTGCCCACATCAGCAAATCGTGGTCAAAACAACAAAATCATGCAAACCCATATCGAGAAACATTGATATAGGCACAAATTTTATTCACAGCTATTAATAACAACAAAATCAAGATAGCCCACATGAAAATACGTTTGTTTTACAGCGTAAGCATACATAGCCATCAGCATATCACAGATCGAGCCTTACAACACGCAAAAACATAAATATATAGCAAAATCCAGATAAACACCTGCGCTGCAAGAAGTTGGAGGATCCTTTTGCAAATCCTTCAGCTCCTTCAAGATCCGTTTCGAAGCCATCGAACAAGAATCAGATCTGTTGAGTTAATTTGAGAAAAATTAAAACGATGCCCACAAACAAAACCAGAGAAACGTTAACAATTATACGTTGTGTTATATGAATGATTCCGTTGTTGGAATGTATAGATATATACAGTGAGATGAAGATTTGTCGCTACCTTCCTTTTTTTTTTTTTTTTCTGGTTCAGCTGCCGCTGCTTCTTGTTGACGCTAAGAAAATGACTATAAGGAGAATATAGTGCGACTTTTCCTTATTTTCCCATTTCCTATTTTATTAAATATAATTTATTTGTTTTTTTTTTAAAAATAAGCAATATAATTGCATTTCAAGATAAATTAGTTTCTTGTTTTCTATAATTATAATTAAAACAATTATGAGCGTGTCGACAACCTAAATTGGACTTTAAATTATTATGTGATCTCGAATCATCCTAATGCAGTAAATATATAACATTTTTTTGACACTTTTGGGTACTTGTTCTTTAATTGGTACAACCAGTGGTGGAGATAAGAATTGTGCCCAAGCCGGCCAAATTATAATATACTATAATTAAATATATTTTTAAATTTTTTATATATTTTTAAAATTTATTTGGACTAATTATTTGAGTTAAATGCATTTAATATGCATATTAAAATATAAATTATACACATATCTCTTTATTTCTTTTAATCCCCTCTTTTAAAATTTAAAAAAAAAATTAAGTTGAAAAAAATGGAATTAAAATTAATCAAAACATAAATTGCAATATATTAAAAATAAATAATTATAAATTACATATAAAAAAATTGAGGCCAGGGAGTCCATTGAACCCATGGCCCCTAACATGGCTCCGCACTCTGGGTACAAGTATTTAAATTTTAAAATTATTGGAAGTTGGAATAACATAATTTATTAATTTTTTTAATACAAGATAAGTTAATTACATTAGACATTTAAAATCATTGAAGCACCCTTAATTTTGAGGAAAAATATTTTTTTATGTCTTAATATATTCATCTGTATTCTTTTATTTTTGGTGCAAAAATATTTTCTAAAAAAAATTATTTATAAAAGATTGTAAATTCATTTAAGAAAATAAAACATTACACTGATTTTTTTTCGAAATAATATGTCTTCTGGGCTCAGGCCCATGGGCCTCTCAGCTGTTCAAATGAGTAAGAAGGTCCAATAAAGTCTTCAACCTAACAATAAGAAAAAGGGTAAAAATCGTGGCCCATATTATACTAGCCTGAAATTTGTAAGCGACCATTACCACCCCTGTGGCGGCGTACGGCGGCTCTCTCTGTTTCCCCTCCGTCTCACACCACCTCTGCGGCGGCGTAAGGCGAACCTCTCTCTCTATCAAGAGTGCGCCTGAGCCAATATGGAGTACGTTAACCCTGAAGGTCTTCGATTAGATGGTCGGCGTCCCACGGAGGTTTGCTTCACTTATTTTATTGCTTTAGTCTACATTCAACTGCTGTAACTTTTTTTTTATAACTGATAAAAGGATATTGTCAAATTCACGATTTTAGATGAGGCAGCTTCGTGCAGAAATAGGCGTAGTTTCAAGAGCTGATGGGTAATAATTGAAATCTTAGTTACCTTTTCAGTTGTTTCTTGCAGTGTCCCAAGTATTAGTGATTTGGCCGCATGAATGATTGATCAATCAAGTTATTTTAACCTAAATTGAAGTTTTGTGTTGTTAATTGCAGCTCAGCTCTCTTTGAATTGGGGAACACTAAAGTCATTGCTGCCGTTTACGGTCCCAGAGAGGTGCTTTGTTTAGGGAAAAAAAAAAAAAACAACTTTTGGCATAGATTTTTTTTTTTTAAATTCATGAGCATTCTAATGGCCAGTGTCGAAATTTCACAATTTTGATGTAAATTGCACATTGTGAAACGCATGATCATTCAGTGTATGAGTTTAGGTACCAAAAGCCTGAGCTTTTAACCAATATCTGTAATGTTTATGCTCGATTTTGAATGTTCTGAAGAAAACCTACAGAAAGAATACAGGTTTATTTGGAGTAAATTATTGTATAAAGCCTGTTGTTTCTGGTTAAATGTTCATCTTGATTTGTCTTACTATTATAAACGTAAAACTTGAAGATGTCATGAAGTGCAATAGATGTCATTCTCCACTTTTGGCTTGAATTTTTTTGTGCATGTTCCTCAATCACACTAGATTAAAGGAGTTCGTCTTCAGTTTGTGGATTTACTTGCTCATTGAAGCTCGTCTGAAAATAGAGGTTTTACTTTTTGGGTGGGTTGTTTTTTGTTAAAAATGTGATATTTACAGTCAACTATTTTTTCAGGTTCAAAATAAGAGTCAACAGATTAATGATCAGGCGCTGGTAAATTATCTTTTGTTCACTCTGATTACGTGTTTAGAGTTTTCTTCTTTTTTTTTTCAAGGCCATTATTCTGAGTTTATGGTTGCCAGGTACGCTGTGAGTACAGCATGGCAAATTTCAGTACTGGAGATCGCGTGAGGAAACCTAAAGGTGACAGGTAATTAACTTGTAAGATGAGTCTTATGAGTTGTGATATTATATTTTCTTGCAAATCTTAAAATATATTTGCCTCATGTGGTGTATAGGCGATCCACAGAGATATCTTTGGTCGTTCGTCAGACAATGGAAGCATGCATATTGACACACCTGTTGCCTCGTTCTCAGGTTCTTCAACTAAATGGAAGTGTTTTTAACTGAAACGTCTCTCTGAGTTTCTTCTAATTCAAAATATAATCTTTCTTATTTGTATTTTACAGATTGATTCTTCAAGCAGATGGAGGAACGAGATCAGCGTGCATAAATGCAGCAACCTTGGCCCTCTCGGATGCTGGTATTCCCATGCGAGATATCGTTACCTCCTGTAGTGCTGGATACCTAAACGGAACCCCTCTGCTTGGTAATTAACCAAACCCTTTGAGTCATTCTTGTGATCCTATAATCACATAAAATTCTAACATTGAGTTTTCAAATACAGATCTAAATTATGCAGAAGATAGTGCTGGTGGACCTGATGTTACTGTCGGCATTCTACCTAAGTTGGATAAAGTTACCCTCCTTCAGGTCTAATGCACACTCTAATTTCGTTCTTCTTCTTTGTTTCATTTTTAAAAAAAGTTTGAGTTCTTATGTTCCCGTCTGTTAAATTTTCCCCGTCTGCCAATATTCATGTATGGTGAACAAAACACTTAGTTAATCTATCTACGTATTAGTATTTTGATTGTGTTCAATCTAATTAATAGTGGTGTCTTCCTGATAGATGGATGCCAAACTACAAATGGATACTTTTGAAAATGTGATGCAACTAGCAATAGAAGGCTGCAAAGCAGTGGCTACTTATATTAGAGAAGTAAGGCTCCACTGTGTCATATATTTGCATCCAGTTTTATTCGTTTCGTGACAATTGTGTTGCAATTTGAGAAAACACGAAGCAGTTAGAATCTCGTAGGGGTGTATAAAGAACACCGATATTCAGGCAGGCTCAGGGGGAAGTAAGTGAAGAACATGTTTCTTTTGTATGAAATAGCTTTATGATGTGCTGGAGGCAGCCAGTAATGATGTGAATTATGGAGTTGAGGTTAACAAATTAACTCTTGTATTATTCTTCTTGTGGTTATTTGGATGGTGTTTATTCATTAGTATTGTCTGTATCATTGCATTTTGTTTCACCAATTTACCCTATTAGTTCAAATTTTACTGCAATTTTATTTTAAAAAAAAAAAAAGGAGAGAAATTGGAATTGTTATGTACGACTCTCAGAATTAGGTTGAAGAAGTTAATAAATATAACATGCATGCTGATATTATTTTTTACACATGATGTATGATGATAATATATGAAGAATGAGCAATGAAACACGTTACTTATAACAAAAAACAAGAACATCTCATCACTGATTAGTGATTGCTAATAATATATTTCAAATTGCAGAAAAAAAAAAATCTTTACTTGTACAGATAAATTACCAGAATTCTTGTTTTACAACCTTACCAGCGCTTTATAGAAGAAAAAAAAGAGCATCAAGTAGAAACTGTAGTTGCAAACACAATACAGATGAAAAGCAAGGGCAGCAACAGAAAAAACTAGATCTAACAACAACAACACAACACTTTTTTAGCAGCTATTTCAAAAACCATAGGCTTCCGTAATATACCTATACGATCAACCAGCTCAGAAAAAGTCGAGTCGGTCATCGCAGCAAAAGGTAGACGGGAGAGCAGCAAGCTCGAGTCTCCCGTCCATTCCTCTCCCGGTTTAAGGGTGATACTCTTTTCTATAGCTGCTGCATTTACACATAGCATCTGTTTGTATTCGTCGTCCCCAAAATCTGTCATTGCTTTCGACTTCTTTTCCCATGGGTTCCACACAACTAGGCGCAACAAATTAGAAAAGTGAGCATTATATAGCAACAAGAGTTCATCATCATCATCTTCAGAGATGAGTATAAATATTTACCAATATCGGGTAGACCTTCCTTTCTGATTAGATATGTTCGCTTCCTTTCATGATCAAGAACAGCAACACACTTTGGTGAGCTTAGATACACGCGATCAACCTGAACACGAAGGAAAAAGACACCACAAAAGATATAATTACACAAAAATGCCTGGAGATTATAAGTGTCATTTTATTTTAAGTATTTTGTGAACAAGATTTACCTCTGCCTCGAATGTTATAGCATCGCCCTGTTCGGTGAAACGTTCCCTTTGGCAGAGATTGTCGAGGTAATCCAGAGTTTCTAAACCTTCTATTCTCACTTCACTGTCATAGTATTGCACAATATGGGAAACGGAATAAGATCCCATTATAGACACAACATACCATCTAAAGAAGATAAAATCCTCAGTTTTGCAATTTACCTTATGTCAGAAACGGACAAGTGTGTGTGATAAGCCAAAGAGAAACTGAAAGGTTTCCCGTTTATGTTCCTTACGCGAGATATCAGTATCAGGTTCCCGTCTGATGCCAGAGACACTCGTAGACGAAATTCAAACCTGACAAACATGAGTTCACATGGCAAAAGTGTTAAAAGGTTCCATTTTTGTCACATTTGATTTTGTAATGATGAAGTACAAAGTTGTAGAAAAGAGATTTACCCATGAGGCCAGCACTTCAAATCTTCTTCAGCTGGTTTGAGAAGCAAGTCGACAAAAGATTTACCGAGAGAATCATTTGGATGCAATGGAGGAGGATCATCCTCGATTGTCCAAAGTTTGTTCCTTGCAAATCCCTGCTGCTCAACCGAAATACAGTTCCCAAACTGAAGCATTTACAAGATACATCATACATCAATCAGACTTATAACTAGTAAAATGACAGTAAAATGTCAATACCTGTGGAAAGCAGATAGAGATTCCTCCTCTCATTGCTTTTGGGGACTTAAAAATGACCTATAAAGTTACATTTCATAAGCAAAAACTAATAATTGAACAAAATAAATGGCAAGGCAAATGTGACTGAAACATGTAGCATTTTATGAAATGAATTGCTAAATCATTGATTCTAGATTTCACCAGAAAAGAGATCCACTTTTAGCAGATATTAGCACTGAAAAGTGAAAACCTGAAGAACTGATACGGATGATTGTCCAGTTATATCTTGATCTCAAGATCTTTAAAACACTTATAATACCAATAGTACTAAGATCACTTGCAATGACCAGTCATTTGATTGTAAAAGATTTTCCTTAGAAGACTCTGTGTTTTTTGACCTTTTTCTTAAACAGTGGTGACATCAAAATCGATATTAATTAGCTTGTCAAGTTTAAAACCAAGGTTGCCATATTCTTTCCCGAAACGTTCTTAAACTTCTTAAAATGCAAAAAAAAAACCTTAATTGATAGAAGAGCACCTTACTACTGGTGAACAGAAGCTCTTCCCCTCTATCATTCCTCCAAGAGATAACTTGTCCTCCGTGCAGACTGACCTGAAAATCGTACGAATTCACCATCAAGAATTTAAAGAAACCACCCTCAAGCTAAAAATAGATCTAATCAAGAATCTCTAAAAATCGATTAAAGCAACAAAATCAAATACAATTTCTATATCCACATATATATCGCATTAAGGATCATCTATAATTGAATCTTACTCGTGCTGATGCTCCACAAGGATTCCGAAGTATAACTTGATCGATCCCATTCCAGTCCTTCGTCAGTTCAAGGGAAACTCTATGGTCCCAAACTGCAGCAGAGTGCCCCATTCTTCAAAGCAAATGCAGAAAAGATCTATTCGTTTCCTCTCAAGCCGGAATGAAATCAAAAAGCCTATAAACTCCAATATGAATTAAGGAAACAAATTTCACTGTGATATCTAGTTATGGATCTATCCTCAGTGAAGCAAATTTATGACCAAGTTTTCAACATTCCCAATGCTGCCCTTATCATACACCCTTGGATTCAGGAAAGTTCCTTGACTATCTTCCCGGGATAAGTGACGCATAAATTGATGATATCCCTTTACCACCCAAAGATTCTCAACAATGTGCTCAACATTTGGCATTATTATTCCACTAACCACAATTCTAAGGCAATCCCATGTGAAACCTCCTCCAAATCAAATAATTGGGCAGATTACAAATTACAAAAATCCAAACAGATCACAAAATTTACAAACAAAATGCTCTTTCTGCAAAATACAACAAACTAATGGAAACTTCTGGAAAGCAAAGAACATAAAACCCAACTCCCAATTCAAATCTGATCTCAGAGCAATTATGAAGACGAAGAAGAAGAAATCTCAGCAGAATCAAGAAAACCCCCCACAATTTCTCAAAATAAGAAACACCCCACCTTGAGTACAATAACAATTGGAGGAACTAAGAAATAAAGTTGGAAACTTTCACATGAAGCACTCAGATTCAAGAAAGCACATTTCAAGAAAATAAACAGACAATCCACAAAATAAAGAAAGAATGATGGGAATTTTGAAATTTATGCCAATGCACATTCCATAAATGAAGTGCCATGCACAGTTGGGGTTAATTAAGCATTAATTAACTCTAGTTTAGATTCAAACGCGACAATAACAGAGTAACTGAACCTGTGGAAGCAAGCAGGAATGTGGAAACATGGGATGGCTGTAATTAAATAATCAACATTCATGTGAAGTGTTTAAACAATGGATTTTTTATTTCTTTTACATATTATTATCTAATCGGTGTACGGTACGGGGAGGCGAAGTATGTGGAGAAGATACGTGTAAGTACGTGTAATTGTACAAACACTCGAGCTGTGTGTGCTAAAATGCGCCGGATTTTGAATGTACAATGATCCGAAGCGGTATAAAAAAATAGGGCAAAAGGCACAACGCCCCTAAAATGAACCCACAGCCACTACTAACCGGGCCCAATTTGGGCCGGATTGAAGATGATTAGATGAACCACCAGGGAAAAGTCACGTGCCTCGCATGCCCGTCCTTATTTTATTTAGACAAAGTCTAGTATGAAAATTTTCAAACATGAAAAAATTTTAATTTATAACTAAATTTTATAATTGGTAAAATGAAAGACAAAATTAGTGGTTAAATTCACTTTACTGCCTGTCCAAATTTTATTTAGATCATAATTTAGGATTAATTATTTAGTGTTTTTTTAATTTTATAGATTTTAAAAAAAAACACTTTATAGGCCTATTCTTTTATTTAATTTTACTTTGACTCTTTTTAATTACAAAAGAAATAGCCAAATAGGTATAGTGTTGAATTTGAATTTTTTTATGTTGTGTTAAGAGTGTGGCAATTAAATATTTAATAATTGATAATAAGTATGATGATGCGGAAATTTAAATGGTTTGTCTTATTTTCGAATTTTAAACTTTCAAATGCAGCTTGTATAATTGGACAAAGTTTCAAATTATTTACCTAATTTTTATTTTACTATTTCAAAATAGCTATTTGATTCATTTACTCCACAAAGTCGGATATCTTCTAATGGAGTTAAGGGAAGAGTATTTATCGAGCAAATATACGAGCATCAAATCTTGAAAATCGTTTTATTTAGTTACAAATATGACAAAATAGATGTATAATTAATAATAGTATGCAATAATGAATTTCATATAAGAGGCATGTGTAGCTTTTTAAGAAAATAAATAGGACGCACATGTGACATGTAATGAAAGTGGGGTTACAATTTTAAATTCAAAATGGAGGGAAAAAAAAAAATGGCCACAGCCTTCAATTTAGCTTATAACATTAATACTTAATTAGGAATGTAATATGTAAAATAAGTAAGCAAACCTTTTACACTAAAGCTAAAATTAAGCCAAATTAAAATAACGATACTTGATTTAAAGTTACTCTTGAGAGTGTGACTAAACTTGATTCGATAATACAATAAATAAATTTGTACATGTAAACAAAAATTTGTTTTGATGAATTAGTACATGAAATTTGTGAAATAAATTGCCAAAATACTAATATTTCACTCAATTAAAGCTCGATTCAACTTATAACCAAATCAGTTCAAATAGGTACACTTTTAATTTTTTAACACTTAATAAACCATTCAAAAAAAATTAAACATTAACGAATTATGTTCCCATGCAGTCTACTTATATTTTACATAACTATTCTCATATACATACATGCTAAATATAAAGTTTTAAATATCATGTTATAATATAATACATATCTATTGCGTCAATTCCATCAAGAAAATGTATTATATGTATCATGTTTATCAGACACTACTGTTATTACTCGTAACGATCAACACTTTATTAAAGCAAATATATATGTATGAAGACTATCTTGATGATCCGTTCAGACTTACAGACTCATAGTGTATTTTAGAAGCGTCTGTTTTATGTTGAAAAGTGTGACTTATTTACATATAAAAGTCAAACTTGTTAATATGTAACATAGTTGCAACTTTTGTTTTGGAATAGTTGCACGTTTTTTTTTTATATAGTTGCACGCTTAAAAATCTTGTTATGAAAAGAGAAAGATCGGTGTACATTTAAACTCATTCATGTGTGAATTATTGAAGAACATGGAAAAAGAAAATAAAACCATACCTTGGCGCTGAAAAGTTGGGCAAGAAAACAGGCAAATCCGTAGCAATACTAATACAAGGGTTTGCCTAGAATTCGAGATTGGGCTTGGCACTATATACTATTGTTATTGTATAAGAGGCAATATTTTATTTTGATTGGTAATTGACATGTTGCAATAATTCAATTCTTGTCTTGTTTTGCCCCCAAAATGAGAAACACATTTTTCTATTTCAAAGATTACGGTTCAAATCCTCATACTTACATGTTTAGATCTAATTTTTTAGATAACATGCGCTCAAAAATAAAATAAAATTAGATAACATGCACAATTCTTTTAATTTCAAGAAATGATACTAGTAGTTAAGTGTGGATAAATTTCGTGATTGAAATTTCACACGTCTTTAAGGTCCCGGGTTAGAATTTTAAAAATTGGCTTTCAAATCCTAGTTTAGTTCTCGATTAGTAGTTGATTATGTGCTAGTTCTTTAATTTCTTTGTACCGGTATTACTTATACCTTATTCTTTCATTCTTAATCAAATATCCTTCAATCATTCTCTTTTCGTGATTTTCAGTTGTGGTTCCGGAAAGTTTGAATTGGTCCTCCTGGTGATTGTGGTTCCGATCTATAGCGAGATGAAATGATGTTGTCATGTCTCGATGGAAGAATAAATTATTGTAATTGATTATCTGAGTAAACTATTATAATTGATTGTAAAAAAAAATATATATGATACTAGTAGTAATGCTAAAATGATAGAAATAGTATGATTGGCTGTCAATCGTCATAGCTACAAGTCCTAATGGATCATTTATAACAATAATCAACAGTGTTTCTACTTTCTAATAATGTGTTATTATAAATAATACTACAATGAAATTATATAATGTCTATTTACTGTTTTACGAAATTATTGTAAAGATATAAATACAACTTTAAAGGAAATTAATTATATGTTAAATTCCTTTAAAAAAAATAAAAAATTATATGTTAAATAAGTATCACGTGACCAGAAAGCCCAACAAGTTGACAACTTGACGAGGGTCACGTGATTAGGGGACACAGGTTCAGGAAGCCAGCGTGCCTTGTTGGCTTTTCCACGTACTCCAAGAAATTGCATTAGCTAAGACCATTGACCAATAAAAAGTCTCAAGTCAAAATAAATTAGTCCATATTTTATCGATTACAAATTGCTAAATGTTACTGAAATTTTGTTTTAAATTTGTTTGCTTTTTATGTAACCGACGACTAAATAGGCTCATATCTAATCAATTTAAAATTTCTAGATTTTCAAATGCAAACATGAAATATATGGAAAAGTTTGAAATTATCAATATTAGCTCTAGTATCTGAATGAAAACTTAATATTTCTAGAGAAATACTTTGCGTTAAAAGATTTAAAATGAGATTTACTTTCATGAACGAATACTTACAATTTTAACACCTTGGAAAGACTGAGTATTGAATTATGCTAATTATACCCATCATGTATAAAACCGTCAGATACGAGCTTTTATCTATTTCTATACCATTGTCTCTAAATGAAAGCTCAAAAGATAACCAAATATTTAAGTACTAGATACGTTTATATTTCTTCACAAATATACCATTACATCATGATACACTTCCTTGACTTAGTCAAAGGACGTCAAATAGCTCAATCCCTCTCTAAAACACAAACACGCTATCACAAATCGGCAACTCTTGCACAAATACACAAACTAGACACTCTCCCAATACACTCGTCTAAAACAAAACTAAGTTCATCTCCGATATTATACACTAATAATCTGTAACATCCCGGCAATCTGAACATTAAAACACATTCCAGGATTTGCCGGATAAATCACCGATTCACCGTGATGAAAATTAGAGTTCCACCGCAGTTCACTTCTTACAGTACTTACTACTTACCACTAATGCTGTTGTTAGAAGTAATCTTGGACGTAATTATGCCAAAATTACACGATCAACTAAAAGTCGAGCGGAGATGGTGGCTGCATTGGTGATCAACCAGCAACAACAGCACCGCTCCTGGAGCTAGTATCGAGAAGCTGGCGAAGCTTATTAGCTCCGGGAGTTCTATCCTCGTACGAGTCAGTATCCTCGTCCATGCTGTCAGATGAATCCGAGTTGTTAACTCTTTCGAGTAGGTTAACTGTGCCAACTGGTTTCAGCCTCAGATCATCCATCTTGTCAAGATTTACGTCTAGTTTTGCCTGAGAAATTGACCAGTTTGTAAAACGAAATTCATTCTGGTAAAGAAAGAAATTAAATATGGGAAGAATATTATACCAGTAGTGCAGCATTTTCAAGCTTGAGGTAAAGAAAGAAATTAAATATGGGAAGAATATTATACCAGTAGTGCAGCATTTTCAAGCTTGAGTTTCTCAGAGCTTTCCATTAGTTTATTAACCTCGGATTTGAGGGTCAGATTCTCGGCAGTTAGCTCTTGAACTTTGACAGCTAGTTCCTCAGTCTCAGCCTGCACAAAGGGAAGAAAAAACGATAAGACATAGTTGTGTCATTTAAGAGGGATAAGGAGCTTGAGAGTTCATCAAATACAAGGACTCGTTGAGTGTGATGGAATCTGATGTGGTTAGAGATACCTGTTTCCTAAGCCTTGATCTTCTTGCAGATTCTCGATTAGATTGTTTCCTTCTTTCTCGTTTCAGCTCTCGCTCATTCTAATGAGTCCAAACAGAAACAGAAATATATCAGTTTATCAGATTATTAGGCCCACAGAGAACTAAAAATCATCCAAGCATATTCCACAGACAAATTCAATGCATGATGTGCATTCTTAGCATTATTATTTCAGACAATTCCCTTGTTGTTTATTAAACCGGGAAAGGTATATCAAGACTCCCCACCCCCATCCCCAATTAATACGATTGTGATCATGATCTTGCTCGTGTGTAGTGTGTGTTTGTGTGTGAAATTCCATGATAAACAAGATATTTTCAGCACACCTGCAACCAGGATTCATTTGGCATCGTTGCTTGTGGAGTATCAGTGGGGCTGGACTTAACATTCAGGGAAGGATCCTTGAGTTCCAACGCAGTGTTCATGTTCTTTGGTTGTTTATTAGCAGGAGGAACCACGTTCATCATCTTCTCAGAAGCATGGCCAACTTCAACACCAGCAACTGAACTGCTTTTCTTCGAGCTTTGTCTTCTTCTGCAATAGAGTCGATGCACCAGATCAAAACACTATCAAGAATAATGTCACACCAAATTTCAACTAATATATCTGGGTGATTTCTCACGGAAAGTTGAAGGTTATTCAACAAGATTGACATCTCTGTTCGTTAAAAATGATCACATAAAGTGGGAAAGATTCAAACTCTGTGGTTAAAGACTAGCATTCTCAGCCATCAGAGAAGACTAACAAAAACAATCTAAGGTTATCCCTTTAGGAGTATACTTGCAACAGAGGACATTAATACGAGGTAACTGCTTAAGCAATATGTGCTCGAAAAGCTTAGATACGATACTTTAAGCATGTAGCTACATGATAGTAACGCATCAGAAAGGCAAAATATAGCATATGTAGTCAAGCATGTGATAAGAGAAGACCGCATTAAGTTTAAAAGATAAAAATAAAAGAGTTTCATATAAAAGATTTTTTGTACTGAAAAAGGCTTTTAAGATCAGTTTGCAATGACAGAAAGATAAGCTTACCTTCCTTTGGAGATCCATGTCCACTTCTCTTCCTGCCATTCTGACCAGCCTATTAAATTACGACAGATTAAGACGATGTGCTAAAAACACAAACAACTAGGATCTATCTAACTTGAATACAGTAAGGGATACCCTAACCCGTGGTGTAACTCCGTTACTTCCATCACTGGAACCTTCAGTATCATCACTGTGCGCAAAACAAAATTAAGCCATTTAGTCAATGTGAAAATCAGAAAACCTGAAGAACAATTAAGAGCTAATAAGCCAAAGTGCTTCCTCGAATCTCCACAAACCTGTCCGACAATTTACGGTCACTTCCATGCTCAGTACTGTCACCGTTTCCATTTCCTATTGATATTGCAAGCCCATCAAATTCTTTCAACTTCCTCACAAATCCTCCATCCGCCGATGATTTTGCTGGTGACTCCATGCTCATTGCAGGACCAGCCTACATGACCACAGAGGTACTTATCAAATCATGCTCTTAACCATCTTCAAGAGTCGTTCGTTCAATATCTTAATGCTTACAGACACTATCCAGGTGAAACTTAAAGAAAGAAGAAAATTATGATAATATCATTCTGATTTTCTCTCACAGCAGAAAGGGGGTCTTCGACCCCTTTTGTTTATTAGAAGTTTGACTGTTATCTACCTAATACTGTATCAAATGAAAACAAGCTTACACCAAATGTACGTCTCACTTACTAGAGGAACACCAGGATGTGCATAAACCCCTCCATGAGGATAGAATGCAGCGTACGGAGCCCCATAAGGAGGGAACATAGACTGAGAAAACAAAAGCTTGATGTTATGAACTTTTCTAGATTGCATTCCCACTTATGCACATAAGAAATTAGCCCACTCTCAGAAATACCTGTGGTGGGCCCCACATATAAGGGGGAGGTGCATGTGGAGAAGCAACAGGCGAGTTCATATATGGTGGAACAGCAAATCGGGGACCATAGTAAGCCTGAAAATAATCATTCATAATCGGGCATCAGAAACAATCCAATTCAATAAAATAAATTTTACTGCACAGTGTATTCTCTAATGTAGACTAATAAAGACATAGTGCTAACCTGCATCGCTGCCCAGTCGGGATATAAATGCATGTTATTGTGCTCCTGCTAATGTGAAACGCATTTAAACTTCATCAAAATTGAACATTTAATGATAATTAAGGGAAAAAGAAACACTATGAACACTACATAAAGTAATTTCCTTGGCAAACACAGATATTTGCCTAGTTAGACTAGAAAGTCCCATCTAACTTATTTTAGTAATGAAGTTTCTAAAATTACGCGGGGATAATTCTATGCTCACCATTACAGGTGGAGAAGGTTTCTCAGATTTCGGAGCCTTCCGTTCTTCACTGTTTCCCATGATTCCGTTCACGAACACCTTTCGATATTCCACCTAACGAGGGTCAAGTGAGATGACAACTATCAATGTTCTGCCATCATAAAAGTGAGTAGTACTTCAAACCCGAATATCATCAAATCAACATAACTTTAGCTCTGTAATGCAACATTTGGACTCGGTTAAACGGCGTTTTCCTCCAAAATAACAAGTCGAAAGTTCAAATATTCACAAGTTCCAGAAAACCACGACTCCAACCATGCAGACAATTATTTATCTCACTTGGATCCACACACTATTAAAGAAATTTGGAGCAAAAGGAAAATCTTGAAATGGATTTTACAACACATTTTCGGAACAACAGAAATGTAAATCTGAAAAGCCCTTAATAACATTCAAAGTACAATCCAAAACGAAAAAATATTTCGGATACATCATGGAAAAAAAAATACAAATTTTCCAAGAACAAAAATTCATTATCACAAATAAAAGAACAAGTCTATTGATTAAGGTCCACATCGAATAGAAAACCCAAAAAAGTACTTATGTGACCGGTTCATGTTGTAAACCAGTAACCGATTCAGTTGGTATGGCACCCACCCCACAGTCCAAGAGAGGCAAAGGGCTTTATCGTCCTTTTACCATCCCATTCAACCCAAACTTTAATCTACTGCTTGCAGTTGAAGCACAAAACTAGTACGAAATGACGGTTTTATCCCTCCCAACCACCTAAAATTCCATAACTGAAAAACGTGGAAGACTTAATCAAGACTACAACAGTGGGGCAGCTGCAGCCACCTGAAATCTATAAAATTGAATTGTGCAAAAAAAGGATGAAATGCTCTAAAAGACTAAAAAACTTGTAAATCTATGAACAATTAATTTAAATACTTCGTCATCAATTACAAATATCAGATTCCAAAAATTCAACCATTACAATTTAGAAGTTTATTTCTTCTTTTATCATCAGAATTTGCAAAATCAACCCCCAAAAATATCTTTTCACAATGATAAAACAATAAAAAATTAAATTCCAGAATCATACTTGCAATAATAGCAATGAAACCAAGATAATTCACAGTGGTCAAGCAAACATAAAAAAATAACAAAATTTCAGCTACTTCCACAAAGAAAAAGAAGTCATAAATGGAATTACCTCGAGAAATTGAAACAATATATCAAATTTATGAATTTTGAAAGGCAATTGATGCTTCTAAATTGGTAGCATTTTTTTTTTCTCTCTGTGTATGGAGATGTGCTTGGCACTGTGAAGTTTAGAGAGAGAAAAGAGCGGAAGAAGAAAGAAGAGCAAAGAGAGGGGGAAAGGCCAATGCAACAATCCACGTCACCAAACACGTGTCTACGTATAAATATTGGTCGCATGTCATTTTTAGTGTGAAGATTTGCAAGATTTATGTAATGTTTGGTTTCACTTTTCAACAACGGTTACAAGATATTACTAGTACTCAATTTTCATCTAATATGTATTCAGGTACATAGTATTAATATTGCATTTTATAATTGTATAATTTTTATATTGAAAGATGTAATTTATGTATACTGAAATGTATAATTATTTTTTTCATATTAATAATTATACGAATTGTATCTTTTAAATAATAAATTGCACGATTTTAAAATACATTATAGGTATACCATCCCACTCAAAAATTTATTATAGTACTAATAAAAACTCTTTAATTATTTGTTAATTATTGCGGTCAAACAACTAAATATTTTTAAATACCTCTTGCACATTAATATTTTAATGTTATTTTCTTTTTTGTTTTTTAAAACAAATGAATGTTAAGATGTTGTTTTAATCATAATTTAAGAGAAGCTCAACTTAAAGTCGTATAAAAAATCGAGTAACGCAAGTGGTGTATATTGCTTAACTTGTGATAAAATATATAAAGATAAAATCACTTAGTTTTGGAAAGCAAATATAATTGTTACTTATAATACAAGGTAAATTCTCTTGTGCATCACATGCACCAATAAAATTGGTGTAATTTAATTTTAAAAGCTCTTTTCCTAATTTTTTTTAGTTTTAACTTATTTTTCTTTTTTCAATTTTGGTTTTCTTTTAACTTTAATTTCAGTTTTAGATATTTTTTTTAAATACCCGACCCGACCCCAAACCCGACCCGAGTGGTTCATGGTTCACTCGACCCAAGTGGTTCATGGTTCACCCGGCCCAAATGGTTCAAATATGATTTAGGGTTTGTTGCGAGTCGTTTTATTTGGGAAATATAATGTGGCTAATTTGGTGACAACCCACAAACAAAACATGCACGTGTAAAATAAACTGTAAATAAGATGAATTTGTTGACCCAGTTCGTCAAGAAATGACTACTATGCACCAAGCCAGGGATGTAGTATTGCAAGTTTTACACCTACAATATTTGATACATCTCATGAAGATGAATCGTTATGGATGAAGATGATTTGGAAAGTTGGTATATAAGTGTTAGGGTTTCCGTGTGCATAGATGATCTCTCCTATTTTTTGTGAGCCTTACACCTCTGGGAAATTTCTGAACCCTTCTCTTGTTGTTTTTTCTTCCATTTATAGTACTTCGACAAGCATGAGCTGGTTTGGCAAGCATGAGCTGGAGACTTCGGGCCATGCAAGAACTCTTGTGATGCTGCCACATTTCCAACTTCGTCTTCTAGATTGATCTTTGTTTTTGCTTGTCTATAAGACACTCTTTTGGTCGTCCAAATCAATCTTTTGCTCGGCTGTCCTCTTTGTTCGCCCCATTAAACCATATCAATTTTATGTCGGAATATCATCGAGCATACTGACCCCTCGGGTTTGTCTGAGCCTTCAGGATGTCTGAGCCCCCAGGATATCTGAGCATCGGGTATGTCTGTGTCCTTAGGATGTCTGAGCACCGAGCATACTGACCCCTCAGGTTGTCTGAGCCCTCAGGATATCTGATCATCGAGCATACTGACCCCTCAGGTTTGTCTGAGCCTTCAGGATTGTCTGAGCATTCAGGTTGCCTGGGTCCTCAGACTTGTCTGAGTCCTCAGACTTGTCTGAGCCCTCAGGTTTGTCTGAGTCTTCAGATCACTTGACTCAGCTTATCTGATTCCTTCTTCCCTGATCTGATCAGTTTGACTGACTTTTGTCATGTTCTTTTCAGGATCATTTTGCTCGGTCAGTCTGGTTGAACAACCTTAGTTGGTAATTGGCAAGCTGGCGAACAAAACTTACTTCATAGGCGAGTATGTTCACTTGGTTATCAAGTGGCGAGCTGGTCGAACAAACTTGTTTGGTCGGCGAGCGGCGAGCACACTTGTCCATCGGGCATGATTATTTTAATAAATATTACACGTGTCTCTCTTACGTGTTCGATTAATGCTGAATAATTATATCGAACACAACAATACCCCCCAGCCGGGTCGCTTTGTATTCATCATGGGGCCCGGCTGTTATAATCTGATTGGGCCATTGTAGACATCGTTTCGTATTCTGTGCCAGATTTTCAAAATTGAATCTGATATCTATAAATACCTCATTTCGCCGCCTCAATTTCTTTTCTTTCTTTTCTTCTTCTCCTTGCTTTCTGTTTTCAATCTCTTTCGCGTCTAAACATTCCGGCAAGGGCTTCATCATTCCGGCGAAGGATCTTACTCAGGTAACCATTGCATACTTTCTCTCATTGCGATTATGTCTTCTCGCTCAAACTCTTCTGTTACAATAGAATCGGACCACCATAGTTCCTCTTCCCCCTCTGTCGGTAGAATCCCCGTAGCGACGCTAACGTGCCGGAGACGAATGTCTCGGGTTCAGGGTCTTGTTGGCAAGTTTGGCAACCGTTTGCCGTTCTTTCCTCCGATTCCGATGAAGCCCTAAACGAATTGGATAGGGACTTAGCCCGTAGTGATTTCTTGGATGATTCGAGTGATGATTCTTTGCCCCAACCCCAAATTAGGTCTGGGGTTGTAGATAGTGTTGATGTTAATGTGAGGGGGGAAATCTTGATGGCTGTGAATGTCGATGAGTCGAACATAAGGATAGGCGGCGAGCAAAATACAGAACTTGATATCCCTGTTGGTGTCCCTCATAGCCCAACATATAACGAGTATAATGCTCGTTATAATTTTGATTGGCCCGAATAGCCTCATAGAATTAGGGTTGAGAATGAGTACCCGGCGAGCAAGATTGCGAGCGTGATAGATGTAGATATGCTCGCTCAGTTGTATAGAAATTACGAAACCCCTAAAGATGTCTTTTTCTGGGCACCTGGTCCTGATGAACGAGCAGACCAGCCCCCTGAGGGTTGTGTTGCTATAAATTTGGATACGATGGAAGCGGGCCTTAGGTTTCCACTCCATCCGGCTATCACTCATTTGCTCGTTGAATGGAACATTACCATTACGCAGCTGAAGCCGAACGGGTGGCATATGATTATGAGCTTCTTGACTTTGTTTGGCAAAATGAAGCCCATATATTATCCCACAGCAGCTGAACTTGCTCGACTAGTGCATTTGACCCGTCCGAAGGGCGAACATGGATGGTTGTTCATGCAGGCAAATGCCAAGTGCAAAATCATTGAGGATGTGCCGAACAAAATCAATGATTGGAATGAGAAATTCTAGTTCGTTGGGGGCGATTGGAAAAGCTCGGCTTCTGGAAGCGAACCAGATGCTCGTTTGGACATCCCCACTGATTTTGGGGTTTATCGCAGTAAGTATTTTTGTGTCTTTTGCTCTTCAGCTTGAACTGATTTTAACTTACTCTTCATTTCAGGAATTCTAGCTGCGACGGACAAAGAGACCAACGACGGCAATTTCAGCAGCGTCTGGCAAATTGATCTCGAGTCTCGCTCAGAACGATCTGTGAAGACATTGAATTCCGCCGAACAGAGGAAGAAAGGAGGCTTGTTTGTGCCCCCTCATCATCTTGTGACTGTTAATCCCGCTGGTAAGAATTGCTTTTCGCATTTGCATAAGTTTTGTACCTTTTGCTCGTTGTTTCCCTTTCTTGCATAATGAATTGTTTTGCTTATAGCTTTCCCTGCTGTTACTGTTGTCATGAGTACATCCGAGCATACCGAGATGGCTCGAAGAAAAAGATCTCGGGAGCTTGCTCGAATTCAAAAGAAGGGGAGGCTCAAAGCCGAGCAAATCGGCGAAAGCGGCGAGGAGATGCGAGGCGAGCCGAGCATCTGCGTCTGGCCCTGGGGAGTCGAGCCGACCGAAGAGGACGACTCGTTCGGCTGAGTAGGGGGCGAGCGAACAGGCTCCGTCGCCAAAAAGACTAAGGGTGGAAACCGACGAGCAGGGGGCAAGCGAACATGCTCAGACGAGCATCGATCTTTGTTAGGGGAGACCAGGACCCCCACCTTAGAAAACGATCGAATGGCGCCTCGTGGTCGGTCCGGTCGCTCAAATAGTTGAAATGGAGGTGGGTACACCTTCTCCACCTCCTCCGGGACCTCGGACTTGGACTCCTATGAACCCTCAACTCCGGTCTCCCGAAGATAAATCATTTTTGGGATGGGATCACCTTTCGGCCCGACAGTGCGTTTGTTCGCCCATTGAATTATTTTTTCCTTCAATTGATTTTGTTCGCTTTATTTCATTTGTTTGCTCGGGTGAGCGTGCGGAGTTGAGCGAGGTTGGCGCCTCGATGCTGAATTGAATAATTATTCTTTGCTCCGAGTGTTACGCAATATTCGGGTCTTCTTCGAAAGCATGTTCGTAGGCTTTGCGAGACCTATCTGAGCATGGACCATCGAGCTTGAAGAGGCCACCACGGGTCCAACTCCTCTAGAAAAACATGCGACTTGGCACGGTACACGGGGCCAATCTTTGGTCATCCTTGAGAAAGTGTATCTTTAGTCCGCCAACCTTCATGCCAACTACGCGGGCTCGATCGGGTTTTTGAAGAGAGGTGAGCGAACGAAAGCAAAACTCGGGATGAATCGGGTTGGCTCGAGGGACAGATTTCCTTGGCTCAAGCGGATGCTCATAAAGCTCAAGAGGATGCTCGCCCGGGCTCGGGAAGTTGCTTTCGCCAATCAAGGAGGAGCTAAACCTTGCTTTCGGGGAGGAGGTGGTCGCATACGGAGAGTTCGGAATGAGATGAGTGTCGAAGCTTCAAAAACTCCGTCTTGACGCCGAGGTTATGAAAAGTGAGAAGAATTAAGCTCGACCAACAACTCATCATTCTTTGAAGAGACCAACACTTCTTTTGGGTCTCGAAAATTCAAGATTGCACAATGAGGGTATGTTGATTCCATATCAAACTTCTCTTACATTTGTGCCTTTGCCGATGCCATCCCGGTCATTTTCGTCCACACGCCATCGGGCGAACAAATTGCCCCACTCATATCCGGTTCAAAGATGACACGATCGACAACCCACCGGATCGCAACCTTCGATGTCGACTTGAACGATGCATGTGGTTTCTCCAATCTTCCCGAAGGATCGAGATTGATGATCCTATCTGGATGAGGAAGGCGGCTCGAATGTGAATATTGTTGATGTTCTTCGATCAAGATCTCCGAAATGAGTCCGGGTTCGATCGGTCTTGGTCGAACAAAGGGACCTCTCGTGATCGAAAGCAAAGTGTACCTCTGGCGAAAGCGACTGGACGACCATCTTTGGAGGAACCGCAGATTCTTTGGGGCCGAGCATGATTTGTTCGATATTTAAACCTTACCCCCAATAATGAATTTGTTCCTTAGTATAATTTTTGCTTTCTTAAACAGGATGTTGTGTAATTTTTGTCTTCTTTTTTTTTTGTTCGCAGTTTTCTTCTATACTTGTGTAATTTTTGCTTTCTTCTATCTTGTTCAATAATTCAAAAACCTAATGGTTGAATTTATATTTTGAACTGCTTTCTCTAACCCAGTTGTTGAGGATGAATGTTGTTTCTTGATGATTCATTGATGCTTGTGTTGCTTGATGTTTGCTTTGTTCTTTCTAGTTTATGTCTCTTTTCTTCCGAATGAATTCAACATTGTGTTTTACTATGCCCTCCCCGACTTCTTTCATTTTTGATTATCTTATTGATGTTGCAATCTGTTGATCGTCTTATTTAGGTGTGACGGATGGGTTAACTTTATGAACCCCCTTTCTTAGTTCGCGATCGTCTTATTTATTTAGCGCGATCACTTCGTCTTAGGGCCGTCTTATTTAGTCTGCGACCCGACTCATCACCCGCTTTTTTTTCTGGTATCTGTAAAGTCTGAGTCGTCTTTTTGCAATTGCGTACCCATTACTCGCTTTTTTTGCGGGGAATCGAGTCTGAACTCGTTCGTCGGTGAACATAGACTTGGGCTCGTTCGTCTTTGTTCGGGCCGTCCGGCTAGGTCGACCTCTAATAGGCTTCAACTAGAAAATCTTAGCAAACAAAAAATACTTTTTGCAACACGTTGTATTCTATTACAACCTTTAAATTTGAAGATAGACCTATTACACAACTATAGACATCGGACTATGATTTTGAATTTAAACATTGTCTTGAGTAGACCTTAAATCGGCCTCACCCCGTCCATGGAATTGATGTTGACAAGCATGTGCAAATCATCCCGTCTACCACTTTTCTTTAAATAACATGCTCAAGCGAAGAAGATAAGCATTTGTCCTCTCCGGACAAATTATGATTATCTTGAAAGCAATATGACATGTAAGCACGTGGGCGAGCACGCCTATTTCCTTATATCAAAAGTCTTGAGCAAAATCCTCACCGCACCCATTATGTCCCTTCAAGATGCACGAGCATCGGCATCCGCATGTTGTTCCGGAAAGGATACCACGACATCCCTCCTTCGGAGGAGATTTTGGGGATGACAGGGGTAGTGATTTACTAACATAAAAAAACAATGAGTAACGTGGAGTGGCAACCATGACTCTGCCGAGCATCTTGAGTCCGCAACGAGCTTCAACCTATTCTCGGAGTGTCATATGGGGTATAAAACTCGTACTAGGACAGATGCTCGATTCAAATAGAATGATAAATTTGAATCGAAAGTTGATTCTTCGTTTGGAGGCATACTGAACCAACTTTCTTCCGATAACTGTAGTATATTTTTTTTCTTTTTCATCTGTTTTTTCTCTGCTTTCTTCAGCTATCAATATGCCTCTATTTATAGTACTATCCCGAGCTGGTGCTGGCATAGTTAGTTGGTGCTGGCCTTCTAGCTTTGAATCCTCCTTTTGACATCTGTCCGCTTTGAATTTTCCTTTGGACTTCTGTTCGATTTTTTGCCAGCTCTTATTCAAGGATTGACATATTCCTTTTTTGGTTGCCACCACTTCTCAACTTGTTTTGACACGTATCTTCTATCTTTCAATAGTTTTTTATAGAAGATTTGTGTCGAACACGATGTGTTCTTCCTTCCGATCGGTCCCCGCTTCGTCTTAAATTGAATGGCCGATTATGTTCTAATAATTTGTGCTCGTTTTCACTATGTGTGGCGATTATATTCGTTCAATCTAATTCTCGCTTCAGCTGTGTGGCTGATTTTGTTCGGCCAGTTATGCTCGTCATTACTGATAATATTTTTTCAAATTTGACGCATTCCACGAGTAAGACAATGGGACTACATTCAGGTCTTCCAAATCATATGCCCCATTTAAAAGACGTTCTGTAACTTTGAATGGACCTTCCCATGCTCGGCCGAACACACCACTTGATACCCCCGTTGCTCGTCTTAAAACCAGCTCGCCCACATTAAACCTCGCGTGTTCGGACCTTGGAGTTATAGAACTTTTTCTCGATCTCTTTTTTGTACATGGCGTTCTTGAAATCGACCTCCGTCCTTCTTTTCTTCTAACAGTGCTCAAGACTCGTAGAAAGCGCTGGTCATTGATGTGCTCTCCAAAAGTCATTGTTCGATGACTCGGAATCTTGATTTCTACTGGTATAATGACTTCCGCGACCAAATGTCGAGGCAAACGGGGTTTCCGCAGCTTGATGTTCGAAAGTTGTTCGATAGGCCCATAATATTTCGGCAACTCTTGACCCATCCTCCTCGAATTATCAAGTCCGCCTTGAGACTATGCTTGATAATTTTATTAACGGCTTCAACTTGTCCGCTTTGATTGGGATATCTGAGTTGAATAATGTTTTTTATGCCCCAAATGAAAGCACAATGTTGTTTCAATTCACTCCCATCGAACTGTTTGTCGTTATTCGTTACTAATGATTGGGGAAGCCCAAAACGACAAATGATATTTTTCCAAACAAAGTTCCACATTCTTTGTTCGGTGATTTTGACAATGGCTTTCGCCTTCGCCCATTTATTATAGTAATCAACGGCAACCACAACATATTTTACTCCCCGTGCGAGAAATGGGCCGATCAAATTGACTCCCCATTTAGCAAATGGCCATGGACTATAAACTGACACTAGTTCTCCAGGTGGGCTATGAATAAGTGGGGCATGTACACGCACTTGTGGCACACGCGAGCATCTGTGAAATAATCTTTTTGAGGGTCGACCAAGAATAACCTTGTGTCGATTATTTTATGTGCGGGACGATCCCAACTGTATGGTTTCCGTGATACTCCATCATGGATTTGCTCGCATTACGTGACCTCTTTAGGGAGTAATGCACTTCAATAGTGGAAGTGAAAAACTTTTTTTACAAATGCTCGTCTAAGATTGTATAACGAGCGATTGTAATCTGCATACGTAGTAACAGGCCTTATTCTCGGGGAGGAAGTCCATTTTGTAAGTAACTCGAGATTGAGTCATCCAGTTTCTGTTAAATCATCACATGGGTGACCAAAACTCTAGAATCGATGGCGAACAAGTTGTGATTTACCACAATGTCCGCTGTGTTCGCTCACTCTTCTTATTGTTGCCAGCGTGCCAAAGCATCATCGAACGAATTACCCAATCGTGGTAATTGTTCTATGAAAACTTGTTCGAATCGCCGAGCAACTCCTTTGCTAGTTCTCGATATTGTGCCATCTGTTCGCCTCGGGCCTCGTACTTTCCGCCATTTTGATAAACAATTATCCGAGAATCGTTATATATCATCGACCTTTTGAATTCCCATTGTCATAGCCATCTCAGAGTCCATCGATCAAAGCTTCGTTACTCGGCTTCATTATTTGTAGCCGGAAATCAAAACGGATATTTGTTGTGAACGTTTGTCTAGTTGATGAGAACTACGCCGCTCCAGATTCTTGAACTTATTGATGAGCCATCAACGCATATATGCCATGGTTGGTCGATAGTTTTTTTTCGCATTTGTGGATATGTCAACTCGACCATAAAATCGCCATAGCTTGGCTCTTTCATTGTTGTTTACATGGCTAACACAATGCCAATTAATCCCTAACTCCACCGCCCACTTTGAGTAATTTGTCTCGCAGGTTCGGGTCGGTGGAGGACTTGTCGAAATGGGAATGTGGTCAAGATTTCGACCGAAAGTGATCGAAAAAGTATGGTCGCAGCTTTAACACTCGTAACGAGAGCATATGTTAATTTTTCCAAAGGAGGGTACCGAGTTCGGGCTTTTTGAGCACTTGACTTACATAGTAAACGGGCAAAAGGGTCGTCCCTTCGCTTCGACGAGCACAACGCTAATTGTATGCTCGGATGCAAAGAAGATACGATAGAGTAGTTCGCCTGGACAAAGCTTAGATAATGGTATGAGTATCCGCAAGGTATCGCTTCAATGATTCAATGCATTTTGGCAATGCTCGGTCCATCGAATTTCCTTTCTTTAACGCATCAAAGAAAGGTTTGCATTTGTCCCCGCTTAAGTATAAACCCGAACATGGAAGCTAAACATCCTAAGCAATTTTTGGACCTCTTTCACACTCGCAGGGGCCTGCGTGATATCGAGCATGGCTTGAATCTTTGATGGGTTCGCTTCAATCCCCGCCGATTGACCATATGTCCGGAATTTTCCCGAGTGAACCCCAAAGTCGAGATTTCTTCGGATTTAGCTTCATGTTGTACTCCCGAGTATATCAAACGTTTGTCGCGAGGTGGGTGATGTGGTCTTCCTTGTGTTCGCTCTTTACCACAATATCATCAATATATACCTCAATTGTTCGGCCGATGTGTTAGTCGAACATTTTGTTCACTAAACGTTGATATGTTGCCCCGACATTCTTTAATCCGAATGGCGTCGTTGCTAACAAAGACATATTCTTTTCACTTCTGAATCGCCGTATTCTTTTGATCGTCCGGATGCATGGGTATTTGGTGATAACCAAAAAAAGCATCCATGAAGGTCATGAAATGATGGTTTCTTTGATTATCGACCAAATAGTCGATATCGCGACATCGAAAATTATCTTTTCGGGCATGCCTTGTTTAAATTAGTGAAATCAATACATAATCTCCAAGATCCATTAGACTTCTTGGACGAGCACGGGGGTTCGCAGCCATCTTGGCATTTTACTTCTCGAATCGGTTTTTATTGTCGAGCAACTTTTTGATTTCACTATTCATGGCCGCGTATTTCTCCTGATTTGAACTTTCTGCGCTTCTGGATTACTGGAGTTTGTGTTGGATCAAGGTTGAGGGAGTGACATGCATGTTTTGGATCAATGCCAACCATGTCCTCGTGCGACCAGGCGAACACATCCAAGTTTACTTGAAGATAAGTAATCATTTCTGTTCGGATTGGTTCAGGTAATTCCAAACCAATAAACACTTCTAACTCTGGTATGTTTGGGTCGATATTGATAGACTCCAGTTGTTCGACAGGTGTTGCTCGCTTTCTTTTTTATTTCCACCGAGGATCCTCGATCGAATTTCGTTAAATCATCAACCTCCATAGGTTCAAAACCTACGCGAGGTTCTAGGTCCGGTAGCTCGTTTGGCGGATCAATACTCATTAGATCTGGATCTGGGACATGAGTCACCATCCCGAATTCTGTGTTCGCGCAAGGAGGTGTGTTCGTCAAATTTGTGCTTGTCAAAGGATATTTTGGCATCTTATTTGCATGTTGGCTTGACTCTCCGATCTCCCATGTTTGCTCCATCATGTTAACGATATTTTACTTTTCTGGTGCGCATGATAGCAAACAATCTCGAGCTTTTTTCTGATCTCCTTTTACGCTACCCGTTCCATCTTGTGTTGGAAATTTAACACAGTAATAATAAGTAGAACAGGCCGCTTTAAATTCCTGGATGAACGGGCATCCTAGGAACCCGTTATAAGTGGACGGAGCATCAACGATTACAAAATCTAACATTCTAGTTCGTCGGATCTCCGGATTTAGAGTTGATTCTAACTCAACTCCTAATCTAATCATACCATAGGGTCGGGTTACAGATTCCCCGAAACCCATAATGGTATGCTCACATGGTTCAATATAACTGCTCAAGTCCCCAACTTGTTTTTCCATTTGGTGCAGAGTGTTGACGAACAAAATGTTCGCATAAGCTCCGGTATCGACCAGGAGGTGGTGCACCTTCAACCCGAGGAGACGAGCACTGATGGTTAAAGAGTCATTATGAGGGGTGATTATACCGTCGAGATCGTCTTCTGAAAACATGATTTGGCGAGAGGGTGGCGTGCTAGCTGATGTGCTCGCCACCTTCACCTGATGGATGCTTTGCATGGCACGCATCTCCATCTTCTTTCGTCTGTTCGATAATGTTGGTGCTGATAACATCCACCCAATGGACCATATTCGGGACGTATCATGTGGATCTCTTGACTTTCTCGACCTCTACCCACAAAGAGGCCTCTTTTTGGGTAATTCGGACCTCTTACGTGATTCTTGGGATCAGCGGTCGGATGTTTGTTAGAACTTTACGCTTACCCTTCGATCTTATTTTTTACGTTGGAGCCTCTCGCTCACCGACTTTTTTAGAACTGGGTAAGACGATTATCTTCGTATAGCTTCCAAAGTTGTCGGGTAAATCGCGACAATCTTCTCAGATTGTGTCCGATGTACTGATAATTACAATATTTGGAAGCATTAAGCGATGCTTGTCCATTATGATTCTTCGAGGCCTATCTAACATGTCCCGATCTTTGATTTGGTTAAAATTATTTCACGCCGAAACCTGTAAGACTTCGTGAGGCGTTTGCTTCTTCTTTCTTCGAATGGTTTGAAAGAGCCCGGGGGTTTGTACCCCCATTCATCACTTTCTTCCCAAAAACTTTCTTAGTTGTTGTTTCCTGACCCAATCGTGATTGGGCGAGCAGATCCTGCATGGCTATGATCTTGGCTGCTCGCTCTCGGAATTCTGAATATGTGTTCGGCCAATCTTGATGCATGGCTTTCCACATGTCAAGATTCGTGGTCGGCCTCCGACCACCGCGAGGATCTTAGCATCCTCTTCAACTGGGCCCCATCATACAAACATTTATCAAATCTTTCGATGTATGCTCGATCAGACTCACCTCTTAGTTGGGAAAAATGTGCCAACCTTTGTATTGGCGTTGGGCGAGCACACATGGATGAGAAATGGGACAGGAATTGTTGTCCCAATTGAGCGAAAGATGTGATGGACGCAATGCAAAAGTAGAGAACCATCTATATGCCCGATCACCCAAAGTCATGGGGAATGATCGCATCTTGTCGTCGTTTGTGGCACCCATGGCGATCATAAAGTCCGAGTATTTGCCGAGATGGACATGTGGGTCGGACTCGGCGATCGAACATGGGGGATTGGTGGTCGGATCTTTGCCACTTTCTCTTGTATTTGTCGCCATGATCGCCGTGATAGTGGCGGCGAGGTATTCTTCGCCGGGGGTATCCTTTTTCGTCGCGGCCGGTCGACCTGTAAGCCTTCGATGGCTTTCTGCATTTCCACAAATTTTGTGGAACTAACAGACTTGGATCGGGGCTATTTCCCATCATGAGGACCCGATGGGTCATGCTCGTGATAGGCGATCCCCTTTCCAAGTTAGTGGCTTGACTACCCAATCGATGATGGATAGACAATTTTGTTCCCCGATTTTTTGTTTGGCGTCGCGGATGATCATGAGGATCCTGAATGTGCGGGCATGTTTATCGGTTGTTCCTTTCCCGGATCACATGCGCTTATTATTGCCAATTCGGTCTTTGGCGGAGAGCCTCAAACGTCCAAACGCCGATGGTGCGACCCCGAGGTCGCTCATCATCGACGTATCATCGAACTTTTTATTAGCCCGCTTCCGTGCAACTTTTATCTTAACTTGCTCGCTATCAGGTGTATGCGAGCATCGTTCTTCATCATCTTGAGTCTTTAACTTGGCCATTTCTTTTTTCGCCCTCTTTTTCGTGTTTCGTAGCAAAAAAGTGATGGCCTTTGTTGTGGCCGTCGGATCATGGCAATATCCTCAAGATTGATGGTCTCCACTAACCGATCTTTGTGAGGCTGGCCCTGAGCCTCTTTTCGGTTGTGAGGTCGACTTTGCCCCGACCTCTCTGTTTGTGTATTCCTAGATTGAGGCATTATATTTTTTTTTCTGCCTCGGCTAACTACGGGTTTGTGTATGGGTTGGTTTTTTGGACCCTCCTTCTAGCGCCAGTTGTTGCGAGTCGTTTTATTTGGGAAATATGATGTGGCTAATTTGGTGACAACTCACAAACAAAACATGCACGTGTAAAATAAACTCAGAAATAAGATGAATTTGTTGACCCAAATTAAGAAATGACTACTCTGGGGGCATACCAAGCCAGGGATGTAGTATTGCAAGTTTTACACGTACAATATTTGATACATCTCATGAAGATGAATCGTTATGGATGAAGATGATTTGGAAAGTTGGTATATAAGTGTTAGGGTTTTTGTGTGCATAGATGATCTCTCCTATTTTTTGTGAGCCTTACCCCTCTGGGAAATTTCTGAACCCTTCTCTTGTTGTTTTTTCTTCCATTTATAGTACTTCGACAAGCATGAGCTGGTTTGGCAAGCATGAGCTGGAGACTTCGGGCCATGCAAGAACTCTTGTGATGCTGCCACATTTCCAACTTCGTCTTCTAGATTGATCTTTGCTTTTGCTTGTCTATAAGGCACTCTTTTGTTCGTCCAAACCAATCTTTTGCTCGGCTGTCCGCTTTGTTCGCCCCATTAAACCATATCAATTTTATGTCGGAATATCATCGAGCATCTTGACCGCCCGGATGTCTCCGAGCATCGAGCATACCGACCCCCGGGGTTTATCTCGAGCCTTCGGATGTCCGAGAGCCCTCGGGATATCGAGCATCGGGTATGTCTGCGTATCCTCGGGATGTCTGAAAGCACCACATCTTGACCCCTCGGGTTATCTAGCCTTCGATGATGTCCGAGCCCCTCGGGATATCGATCATCGAGCATACCGACCCGCCGGGTTTATCGAAGCCTTCGGATTGTCCGAAAGATTCAGTTGCGAGTCCTCGGTTTGTTCCTGAAGGTTTTCGAGATCACTTACTTCGGCTTTATATGATTCCTTCTTCCCTGATCTGATCAGTTTGGCTGACTTTGTCATGTTCTTTTCAGGATCATTTTGCTCGGTCAGTCTGGTTGAACAACCTTAGTTGGTAATTGGCAAAATTTGGCGAACAAAACTTACTTCATAAAGGCGAGTATGTTAAACTGGTTGACAAGTGGCGGTACCGGTCGAACAAACTTGTTTGGTCGTCCATGGCATGAAAGCACACTTGTCCATCGGGCATGATTATTTTAATAAATATTACATGTGTCTCTCTTACGTGTTCGATTAATGCTGAATAATTATATCGAACACAACAGGGTTCACTATTTAGGGGTTAGGGTTTAGAGTGCACCATTTTTTATTGGTGCATGTGGTGCACAAAAGAGTGACTCATAATACAAATCTACCAGATTCTCTCTCATATAATACGATTCTATTCTCCATTTATAACAGAGATGTTGATCCTAAATTTGTATTTATTATCATCATATCATATACTATTACTTTGTAGTTTTATACTCCCTCCGTCCTATTTTTTATTATCCGGTTACTGTAGACACGAAGATTAAGAAAAAATTGGAGATAATAGTATTAAATGGTGTAAAGTGGGTAAAGTGAATTTGGTGGAGGGAAATAATATTATTAAATGGTGTAAAGTGTGTTTGGTGGAGAGAAATAATAATATTAAATAGTATTGAAAATTAATTTATTTCCTTTTTAGGAAATGACCAAACAAAATTAGGATGACTATTTACGGAAAGTGGACAATCAAAATTAGGACAGGGGGAGTACTAATTAGAGTTAACGAATTTGTTGGTCCCTATGAAAACGAGTCTTACACGTGTATGGGGGGGGAATACACGTGTTCGATTTTTTAAACTTTTTTTTCATCGAGGTCACTTGGGTCAGATAATCCTGAAGATTAGGTCCTGAGAAGCACAGATCGCTCTGAGTCAAAGTCTACAGAGACAGTGATCCTGAGCTGCTTTCAGATACCTCAGATAATCCCAACTGAGTCCTGAGTTTCAGAGATCCTGAGTTGCTTGGATCAGATAACTAACTTAATGAACCCTCGTAAGAGTAAGTTCGGTTTGGTAACTATCCGTTCTAGCTACCGGATGTCTTGAATGGTTGGCCCTTTAGTTTATACTTTCTTTTAAGCTTTCTTTGAAAACCTTCCTTTAATGGAATAGTGATTAGGCTGTGATTCAATTACATGCAACTTCTAGTGGATTGATTCCAACTGAAATATCAGTGAAAATATGCTTTCAAACTTAGTGATGCAACAGTTAAGCACAGATAAATAAAGCAATAAACAACACAGCAGTTTATAGTGGTTCAGAGACTCAAGCTCCTACACCCACTCTCTCGATCCTCGGAGAAATTCACTAATCACTTCGAGCTTTACTACCCTCACGTGGTTTACTTACTCAACTTCGCCCCGAGCTTTCTTTACTACTCCACGTAGTTTACTTACTCAACCCGACCTTGAACTTTCTGACTACCTCCGTAGTTTACTTACTCAAACACAAACAAGCTTTCGGACTACCTCAGAGCTTACTAACTTCACCTCTTTAGAGCTTTACGACTACTCCGCGTGAGTTTACTAACTCTTTACAACTCTTCTCACTAACAAACACACTCCAACTACCTTCTCAAGGGTTTTGGAGTTTCTCGATTGGTTTCAACTAGGATGAGATATCCTTTACAATGAAGTACAATGCAAAGGGTTAGGATATCTCGACTAAGCTTCGGATATGTCTTATCAAGCGAGGCTTAGTTTAGTGAGCTCTCTTCAATATAAAAGCACTTGGGAAATTCTAAGTTTTTCGAGTGCTTTAACTTTCATGATAATAAGTTTGAGCTCTTGAGTTGCTTACAAATTTCCGTAACCTTACAATGTAGAGGGTCACAAGTATTTATAGGCATACACCAAGGTCACTCTTTGAAAACTATCCGTTGGAGAGATAACCGTGAGTTTCCTCTTATGGTGTGTGAGAACGACTATATTTAGGGTTTGAAACTCCCTAACATGTTTTTTAGGCAATAACCTTTTATGTAGCCTGGTCTTCACTTTTTGCACCCGAACTTTGTACTTCGACATCTTTTTCAAATGACACATCACCGCTCGATGTCGATGGTACAGTGTTGTCTTCCTCTTTTTGACTTTTGTCTCCGTTAAAAGGTAGACACCTTCAACTCTTTTTGGTTATAAACTACGAGTTGATATAACCTTAACAACACTCGACTTAGTTCCTTTTATGCGCATTTGAATGTCTTGGCAAATATCTATTTCTCTAAGGAATCGCGATCTTACCGATGTTAATCGCCGTATAGATATTCTCGATGCCTCGGAACATTCAAGTTTATCTTGAGCATTGACATATTATTGAGTCTTGATAATTCTTTGTGCGCCCGATATTCTTGATCTTGTCTTGATCTTGATCTTGCGTCTTGAGTCTTGAGGTCTTGACTTGAGTCTTGAGTCTTGAGTCTTGATTCTTGAGTCTTGAGTCTTACGAGTGTTCTGAATATCTTGGTGATATCTTGAATCTTAAATTTTTGTCTTGATTCGCCGATTTCATCTTGAGTCTTGATATCTCGATTTCTGTTTGAGTCTTGATTCTCGATTTCTCCTTGAGTCTTGATTCTCGATTTCTCGGCTGAGTCTTGATTCTCGATTTCTCTTTGAGTCTTGATTCTCAATTCTTCTTTTCTTCTTGTCTTGAAACTTGTTTTCTTGAAAACTTATCTTGAGTTCTTGAGTCTTGAAACCTATCCGATATATATCTGCTTGACTATACATTTTGCGATATAACATCCCTAATACTCTAAAACCAATCCCGACTCAACTATCAAGATTATTCTGAACATGTCATACTCAGGGGTTTTGGGATCTTAATCAAAATCATATATCTTTTATTAAATTCATCTCCCAACAATTTCCCCCTTTTTGATGATGCCAAAACCTATCTTGTTACAAACATATAACCTATACTTAGGTTTCAATTTATCCTATTACAAGATTGGTTATGTCTCCTAACAATTTCCTGAATCGTAGAATCTCCCAACAATTTGAGAGAATCTCCCAACACTTAATCATTCAACAATTTCTTTAGTAATGAATCTTCTTAAATAGTTCATCACCAAATACTTAAACAATTAATCAGTTCAGAGACATTCATTCAGCATATCAAATATAAAAGACATGTAAATAAGATAATGAGATATTATCTTTTGAGCATAAATGATAAGTTTTCATTGATGATTGGTATACCATTCTGATTAAATGAGTCTTATCAACAAAATCAAAAAGACAAAAAATTTAAATTACAAGAATCTTCTCGAGTCTTGATCTTGATCTTGATTTGGCTCTTGATCTTACGCTTCTTGATTTTTCTTCTTCAACTTCATCATCAGGCACCTCCGTGTTGAACATTCCGAATACCTCTTCTTCGTTCATTTCTTTCCTTAATGATATCCCATTTTGTTTCTTGTCAAACCCAACCGACCAAAGATCTTGAGCAATTTCTTGAGTAATGGTCTTTCTCATTCACCAAGTCATTACCAAGTCTTGGAGGAGGGTAGGAATATGGACCAGGGCTACTATCTCATACCTTTCCTTCATCTGCTAAGTTCATCCAACTTTGGAGATATTTTGGATAGAAGGTTAGGAGATATTCAATTAACGCTTCATTTTGATCCGAGCTTTCCTCTCCACTCCCTCGAAAGACATCATAGTAGAACCGAAAGGTTCTCTTGACCTCTTCCCACACATCGTTGAATTTGATAGGCATCCATTTGTCAACGTGGGGCCATTTTTAACTCTTGATGTCCCTTTCCTCTTACTTCGCAAACTTTTTGAATTCACTCATTCGCTACTTCTTCATCAATTTTTCTTCACGATCCGCGAGCACGCTTGAGACCGGCAAAAGACTTTTCTTAGCTTGTTCTATCTGGAGTGTCTTGAGCATCTCTTTGTGTTGAAGACTTTCTTCTGCTGTTGAGACTCGATTCTTGATTCCTTCATCATCCGTAATCGAACTTCTCTCTGGATTGACTTAGAAGCCTTCGACGCTTTTTGCTCTCGGGTTGAACAATGCCCAAGGCTTTCCTCTTCATAGGCAATTCAAATGATTTGGCTTGTTCCAACCTTAGCTCTAGCACTCGGTTTCTCTCTTTGCAACATCAAGCATGGTTTCCTCGAAGCTTCGAGTGTAGATAAACTTCTCCACGAACGAACTTCAGTTTGTCGGAACCGACTTCCTTCAAGGCTTTGGATAGGCTACTCATTTCAAATTTTTTGTGCATTTTTCTCCAAAGTACGTGCAATAACTTCCTGAGGTCCTCATCCGGTCTTTCCCCTTCTTCACCGTAATTTGGAAGAAGTCTTTGTGTCCATGTGATATTGCTCTTTTGCTCACACAACAAGCACCTCTCTCGCTAATCGATCTTGTTCATCCTCCAAATTCACGATGTGGTTCTTAGCCCGTAGAAAATTCTTTTCAGAGAGATGGGCAACCGCCGCAGAGAGCATCTTTAAACATCTCTGTCATCTTGATCACGAAGCATTGAGCTCATTTCCTCAATAAAACAGATTTGATCAAGACTTCATTCTTCTCTCGCCAATTTCACCTCTAGAAATGCGGTTCTCTCCCCGGTATTTTTGATTCAAAGACTCATTTCGTAATTTTGACTCCCTCCAAATTTTCATTCAAATTTTATCTTCCATGGAGGTCATCTCGTGAGGTCTGAAAGTGTTTGGATTTGCACCGGTTAAAGAGCGACTAAGATTCTCCATCTTCCGAGCTTGGGCCAATGTTTCTTCCATCCGAGCAATCTTGTTCATCATTGGCTCAACCTTCTCAAGCTTCTCCATCAAGGAGCGAGGTCGATCTCAGAACCTTCTCACACCTTCTTGATTGATCATCCCGAAGCTTCAAACCATCCCCGAGCTCCAGTCTCAATCGAGCCTCGGTCCATACATCGACAATTCGAAATTAAAGATAGAACTTTCAAGAACTTTGGCATAATTGTGAATAGTGCCAAAAGGTACCAAGAGTGCTAGCCTCGACCGAGGTTGAATGATTTCGGGTTGATCGGCCTGAGAAGTTTCTTCTCCATCCGAGATCGATCCCCAAAGATCTCCCCCGCTGTCCCCATCTTGAAATTTGTCTCTTTGCTAAGGCACCAACTTCAAGAGCTTTCCTCTCGCCTATCTTCTTCTTCAACCAAATTTCATCAAAATCGGAATTTTTCATCCCGAAGCTTTGTCCTCCTCAATCTACGAAAGTCGATCGGGAATGATGTCTCTCATTCCACCAGTCTTCCTCTCGAATCAAAGAATATCAAGCATCTCCCCAAGAGTCCGATTGAGGATAAAACCGTCGACCTTAATCAAGAAGATATCTTGCGATCGAGAATGAGCCGAGCTTCGTGGAAGGCCAAGGATGAACCGTTCCTCCTTTGCTCCTCCACTTCGTTTCTTTAAACCGCCCTTCTTCCATCTCGGGCTTTACGTTCGATCGAAGCATCAATCAAGGATCAAGAAGAGATCACTCAGAGCTCATCAAGAATAAATCGCTCTTGAGTCTCAAAGAAGATCGTTAACGCTAGGTCCAGTCCTCGGTTGCAGATCGAAAGGGGTTCTGGGGCCCTTGGAGCTTCACGACGGCCCTCGATTGACTCGAAGTTAGCTCTTTCCGTCTGAAGTCGCACATCTTTGGTAGGAATCTCGAGGCTGAGTTCCTTTAAAAATTTCCGAGAAATTTTATCTGAATCGACGAAGTCTCAAGCACCTCGGAGAAAACTCCGCTCCCGATCTGTTCACGTGCCTTAGAGATAACTTTGAGCCAAAACTTGCAATGGCGAATTGCGGCGGTTTGGCCTCTCGGTTGAATCTCTTCGAATCATCGCCATCTTCATCGGTGAGAACCACCAATCTTCTGCGCTTGGGGGCGAGGGTTTTCTACTTTTTCAACTTCTCACCTTTCCATTTTTGGCCTCCAATGTAACCTTCCCGGTTTGTTGGGTCTCTTCTTCAAAGAAGCCAGACTTTTGGTGATTCTGCTTTTTTTTCTTTCTTCCCCAGATGGCTGCCTCTTTCACAAAGAATGGGCTTGAAGAGCACCTTAGACTTGGGGAATGGGGTTTAATTGGCGAAGATGTCCTCCTCCTCTCTTCACATCTCCAAAATAAATGTTATTTTGGTGGCATAGTGATCTTGCCTTTGATCGTGATAGCCTCCACAACCTTCTTGAAGACTTTGGCTTGTTTCACTCACCATCCGAATCAAGAATTTGAGCCAGTTGAAGTCGGTGGTGGGTGAGGCCTCGATCGCCGCCATCAATCTGAGCTTCGAGTCGATCCGCTCAAAAACTCCCCGCAAGGCTCATGATGTTTTTGCTCACAATATCCATCAAAACTCTATATTGTGGCTTCAAATGCCTCTTATGCAAAGGTAGCCTCAAATTTACTGAGATTCTCAAAGAATCCTATCTAAATACTCCCCGCTTCTACCCAACATATACATATATCGATCCTCTCCTCTATCACAAAGCTCAAAAACATCGTTTAAATTAATCGGAATAATATACAATTCCCTTTCAAAATCGATGTATTTGGACGAATGCTCTAAATGCGATACAGTAATCTCAGAATGCATACCATCCTCTTCATCTATCCTCAAATTACAGATGAACTCGATTACCTCTTTTCACAGATTCTTGGTCCGGCTTGGAACTGCGGCGAGATGAGTGAGTTTGGCCAATCGAATCATATGGAGAGCCTCCTCTTCTGGTTTGGAGTTGGTTGTGCTATCGAGCGAGACAACGAACTTGTACCAAGGTTTGTTGGTTTCGGCTAATTTATCGAAAATGGTAGGAGCCATTTGAGAGATTGAAGATTTAGGGTTTAGGATTTTCTGGGCAAAGGGGATTTTCTTGCAGAGGATTTTTAGAAACGAAGGGTTTGATAAAATTTGGCTTGAATGGCTTATTGGGGTATAAATAGTTTCGAGATCATGGGAATTCGTGTTGGTTAGGTGAAAAGCAACGATTGAGATTAATCTTCGATTAATCGGGTATACGAACAGACGATCTCCAAAAAATAAGCCGCCAAAATATCCTCATTGGTCATTAATGTAACAGAGCATTAAATGACTGTTGACCTTCTTCGGAATTTCAAAAGATCCCGCCCAAAAACATTCCTTAGGTGTTTTGTATTTATTGCAAATGATTACTGAGCTTCACTTAAGCAATAAATGAGTTGCATGAGTCATTACTTCTTCAGATTAATTTCTCTATCGCCTTCTTCTTAAATCGACCTTGATAAAATGTCAAGATAATATCGAAAATTGAATGGGTTCAAGATACTACTCTTGAAATCTTGACCTTCAAGAAATCTGAGTTTCGAGAGACTCGATTCAAGATTTCCATTTTATCCTGAGTTTCTCAAGAGAATTCTCGAGAAAATCTCATGCATCCGAAAACCTTCAATTTTTCGATTTTTACTCTATACACCGATCTAACATCCCTAATTCAACCGAAAGTTCCTCGAAATCTTGATTCACCAAAGGTTTTGTCAAGATATCGCCTCTCTGCTTATCGAAGATGAATTTTCTCCATCCTTATGTCCTTTTTCTCGACATGATCTCTCGATGAAGTGATGTCCGATATCCACATGCTTGCATCTAGTAGTGCAATAACGGATTTTGTGAAATAGCAATGGCACTATTATTGTCACAAAATATTGGTACTTCATCATACAACTTTATAATCCCTTAATTGTTGTCCGAGCGAAAAGAATCCGAAAGCCACGCAATGACTTCCTTCGCCTATGTATTTCAAATTTCAAGAAGATCTTGGTTGCTCTCGAGGTCTGCTTTCTTCGAAAACCAAGATATCACTTTTCCTAGAAATTGACAAGTTCCTCAGAAGTGGACTTTTCACAATTCTGCAACCTCCATAATCAACATCTGAGTAACCAGTTAATTCAAGGTTATCATCAGCTGGATACCATAATCCTCTATTCACTGTGCCCTTAAGATACTTCAGTATCTTTTTGGCAGCCTCCATGTGACTAGCCTTAGGATTAGCTTGGTATCTTGCACATATCCCAACAAAGAAATGTTATATCCGCCTAATTGTTTGTGAGATAGAGCAATGATCCAATTGATTCCTCTATAATCGATTATGACTCACCGGTTTTGCCTTGAATCGAGGATCCATCTTGTAGTTAGTATTCATAGGAATCCTAATCGCATTGCAATTCTGCACACCATATTTGGCAATCAGATCTCTGGTGTACTTTGCCTGGTTGATGAAGATTCCTTCATTTGATTGTTTCACTTGAAGACCTAGAAAGAAATTCATCTCTCCCATCATTGACATCTCAAACTTGCCTTTCATCAGTGTTGAAAACTTTTCACACAACTGATGGTTTGGAGATCCAAAATGATGTCATCAACATATATCCCGAACTAGTAAGATATCTTCCCCATCTTCTATCCCTAACAGTTCTATCAACGATCCATTTAACAAAACCATGGTCAAGAAGAAACCGAGAAAGAGTATCATACCATGCTCTGGTGTCTTGCTTGAGACCATACAAAGCTTTTTTCGAGCACTAAACTTGGTCATTCTGCTTGAAACCGGAGGTTGTTCCACATAAACCTCTTCTTTAAGCACACCGCTTCGAAAATGCACTTTTCACATCCATTTGATAGATCGTGAACTTCATGTGGGCAAAGATATGCAAGAAACAATCTGATGGCTTCTAGTCTTGCAACAGTGCAAAGGTTTCATCATAATCCAAGCCTTCTTCGAATAACCTTGTCAACTAAATTTTGCCTTGTTTCTTACAATGTTGTTGTTTTCATCTCTTTTATTCTTGAAAACCCACTTGGTTCCAATGACATTGTGCCTTTTCAGTCTATCTACTAGCTCCCATACTTCATTCCTTGAGAATTGATCCATTCATCTTGCATAAAGAAGAATCCAATGAGAATCTTGTAGAGCTTCACCAATCTCAAAGAGTTCTTTCTCCGATAGAAGCAGCGAAATAGTGCACTCTCACCATGGAACCTTCTTTGTTTTAACACCTTCTTCGCTAGATCACCCACAATCCGACTTGTAGGATGACTATCTAACCATTTCCTTCTTAATGTTCCCCCTTCAAAGAAGATCCTCAACATTTGAAATGTTAGGTTCGATTAATTCAAGAAACTTCGAGGGAACAACAACAGAGGGAAAAAAGAATCATCTTCCTCGTGAAATTCTATTCGTAACATTGTCGAGACATTTGTTCCCCTTTGGTTGATAGATTCAGAATTTGCCTCACTTTGTGACCACATCTTCATTGGCATCACATACCCGAGTCCGAACCGGTGTCTGCTCGGATTGGTCACCTTTGGTGTGTTGGCTTTCCCGAGTCTCACCATCCTCAATTCCATCCTCAACTTCTTTTATCTCGAGTCCGAGTCACCCAATCATAGATAGTGACCGACTTCTTCTTTTCGTGTTCAATGGATGATTTGTCATTCTTTTCAAGCTTAATCTGGTGATCCTCTTGGTCGGGCCTTCATCTGCGATCATGTTCTTGTTTCTTCCGAACACAAGTAGATTCATCAAAAAAACAACATGAGGTGTTTCTCCACAATAAGAGTCCTACAGCTTGTAAACTCGAAAGCTTTTTATCGACTTGAGAATATCCTAAGAATATTCCTTCATCACTTTTACTATCAAATGTTTTCAACTGATCTTTACCATTATTGTGTATGAAACACTTGCAACCAAACACACGAAAAGAAAGAAATAAGAGGTTTCTTTCATTCCAAAGCTCGTAGGGTGTTTTGCCTTGACTCTTGGTCAAGATGGATCTATTCTCGAGAGTAGCATGCAAAGGTTGATGCTTTCAAATTTCAAAACCTTTTAGGAATATCAACTTCAAATTATCATTGTCCTTGCGAACCTTCTTTTCGTAGTCCTGCTTTTTTCTTTCAAAGAACACCATTTTGTTGAGGGTCCTTGCGGTGATGTTTCATGTGAAATTCCATTTGTTGCACAATAATCGATATGATATGATTTATAAATTCGTTCCTTTATCGATCTAATTTTGACCACACTCGATTTTTTCTCAATCTTGAGCCTTTTCAAGAATTTCGCAAATTTTTATCTCGAGTCTCTTTCTTCTTGAGTAAGAATATGACCCAAGTATATCTTGAGTAGTCATCAACTACTACCAATGTGTATTTCCCGCCATTAGTGCTCACTTTGGTGTTATAGGACCAAAAAGATCCATATGCAAAGAATCAAGTATTCTTTCAAAGAAAACATCAACTTTGCTTTTTAAATGATGCTCTTATTTGTTTTCCTTTTTGCACGCATCACAAATATGTTCCTTCTTGAACACTTCATTAGGCAACCCTCTTACAAGAGCTAATCTTGCAAGCTTGTTCGGGGTTTTGAAATTTAGGTGATTCATTCTTTTATGCCATAACCAACCGGGTATCTGTGGGAACTTTTTAGCAACCAAACATGTATCTTTAGGAGTTGAACTCCAATCAAAGAAGATACACATTTCCTTTTCTTGTACCAATCGGAATATTTTTTACATGTTGTATCATCTTTCACATAACATAAGTTCTTAGAGAACTCAACATTAAAACCCTTATCACAGAATTGACTTATTGAAAGCAAATTATGCTTCAATCCGTATATATATGAAACACCATGGATATGAATCGAAGTCGATTTCCAAAGTTCCATATCCTTCACCGTCCTTGAGTTATCTCCAAAAAGTGATCTCAGGGCCTCTTTGTTCAACATAGTCAATGAGTATCTTCTTGAATCTCGTCATATGTCTTGAACATCCACCGTCAAGATACCATACATCGCTCTTTATGTGATCTTTAATCACCAAAGGTGCCTTGTTTTCCTCCCCGAAAAAATGATCAATTCTTAGGTACCCAATTTGTGTAGGGTCCTACAAGGTTAGATGTACCTTTCTAATCCAAATTTGCTCGATAACTCTAATCACTTTAGAGTGGCTAATTTGTCTTCCATAAACATCAACATACATATTTACTACTCTGGGTGCCTTAGCGCTTTTTACGTATGTGTGTTTAGCTTTAGCATGAACATGGGCTTTTGAATTTTTCTTTGTTCAGCCTTCGCTCATTTGCTTTGGCTTCAAAGTCTTTTTGTCTAAATCTTTGATGACTCGGGTTCGAGATAACCTTTACCCTTAGGCAAGTGGGGTTCAAGTTGTCTCCAGATCTTTGAAATCTGGTCTTTCAAGATATCTTGAGGACTTGGTCTCTTGATTGAGAATGTCTCTGCTGAGTGTTTCTCATCCGAGGATTCCTCTGATGGTTCGATGTGGAGCCTTTCGGTTTGCATTCTTAGCCCGAGGCTTTGAAGTACTTGCACTGAAACTTTCCAACTTAGTGCTCAGTTTTCTAGCCTTCACCGAGGTTTGGGCTTTCTACCGATCATTCAGTTTTTTTGAGACCATAGGTCTTTTTCCTTGTCTACAACCTTGGGCATTACTTGATTTGAAGTGTAGGTGCCATCGGTTTTACAAAGATTGTCTTCTTGCTACTTGATGCAAAGATTTAGATGACCTTGTGAGGTTCCCCGAATGTATCCCAATCCAGATTTTATAGTAGACAGATCTCCGGTAACTCAATTTCATCTATTACATTAGATGCATTATTCAATAGAGTTAACTTCTTCTCATGCACTATCCTCACGATTCTGTAGAGAGTTTCATGCTTCTCGAGAGGTCATTGAACTTAGTCCCGATCAATTTGAATCTCTTCAAATGATTTCTCTAAACTTTTCGGTTAGGGTCATTATCAACTTTCTCTTTCTCTCGAGTTGTACTTTTCGAACATCCAGGTTCATCAAGAGCTTCCCATTAATTGAGAAGTGATTTGATATTATTGCTAGAGTCTTTCCATTTTAGATTTCAACTTTTCGATTTCCTTTATTCGCTCTTTGAGTTTTATTTAGCGATTCTTGTAAAACAAAGATAGTCCTTCATGATTCTTAAAAAGAATCCATCGGTCAAAATACTTGCTTTTCGGTGGAACTTGAAAATTCTTGTGCTAGTGTAGGAGCAACAACGGAGAAAGAAGAGTTTACCTCTCCTCAATGGCCATCGACAATGTCATCACTTTCACTTTATCACGAGAATATTTCATCTGAAGAGCTAGATCCATCCTCGTAATGTTCTTCTTCTCGCAACCATGACCTTTTTTTGCTAGAGAACTTCTTGTCTCTTTTAGCTTGCCTTTCTCTTCTCTCCTTAGCACTCAAATCGAACAATCATACCGGAAGTGACCTTTCTTTTGGCAATTATAAAGATCTGTTGGTATCATCATCCTCGATCACTTTCTTCTTTGGACTTGGAGTCCTTTTTTTTCGATGAAGACCTTCACTTTCGTGTCCTTCTTCTTCTCAAATTGATTTGTCCTCGTGTCTCTTCCGGTACTGTGGTTCCCTCAATAGTTTTTGTATTTTCCATATCGACTATTAAGTCTTTCAAACCTCCTTGCCATCAGTGCTAGCTTATCCTCAAGCTCATCCTGATTTTTAGCAAGGGAGTTCTCAGACTCTCTAGTTTTACAGGTTTTATCTTTGGCTTTTAAAGCCACATTCTTACTAGATGATGAATCATCTTTCTTTGTCGACCTTTTTGGATTTCTTATCAATTACAAACTCATAGGCCTTCAAATTTCGAGAAGACTTGTTGATATGGCATTGAATTAATGTTCTTGGTGTTTTCAATCACCACTACATGAATATCCCATTTCTTAGAAAGACCTCTAAGAATTTTCAATGCAATTTCTCTTTGTGGATATTTCTTTCCAAGTGCATTTAGATCATTCATGATCTTTAGTGAATCGACTTCCAATTTGTCTATTGATTCACCATCATCCATTTCAAAAAACTATCAAACTTTTCAATTGCCACCGAAAGTTTGTTTTTTTTATATGATCTGTGCGCCTTGGCACATTCACTAATAGTGTATCCCAAATCTCTTTAGCAAGATTACAAATGAGAGATCATTCCCATCACACCATCATCAATTGTCTTCAGATAGTGTGTCTTTTAGCAATGTAGTCTAGATTGACTAACTTTCTCTCCTCAGAGTCGGGTTGGTCATCGACTTAGGAAATTCTGCTCTAGGATCAATTCTCTCATCTTCTGCTCTCCGATTCACCACAAGAAATTGGAATGGCCCTTCAGAGACCACTCTCCGCATTCGTTCATGTTTGGAATACAAAAGTGAGCCTGCATTCTTAGTCTCCATAAATCATAGTTCTCCACCGAGAACATGAGAAGTTTTTAGAATACATTTTAACCGAAGTCTTTTAAGAATTGAAAGAAATAAGATCGATTCGGATAGACCACAAGTATTTTAGCAAATAAAACTTTGTCAACAAAGCGAGGGGTCAAGTTGAACCACCGCTTCCGATACCACTTGTTGGTCCCGTGAAAACGAGTCTTACACGCGTGTATGGGGGGAATACACGTGTTCAGTGTTTTTAAAACTTTTTCTTACTGAGGTCAGCTTGGGTCAGATAATCCTGAAGATTAGGTCCTGAGAAGCACAGATCGCTCTGAGTCAAAGTCTACAGAGACAAAGATCCCGAAATTTTTTCGATACCTCGATAATCCCAACCGAGTCCTGAGTTTGAGATATCCCGAGTTGCTTGGATCGAGATAACTAAACTTATTGAACCCTCGGAAGAGTAAGTTCGGTTTTGGTAACTATCTGTTCTAGCTACTTCGGATGTCTGCGAAATGGTTGGCCCTTTAGTTTATACTCGTTTTTAAGCTTTGCTTTGAAAACCTTCCTTTAATGGAATAGTGATTGAGGCGTGATTCAATTACATGCAACTTCCAAATGGATTGATTCCAACCGAAATATCGGTGAAAATATGCTTTCAAACTTAGTGATGCAATAGTTAAGCCACGGATAAAAGCGATAAACAACACAAAGGTTTATAGTGGTTCGGAGACTCAAGCTCCTACGTCCACTCTCTCGATCCTCCGGAGAAATTCACTAATCACTTCCTCGAGCTTTTCCTACACTACCTCGCGTAGTTTACTTTACTCAACTCGGCCCTCGAGCTTTACTTTACTCCACGTGGTTTACTTACTCAACCCGACCTTGAGCTTTACGACTACCTCTCAGTAGTTTCTTTACTCAAACACAAACAAGCTTTCTTTGACTACCTCAGAGCTTACTAACTTCACCTCTTAGAGCTTTCCTCGACTACTCATCGTAGTTTACTAACTCTTTACAACTCTTCTCACCAACAAACACACTCCAACTACCTTCCAAGGGGTTTTGGGGTTTCTCGGTTGGTTTCAACTAGGATGAGATATCCTTTACAATGAAGTACAATGCAAAGGGTTAGGATATCTCGACTAAGCTTCGGATATGTCTTATCGATCAAGCTAGTTTAGTTTAGTGAGCTCTCGATATATAAAAGCACTTGGGAAATTCTAAGTTTTTTCGAGTGCTTTAACTTTCTTGATAATAAGTTTGAGCTCTTGAGTTGCTTACAAATTTCTCGTAACCTTACAATGTGAAGGGGTCACAAGTATTTATAGGCATACACCAATGTCACTCTTTTGAAAACTATCCGTTGGAGAGATAAACCCGTGAGTTTCCTCTTATGGTGTGTGAGAATCAATTATATTTAGGGTTTGAAACTCCCTAACATGTTTTTTAGGCAATAGCCTTTTATGTAGCCTGGTCTTCACTTTTTGCGATCTGGAACTTTGTATTGACATCTTTTTTTTTTTTGACACATCCTTTGTCGATTAAAGGTATGTAGTGGTAATCTTTGTCTTCCTCTTTTTGACTTTTGTCTCCAGTTAAAGGTAGACACCTTCAACGGCTCTTTTGGTTATAAACTACGAGTTGATATAACCTTAACAACACTCGACTTAGTTTAACATTTATGCGTTTGAATGTCTTGGCAAATATCTATTTCTCTAAGAATCGCGATCTTACCGATTGCATCCTTCATATAGATATTCTCGATTGCCTCGGAACATTCGGGTTTATCTTGAGCATTGACATATTCTTGAGTCTTGATAATTCTGTGTCGCTTCTTGATCTTCTTGATCTTGATCTTGATCTTGCGTCTTGAGTCTTGAGGGTCTTCTCGAGTCTTGAGTCTTGAGTCTTCTGAGATATCTTGGCCGATATCTTGAATCTTCATGTTGTGTCTTGATTCGCCGATTTCATCTTGAGTCTTGATATCTCGATTTCTGCTTTTGAGTCTTGATTCTCGATTTCTCACGAAGTCTTGATTCTCGATTTCTCCTTGAGTCTTGATTCTCAATTTCTTCGAAGTCTTGAAACTTCATTTATCTCAAACTTCAGTTTCTTCAAAACATATCTTGAGTTCTTCGAGTCTTGAACCTATCCCGATCTATATCTGCTTGTTATACATTTTGCGCGAGATAACATCCTCGAATACTCTAAAACTGAATCCTGACTCAACTATCAAGATTATTCTGAACATGTCATACTCAGGGGTTTTGGGATCTTAATCAAAATCATATATTTTTTATTAAATTCATCTCCCAACAGAATTTATAAAGCCTCGATTGATGCAATGTGATGTACAACTACATATTTGAACTAAAATAGTTCCAAATTATAACTTCTGATCAAGGGTGTTTGCTATACTATTTATATAAAGTTCTAGGTTTTACATGTTATAAATTGTTTTTGGAGCTATGTGATGATATTATAATATAATGTAGAATAGGCTATTTAAATGTATGAACAACATAAGATTATGTAAGTTATAACATGTAAAATATTCGGTAAAAAAATAAAAGAAAATTATTATAATAATATATTATTTCAGAATAATTTAGGTTTCCTACTCTCTAAAGTAAAATCACCCATATTTAATAAAAAAAAAATAACACAATATTAATTTAAAATAGTTGTACCAAAATAATAATTAACAAAATATGTATTGAATTTGAACCTATTTTCTGGCCTGCATTTTAATTTTGTAAATAATCTATTATTCAAGTTGACATTACTTTTGAGTGGGGTGCGGCTTTATTAGCTGGCACTTTAAAAAAATCACATGGGTTTTAATAATATTTTTCCAACGTCATCCCAGCAATTGCGTTATAAATATCTTATTCACTTATCGCGACCCAACTGATGAAAGGATCTGAAGATTCCTACCTTTCTTCCGGGCTAATTTATTTATTTATTGTTTTGTTTTTAAAAACAAAAATATATGGGAGAATTTGTTTTTTTATTTACATTTATATTATATTTTACAATGGCGTTATCGTCCCGTGCTCTTATTTCTTGTATCATCTAATCAGGTGACCCGTCGATCAAATTCACAAATCCCATTAATTACTCCTGGTATGCTTTTCGTCAAACCACATCACTGTATTTTATTATTTTGTGCATAATTGGTGTATTGGTGAGCTGGCACTAAAAAATTCGCGGTGGCTGAATAATATTGATTCCAACGTCATCCCAGCCGTACACGCGTTCGCCTCATATCCACTACGCGACCCAACTGCCATGTGGGTGACGTGTCCTTCCTACCTTTCTTTTGGGCTAATTTATTTATTTAATTGTTTTGTTTTTTAAAACAAAAATATATGGGAAAATTAACTCGATTTTATGGAGCCTTTGGAATCCGTGGGATGGCATGGGCCCGTGCTCTTACTTGTATGCCCTGTTTGGTAGAAACAGAATTTTGAATTGGTCCAGCAGCAAAAGACGTTATTGCCCTTGCTTTATAATGTACTTGTGATGGGCCAAATGCATGTCTTTGTGATAATTGGTGGCCTTTCTGTAGCAATGCGCTTTGATACAGGGCTCTCAATTTGTCATGAATTTATTTGAAAATGATCCAACTTCTCTCTTGACAATTTTAGGTGAAACTATGGTTTAGGGTTTCGTCAAATTCATTGTTTTTTGTCAATTTTAAAGAGTTATTCGTGTTTCTTTGGAAAAAATTGAATTGGAACAAACATTATTTTAGTTATTACATTCTAGATTAGTGAATATTGAAATTTAAAATAAAAATAAGGGGATTAAATTAAAAAAATATATATAGACGAAGTGGATTAATTCAAATAGTTAAACACACATCAAGAATTTTACTATTTTAAAATATACAATTATATATAATTTATTAAAATGAAATATGAGACCAATTTTTTTTTTAAAAAATTATATAATTATACAGATAAAAATGTATATTTAAAAGTCCCGTAATGAACTCGTAGAAAATGCATGCGGAAATTTTGAAAGAGCCATAACATATTCTTTTTTTAGCCTATACAATGACTGCAGGCAATTTAACTGACCTGCTAGTGAAAATAATATAGCATTAAAAAATTAACAATTATGGTTTTTTTTTTTCTCCATAAAATATTGGATATAAAAAATCAAAATGATAATTGAAATATTGGATAATAAAAAAACAAACATGAAATATGAATAATTCAATTTTTCAAGTTAAAAGTAGTTCAATCTTATCATCATAATTATAACCTGAAAAATTATGAGTCTTAAAAAAACTCTTGTCCAAAAAAAATGAGGAGGGTTGGAATGCATTCAAGAATCGAACTAAACATTGAACCCAAATCACTCGAAATGATATCTTCAAATGATTATTTATTGATTTGTTGTAATTAATTTTTTAAATTTTCCATCTTCAATCCTAAATATGACATAGGTTTGGAGAATTTAAAAATATAAAATAAAATAATAATTGAGCATATTCTTAAAAGATTAATTAGTTGTGAAGACAGCTACTTTTTTTTATTATAAACGGCCTCTTGTTTCGTTTTCTTTCTTCTCATAGACTAATGCACTGCATAAACATGTACAAATGTATGATGTGATTTTTTTCATTTCATTCATTCTTTTTAAACAAACATGAAATATGTACTCAGATCAACTAAGTTACTTTTATAGTAGCATATATCTCAAATTCAATATTATCCTCATTTCTAATTATCATAACTGATTTTTCTTTTTTTATATAAAACGAGAGTTTGAATCTTCAAATGATTATTTATTGATTTGTTGTAATTAATTTTTAAACATTCCATCTTCAATCCTGTAATATTGGATTTTCAAATATATAGTAATGTAATTTGACGTGATGAAAGAAAGACACTTGCGCATCGAAGCACTCCATGTCTGACGCACCATTAGAGAATCAGGTTTTCTCGACCCTTTTCCAATTCAATTTCAATGGTCCAAACGCGCCCTTAGTCAACAGGGCCACGTGTCCAAACGGGGCCTCATCTCATCTCTCTACACTAAAATCTTTTTCCATTTAATCAATTCTTCCGTCCCCTACACTTTACCCTTTTCTGTCGAAAGTCAAAAAAAAAAAACATTAAACTTTAATATTTGCCACATCTAAAATTTTTGAAAAGTCAAAATGGGCCGAAAAACTATAATATTTCGGTTTGGGGGCGTCACATCCATAAATAATATATTTTGATATTTTTTATACTTAATATTTTTGGCCGTAATCTACAGTTTATCCTAGTGATTTAGAACTTTTCTTACATTATAGTAATTTTGAGATATATACATTTTGTTCCAAGTTTTACAATTTATAAAAAGATATATCAATTGAATGAATAAAAGATATTACTACTATAGTATATATATGGTTCTTAGAGAAAAAATAAGGTCATCTTTATTCAATAAACACCTCAATAAATGCTATAGATAATATATTTCAAGAGAAGATAGCTTTCATTTCTTCTCCAATTTTAATTTATATATACATTGCAATATTTTAGTCATCATAGATATATCCAAAGCATATTACATCACAATGGTTGCAGATTCAATGAAGAGGCACAATTTAGTTTCTTCTGCACTAAATCCATTGATGTTTTGGTCATTCATTACATGGCTGTTCCACCTCTACAAAAACCAGCTAACAACACTAACCTTTCTTCATTACACTTTCTCCACTTGAGTTAACCAAAATGGCTCATTCACCCCATAAAACACTTGCCATTTTCATGCAATTCCTGCATGATTATCATGATGCCATCGGCTTTTAGGATCGATGCAAAATGCGCCTTTGAGGCCATTTTCGCATTCGGGGACTCAAATTCAGATACAGGAGGATTCAATGCTTGCATTTCCATCCCAGTCATCTCCTTATGGCATGACCTACTTCAAAAGGCCAACTGGCCGACCTTCTGATGGGAGGCTCTACATTGATTTCGTCGGTGAGTTTAGTGTTAGTTATAGGAAATTGATGTTGTAAGGATGTCAGTATAACTTATCTGCTAAAAGTCTTTAAAGAGAAGCTATACTGACATGATTTCTGTCATTAAACGTCGATTTTCTTGAAGTAGATTGGTTAATAAATAAACTTTCTTGAAATGTGATGTGCAGCTCAAGCTCTGGGGTTGCCATTTGTAAGCCCTTATCTACAATCAATTGGATCTGATTATAAACATGGTGCCAACTTTGCTATTTCTGCTTCAACAATTCTTCAGCCTACCACTTGTTTGTTTGTTAGTGGTGTTAGCCCTTTTTATTTGGATGTTCAGATCAATCAAATGAAGCAGTTCAAGGCAAGAGTTGATGAATTCAAATCACAAGGTGGCAATTTTTCTTTAAAAAACTTGTGGTACTAATTAAGAGTAGCAAAAAAACTAATACTTTTTGATGAAACAACTAATACCTTTTAGTAAAATAACTAATACTGTTTAAAAAACTCTCAAATGCAAATCTTTTGCATGAAAAAACTGGTTTACATTAGATTTTAAAATAAATTTAGCCATTTTGACTTTAAAGGACTAAAATACCCACCCTTAACTATATATCTTAATGCTGCTTTTATGATCCTTGTTGGTAGGACAAAGGAACAATCTTCCTCAACCTGATATATTTGGAAAAGCTCTCTACATAATCTACATTGGCCAGAATGACTTCTCTGGTCTAGCAGCCTCAATAGGAGCTGGCAGAGTTAAACAAATCGAGCCTCAAATGGTTTCGAAAATCATCAGTGCCATCAAGGTACATACATAACATACTAACTAATCTTGTTATTACATAAAAATTGGTATAAGTTCTTGAAAGAATTTGGTACTTGTAGGAACTGTATTGGCTCGGAGGGCGCACGTTTTTCATCCTGAATCTTGCTCTGGTGGGGTGCTACCCTGCATTGCTGGTGCAAATCCCTCATGAAAGTTCAGACATTGATTCATCTGGATGCTTGATTTCTTACAACAATGCTGTCAATGAGTACAACTCTCTGTTGAAAGCTGCATTAGGACAAGCTAGGCAACAACTGCACGACGCCAACGTGATATACGTGGACATAAATTCCGTCCTGCTTGAGCTTTTCAAGAACCCCACATTCCATGGTTCTGCTTTTCAATCCTAAACATCCAAAGTTCATTAAACTAATCAATTTTTAGGCCTAATTTACTCTCTTTTTTTCCAGGTTTGCAACATGGAACCATGGCATGTTGTGGATATGGTGGCGGATCTTACAACTTCGACCAGCGTGTTTTATGTGGATCGTCTAAAGTTGTCGATGGACAGAACATTACGGCGTCGACTTGCAGTGATCCTGAGAATTATGTGAGTTGGGATGGAGTTCATCCCACAGAAGCTGCTAGCAAAATTATGACTTATGCTATATTAAGTGGAAATTACTTTTATCCTGCATTTTCTATTACTCAGTTTTGTGACATTCAACCTATTGGTTGATGTAAGAATTATCCATCTCTCACACAGATGTAATAATCAGTGATGTATGCTGAAATAGTTGAACTCTTTGAACTTTGATCAACCTGCTGTTAATTCCTATTTCTTCTTATTAACTATAATGCATGTTGATTCATTAATTGTTAATCTTAATTCTTATTCCTATTTCTTCAATTATCTCATATGTTTTCATTTTTCTTTTGCAAATGCTAGTTCTATTGATTTCTTAAATACTTACCATCAAGTTCGATTTTTTTTAATTCAATGGATTAAAAATGTATAAGCAATTATTACTATTCTTTAAAAATAAAATTTTAAAAACATTTAATAAAGACCAGTAATTGCTAAGCCAAAAAGAGAGGGTTAAAAAAGAGAGAAAAAAAATCTTATCTTGCTTGGAAAACGTTCTTTGTTATTCTCAATTCGCCCACAATAAACCCTAATTCCCCACCCCCAAAAAATTTAGGCGCCATTTGCTCACTCACATTGTCACTGTCTATCTCACGATTGACTCATCCCAAAAAATTTAGGCGCCATTATTGTCTCAACAAGCTTTATGCTAGCAACCCACAATCCTAAAAGAAGCAGAGTAGCAGCACCTCAGTCTCACACACACGTTTGCTCTCAATTCTTAGTGCGGTAAAAATTCACTCTTTGTGGGTTTTTTCATTATTTTTTTAGTTTTCCTTTTTTTGAGGCTTAGGAATGAATGCAGGCTGAGTTCGAGCAGGTGGTGGTTGTTGTTATTTTTATACATTTTGTTTGTTGACAAGCTTCAAATGATGACATGGAACTTAGGAGAACTCATTTCGTTTTATAGAGATTGATATTGATTTAGAAGTATTTATTATAGCTATTCAAATATCATCTTGAGTGAGTCATTGTTGAAATTGTTTGTATGTTATGTTTGATAATCTGAGGAAACAATTTCTCTACATGAATGAGTGAAGAATAACACACCTATCTGACTATAATTGACTAAAGAAGTAAGAAATGTACTTTTCTTTTACATTATTTTTCATTCATATTGCAGATTGGAAGAAGAAAATTATGGAATCCAGTACTTCGAATCAAAATTATAGTTCCGATGAGATTGAAGACGAAATGTTGAAGTTTGATGATGTAGGTCAAATGGTTGTTGATCGTGATGGGATGCCACAGAATGAAAATATAAACCCGAAGATTGTACGAAAAATGCTAGCTGCTGCAGTTATTAGACATGATTTGCCACAATCTTTTGTTGAATATGAAGGCTATAGAGATCTTATGAAGTGTTTATGTCCTGATCCTCCTTTTTTTTTAGAAAAGGATATTGTTTCTGAGATTAACAAGATATATTTGAAGGAGAAAGCGAAACTTAAAAAGTTTTGGCTAATATTCAACATAGAGTTTGCTTAACTTTAGATGTGTTGACTGCATGTGTAAACACAAATGAGTGTTATATGTGCTTGGCTGCCCGTTTTGTTGATGAAAATTGGAAATTGAACTGCAAAATACTAAACTTTGATCGCGTGGATTCTCCAGACGTTGAAGGAATTGACTTGGCTGCAAAAGTAGGCGACTTTTTGATGGAATGGGGGATCAATGGTAAGGTTTTTTCTCTGACATCAGATAATGCGTCAAGAAATGACACTATGCAGGATATTTTGAAAAAACGGCTCTTGTTGGATAATAATTTGTTGTGTGGTGGTGAATTTTTTCGTGGCCATTGTTTGGCTGATACATTGAATCTTATTGTCCAAAATGGTTTGCAGTTGTGTGATGACATTTTGTTTAAGATTAGAAAATCTGTGATGTACTTGAATGGTTCAGAAAGTAGGAGGAAGAGATTTGCAGATTGTGTGAGTCAATTTTCAGATATTGACACTAGTGTAGACTTGAGATTGGATGTGTGTACTAGTTGGAATTTAACATTTTTGATGTTGGATGTTGCCATTAAGTACAAAAAAGCTTTTGATTCTTTTCGATTGGTCGAACAAGATTATGATCAATTTTGTCCTACAAATGAAGAATGGAATAGAGGAGAGAAAGTATTCGAGTTTCTTAAGCCATATTATGGGATTTACAACTTGATTTGCAAGCCTTCTCTTCCCACATCAAATTTGTATTTTGCGGAAGTGTGGATGCTTGAGATGAAGTTAAAAAAAAACTGTCGAACGAAGATGCAACAATAAGCGGTTTGTGTGGAAGTATGATTGAGAAGTTTGACAAGTATTGGAATGAATATAGCATGATTCTGACATTTGGGGCTATTCTTGACCCACGAGTAAAACTTCAAGCTTTTGGAGTTTTTATATTCGAAGGTTGAAAGTGATTCCACTAAATGTCAAGAGAAGATTTCACTTGTGAAAAGCATGTTGTATAAGCTCTTTGAGGAATATAAAAATGCTAGCAAGTCAAGGTCTTCACAGTTACAATCATCTTCTCCTCCTTCTCCTAAACGTTGCAAAAGTTTCTTAGATGTGAGTATCTCCTTTTGTCTTGATACTCTCTAATTGATTATATATTATATGCACATAATTTGAGATTTCAATTAATGTAGGATTATTTTGAATCCCAAAGACAACTAAATGCTGGAAAGTCTCAGTTGGATCTCTATTTGACGGAGTCAAATATTTGTTACTCGAACTGTAAAGACTTGGATCTCTTGGAATATTGGAAGAATCAAAGCTATCAATGGCCCGACCTTGCATTAATGGCATGCGATGTTCTGGCATTCCCAATAACTACCGTTGCAATGAATTCAGGCTTTTCTATCGGTGGTCATTTGCTCACCAAGTATAGTAGTTGCTTGGTTCCTAAGAATATTCAAGATTTGATTTGCACGCGTAATTGGCTATATGGTTTTGTATCTAATGATGGTAAGTTCGATTTTACTATGGATATTTAAATTACATTCTTTGCATTATGTTTTTGGTCTATTGTTTTAAACTCTATATATTTGTGTATTTGATATGTAGATGATGATGATGATGAATGTTTAAGGACTAAGACAACTTTATCCGATGAAGGGTCTAACGATTGTGAGTCTGAAGATTCCGATGAGGGATCTGATGGTTGGAAGTCTGTAGACAGTTGATGAGGAGGAAATGAAGGGATCTAATCATTTATTTTCTTGGATATTTTGAGATGGCTAACTTTGTTTACTTTTGCTAGAAATTGGATTTTTGAGTTTCTGGGATGTTTATTTTTGCCCATTATTATTGTTGCTGATACGTTGGAATTTAGACCAGCAAGTTTTCTGTGGGTTATTCGAAGTTTTCGATGAAAGGAACGTCACTGTTTAAGGTTGTGATCCTCGGAATTATTTGATGTTGCAGTAAAGATTACCTACTTAACTTCTATCTCAATTATTTGATGTTAAAAGTAGCTATACCTGTTGATTGATTATGTCATGGCAGTTGCAAAATTCAATCATAAGAATGTAAAAAAATCCAAATTTCTGCATCCCTTTTATTATTGACAATTTCAATTCTTTAGCATTAGCTTTTATAACATACAACTACACTCATTTATTTAAACGTCCGTAATGATAAGCTGTAATAAAAGCTGATTAAATCCCAACTATTCCCAGAAAAAAAAAAACTGAATTGTGTGACATCATGTGTCAAAAACCAGTGCCTGGAAAGAGGAAAAAGTTTTGAGTAGTTTGATTGTCCATGTGATCTGTTACAGACTTACAGCTAATAAGTCATGTTTTCTACTGCTATATATAACTCTCAAGAATGTCACATTTGGCACGCAGTACATTAACTCTACCCATAAACTTGAGATAACACACACATGCACACCCCAGAATAAAAATAAAAAATAACACAGAAAAAAGGATCATCAAGAATGAATCTTGAAGTTAGCAGTAGTTCATTGAGGCTAAATTTGGTGATTTTTGCAGTAATTGTAGCAATAGCAGCTCCTACAACGGATGCAAAATGCGGTTTTAAGGCAATCTTCAACTTTGGAGACTCAAACTCAGATACAGGAGGGTTTTATGCTGCTTTTCCAGCTGAGAGGTTACCATTTGGCATGACTTACTTCAAGAAACCGACTGGACGAGCAACTGATGGCAGGGTCATTATCGACTTCTTAGGTAGTATACTAATGCCTCTCTTCTTTTCATTGATAAATACATATCCAGTTTCTCAAACATGCTAAACTCTGTTGCTATGAAATATCATATGATGTTTAATGTTAATTGAAATTACATATGTAGGAAGAAATACTATGAAACTAGATTTCATCAAAATCCTCAAAGGTTTTAGGATTGTCCAAAAAATAATAATACAGGGTTAAATGACAAAAAACATCATAGCTGGCAAGAATGGTGATTCCAGTGTCCTCATCAAGAATGGTCCAAATATGGTTTCATTCAAGCAGATTTTTTTGGCATTATTCAAGTCTTAAACCTTTCATATATGTCCAAATTATAGATAACATGCTACAACATTAAACCACACTTAAATGTATTAACTCGTGCAAAATTCATGTTGTGGGAGTGACTTCATCAGACTTTAATCTTAAAACCAGCCTTAAAAAGACACATTTATTACTAAAAATATGGTATAATCAGAATCATGGTTCTTGTTCTTACATTTACTGCTGTTATTAGTACAATCTCGCCTTTATTTTTTGGCACACAGCACAAGCTCTGGGGCTTCCTTTTTTGAGTCCGTATCTACAGTCCATTGGATCTGATTTCAGACACGGTGCCAATTTCGCTACATTGGCATCCACCGTTCGTCTACCACAGACTTCTTTATTTGTTACCGGAGTTAGCCCCTTTTCTCTTGCTATCCAGCTCAACCAAATGAAGCAATTTAAAATAAAAGTCGATGAACTTCACTCTTCTTCTGGTATGAAACTTATCTCAAAAGCTGCTTACATTCTTTATTTGATATAAATTAGTTTGATCTTAGTGTTCTTATAAAATTGATCATTAGAGAAAACCAAGATTCCTCAACCTGATATATTCGGAAAATCTCTCTACACGTTTTACATTGGTCAAAATGACTTCACTGGAAACTTAGCATCTCTTGGCATAAACGGGGTGAAGGAGTATCTACCTGATGTAGTTTCACAAATTTCCAGCACCATAAAGGTCAAGAATGCATCTTTGTTTCCCACTTTTTTCTTTTCTTTTCTAAAGGACGATACTAAGTCATGTTTGTGTCTGAATTTTCAGGAAATTTACGCATTAGGGGGACGGACATTTTTGGTGTTTAATCTAGCACCGATAGGCTGCTACCCTGCATTCCTGGTGGAGCTGCCTCACAACAGTTCAGACATCGACTCGTTTGGATGCATGATCTCTTACAACAAAGCTGTAGTAGATTACAATACCATGTTGAAGGAAGCATTGAGAAACACCAGAATTGAGATTCCTGATGCACATGTTATATATGCTAATATCCATTCTGTTATGCTACACCTTTTCCAACATCCTTCTTCTCATGGTATATATAAGATAGAAGACTTTCTGTCGTGTTAAAATTCTCTAAATGCTCGTTGTAAAGGGTTCGTGTTTTCTAACATTGGATGATTGGACAGGGATGAAATACGGGACGAAAGCGTGCTGTGGATATGGCGGTGGTGCCTACAATTTCAACGCTAAAGTATATTGTGGGAACACGAAGACGATCAATGGGCATAATTTGACTGCGAAAGCTTGCATGGATCCTTATAATTATGTAAGCTGGGATGGAATTCATGCCACAGAAGCAGCAAACAAGATTGTTGCTCATGCTATTCTTAACAGCTCTATCTTTGATCCTCCTTTTTCATTTCATAAGGTTTGTGATATTAAGGCAATTGGTTGATACTTTTAGCTATCTTGTAATCTTATGTAGGAGTCTTAGTAGGATCAACTAATAATGATGATTGTTGTCTACTCACTAATTGAAGGATTTCTTGAGAGTAACTCATTTTGCATCACTTGAAGAAGGATCTGCAATCACCATTTCTGCAAATAAAAAAAAAAAGTGAAAAAAGAAGTTGCCTTAATGACCTACTACTAACTTCAAGATTCAATCTTGATTTGCCCTTTTCCTTTTTTCCTTGTATGTGTGTTTGTTTTCTGAAGTTTATGGATAGAGCTTGTGGTTTTGTGTGTGTACAAATGTGAGATCCATGAGAATCATATATAGCAGTAGAAATCAACAAGATTGGTAGATGTAAGAGATCACATGGACATTCAATGGCTTCTAATAAAATAAGTCCTGTAATTTAGGGTGATTACAATGAATTTTAGTCCTATTACAATTTTTTTTTTTTTTTAAAGTCCTGAAGGTATCATTTTAAGTCCTATTTTGCACGGATTAATCGAATTTTGACTGAAATCATCATGTGAGGCAAATATGTCCCATTTGAAAATTGTAGATTTTATTTTTCACGCGTGGGGTATCACCCAAACTCAAAAGGGATGATTCTTAAATTTGGACATATATAGCAGTAGAAAATTCACAGAAGGAAATTAATGCCCAACAACCACATACTCTAGACAAATGTTGAGTGGTACTCCATCAAATTGTACAAGTGGGGTTTGAATATATATGGTCCATTCACTCCAATCTCAAATATAAATACAAGATAATATCTATTTTAATATAAATAGCAAAAGAAAAATTGCCAACTTGGCCATCTTTAAATAATATGCTAGGACTCTAAAAGTTTGATTTAAAATCATGACTATTATTGGCAATTTAAATTCTTTAGCATTAGCTTTTTATAACATACAATTACACTTATTTTCTTAAACGGTCCGTAATAATAAAGGTAATTAAATTTTAAAAATGAATATTTGGTGAAGTTTGTGACATGATGAAAATTGAAAAAAAACAGAGGAAAAAAGTTTTTTTGAAAAAAAAACATTTTATTGTCCATGAGATCTGTTACAGACTTAATGCAACAAACAATCGTCTTGTTTTGTTGAGTGCTATATAATTATAAAATCTCAATAATGTCACATATAATATAATTTTAATAAATAAAACACAACCCTATCCATAAATAAATAAATAAATAAATAAGAAGAAGAAAAAACAGAAGGGACAATCAAGAATGAATCTTGAAGTTAGCAGCAGTTCATTAAGGCTAAGTTTGGTAATTTTTGCAGTAATTGTAGCATTAGCAGCTCCTTCAACCGATGCAAGATGCGGTTTTAAGGCAATCTTCAACTTTGGAGACTCAAACTCAGATACAGGAGGGTTTTATGCTGCTTTTCCAACTCAGAGGTTACCCTTTGGCATGACTTACTTCAACAAACCAACTGGACGAGCAACCGATGGCAGGGTCATTATCGACTTTTTAGGTAGTATACTGATCTCTCTTCTTTGAAATATCAAATGAGGTTTGATGTTGGTTAAAATTACAGCACAAGCTCTGGGGCTTCCTTTCTTGAGTCCGTATCTACAGTCCATTGGATCTGATTTCGGACATGGTGTCAATTTCGCAACGTTGGGATCCACCGTTCGTCTACCAGACACCTTTTATTTGTTACCGGAGTTAGCCCCTTTTCTCTTGCAATCCAGCTCAACCAAATGAAGCAATTCAAACTAAAAGTAGATGAACTTCACTCTTCTTCTGGTTTGCAACTTACCTCAAAACCTACCTTCCTACATTCTTTAAATTAAACTTTTGATCTTAATGTTATTATAACATTGTATCCTTAGAGAAAACCAAGATTCCTCAACCTGATATATTCGGAAAATCTCTCTACACGTTTTACATTGGCCAAAATGACTTCACCGGGAACTTGGCATCGCTTGGCATAAACGGGGTGAAGGAGTATCTACCTGATGTAGTTTCACAAATTTCCAGCACCATAAAGGTCAAGAATGCATCTTGTTTCTTTTCTTTTTAAAGGATAATAATACTAAGTCATGTTTGTGTCTAAATTTTCAGGAAATTTTTTACGCGTTAGGGGGGCGGACGTTTTTGGTGTTTAATCTAGCACCGATAGGCTGCTACCCTGCATTCCTGGTGGAGCTGCCTCACAACAGTTCAGACATCGACTCGTTTGGATGCATGATCTCTTACAACAAAGCTGTAGTAGATTACAATACCATGTTAAAGGAAGCATTGAGAAAGACCAGAATTGAGATTCCTGATGCACATGTTATATATGCTGATATCCATTCTGTTATGCTACACCTTTTCCAACATCCCTCTTCTCATGGTATATATATATAGATGAACTTATCTAAATGCTCGTTGAAAAGGTTCGTGTTTTCTAACATTGGGTGATTGGACAGGGATGAAATATGGGACGAAAGCGTGCTGTGGATATGGCGGTGGTGCCTACAATTTCGACGTGAAATTGTACTGTGGAATCACTGAAACGATTAATGGACGTAATTTGACTGCGAAAGCGTGCATTGATCCTTATAATTATGTAAGCTGGGATGGAATTCATGCCACTGAAGCAGCAAACAAGATTGTTGCTTATGCTATTCTTAACAGCTCTATCTTTGATCCTCCTTTTTCATTTCATAAGGTTTGTGATACTTAGGCAATTGGTTGATACTTTTAGCTATCTTGTACTAATACGTAGGAGATTACAAAGCATGATTGATCTTAATAGGATCAAATAATAATGATGATTGTCTTCTTTATTGTAGCCTAAATGCAAAACATATATTTCATTTTTCATATTAAAACTTGTAAGAAAGTGAACAAGAAATAAGAGGGAATTACAAACATTATAGGAGGTTACGGACAATAGCAAAACTACACTAGATTCTGCACTGTTTTAGCAGTGAAAAGACAGCTGCCCTGACTGAATAATCATGCAAAACTACACTCTTCATTCTGCCTTGCAAGACATGCTCATGTGATCTGTTAAGTGCTAAAAATCTGTTTGTTTTCTACTCTAGAGTGTCACATTTGCATAAAAAACAGAAAAACAGATTAAAAAGGGGTTAATCAAGAATGAATCTTGAAGATGGTAGTAGTTTGTTAAGGCAAAAACAGGTAATTTTTTTTCTGCAGTAATTATGGCTTTAGCAGCTTCTACAATTGATGCAAAATCCGCTTTTAAGGGCATCTTCAACTTCGGATATTCAAACTCCGACACAGAGGATTTTGGACTGCTTTTCCAGCTGAGAGATGACATGACTTGTTACAGAAATCGGCTGACAAATCAGTCCAAAATCCTCTTGTATCTGAGTTTGAGTCTCCGAAGTTGATGATGGTCTTAAAAAATCATTTTTCATCAGCTGAATTAGCATCTGCAATTGCCATTTCTTCAATAAAAAAATAAATAATAATAATAAGTGAAAAAAAGTTGCCTTGATGACCTACTACTACCTTCAAGATTCAATCTTGATTAGCCCCATTTCTTTTTTCCTTGTGTGTGTTTTGTTTTGTGAAGTTTATGGATAGAGTTTGTGCTTTTGTGTGTATACAAATGTGATATCCATGAGAGTCATATATATAGCAGTAGAAATCAACAAAATTGGTAGATGTAATGTAAGAGATCACATGGACATTCAATGGCTTCTGCTAAACTACAGTACCACACATGATATTTTTTCAATTTTTAGGCACTGATTCTGAGCAATCACATGATGACACAAAATTAAGTTGATGTAATTTATCTCGGAATAAGTTGGAACTTAATTAGCATGATGATTCTAGTATGAAGATTTTCAAAGTAACTATTGCTTTTTTGTCTATTGATTATATGATTATAAATATGTATAAGCAATTCAGTCTAATTGTGGATTTTTTGTGATGTGATGTTTTTGGCACAAACTCCATCTTCAGCTCATTTAATTATTCTGAAAATATCAATGATGTTTATTTGAATAATCTAATAAGACTTGACAAAATCCCATTATTTATAAAAAAAAAAAAATCCCCAATCACTGTAATTAAGTATTATAGTGACAGATGATTACCAAATTTTGGTTCCTCAGGAAAGACTGGATATCCTTTGTTTATTAGAGTGAAAGATGGTGCAATAAAGAGGTGTTGTTTCCTCCATTTTAATGTAAGAAAGTTAAAAGTATTGGATGAAAAAAATATGGTGATTTTCTGTATTAAATAAAAGAATTTGAGGAGTGGATATCTGAGGGCATAATGAGTTTTCTTTATTTTAAATTCTTTTATTTTTTTCCATTAACTTGGACCCTCTAACTAAATTTTCTGCTCCACCAAAATATTGTAGAATATTAATGTTTTTTCTTTTTAAAATAGTACAATATGACCCAAATTGCAATGTTTATTATCATCCATATTTCAAATAAAATATTAATTTTTTAAACAATAGATAACTTCAAATAGTGCACATATTCAAATAATCATTACAGATTTTCTTATCATAAAATAAAATTCCTAACAACCAATTAGAATTATCATGAAATTCATAATATGTTGTCCACACACACCACACACTATAGACAAATGTTGAGTCCATCAAATTATACAAATGGGTTTTCAATATATATGGTCCATTCACATATATACATACAACAAGATATATATTAATATTGATATTAATATTAGAGGTGGATGGCAAAAGTAAAATTGCCAACTTGGCCGTCTTCAAACAATATGCTTACGGCGCAATACAAATAAAATACTTAATTAAAACCATGTCAAAGGTTCTTCTTATACACATATATCTAATTTAATAATGAATGTGAGTAATGTAATTTTATAAGGATTATTGGTTGAAGAAAGTGGTAAACTCAAAAACAGAAATTATATTCACTTGCAAAACAAACCAAAAATAAAAATGAAATAATGTGACAAAATTTAAAACATGGAATAATAAATCAAGGCACAAAGCTACTTTCAAGAATTGGTTGTGTTCTGATACCTGAAGCTGAAGGCATTCTGCTATTTCCAACCCAAATTTCATCTAAACTTTCACCATTTTCAGAATTTTTCACCATTTTCCCAACTCTTCGCCATTTAAACAACATAAATCCCATAATTCCAAGAACTAAAACCATGATCAAACCCACTATCCCAGCTGGAATTCCCACCATCCACCACTTGAACACTCTGTTTCCCCTGTTTTTTCTCGGCATAACAATGGAAAAATGACCTTCACTCCACGTCTCACACGAGCTTACAGCAGTCACATCACTGAACTCCAACGTCCCGTTGAAGCTAAACCTAACACACTTCATTCTTGCATCCTCCAAAACATTCTGAAACCGAACAATCATGGGATTGCCAACTCTTGTTTTCAGCTCAACGAGATGATGATTTATCGTGTTCGTGCTGGAATCATAGGCTAAAAAGCCTATCATAGGAGTAACCAAAGTGTAGTTAGGAACACTGTAATAAGAAGATGACCAGTTGCCTAAATTTTGGTACACTATGTCAACTCTCTTTGTGAATGGTGATGGTAGCATGGTTGTTGGAATTTCGACCAGGCTGAAATTCACTCCGTTTCTCCATAGACTGTGAGTTCTGAGGCGAATGATTGAGACTTCGATGCCTGATAGATTGGCCGGTGGAATGACCTCGTACAGTCTGCCTGTACGAGGCTTATGCATTGTCTTGAATGCATAATCATAAAGAAAAGAATTAAGTGGATTGCTTTGTGATGATGTTTGAATGTTGAACCATGAAAATGTACAAAGCATAATCCAAATTGTAATACAATTCCTATTAGTGTTAGAACCCATCAAAACAGCAGAAATAGCCTCTTCATTCCTCACCTTTTGCAATCATACTTAAGTATATATCATGCATGTTCAAACATGAAGATTGCGGTTTTCTTGATTGATATGAAATGGGATTATCATTTGACAAATGAAGATTATGAAGATGGAGAGATTGGAATTTTAAGTATATAAATGAAGAAAGTGTAGGGAGATTAATTGGAGCATGAATAATCCAAATATAGAATGATTTTTCTTGTCAAAATCTTCTTGTCATTGGGTTAGATTTTGGAGGGATTGAGCAGAAAGAGAGGGGTTGCAGATGGCAAGAAGTGCATCAATTGAATAAGAGTGTTGTTTATTTTAATTGTTGCATAATGTATTTTAATACAAGAAATGAGAATGGAGGGGTGGCAACTTAAACAAAGTATGAATTTTTTTTTTTAAAAAGTCTCTTTTGAGTTGTTCTTAGGTGTTGGCTAACTTTGTTTAATCAAGTACTGTGAGTTGGATTAGTTGGACTTTGGATATTACACAACTACCTATCTCTATATTTTATGTACACACACAAATGATGTTTTTTTAAATAAAGAATGAAAAAAGTATCTCAAGGTTCTGACCAAGCGCCAAACAACCCATTAATTTCTTTGTGTATTTGTAGTATAGTAGTATGATATACTTTATTTCTTATTGTATTTCATTTTTATTTTAATTTAATTTATTGATACATGTATTGTAAACATGAATTAAGAATACGAAACTATAGTATTAAAAGGAAATAAAAATTCAGAGGCTTTGAGGTGCAAAATGCATCTGGATGGGGGGGTCCTCATTTTATTCGAATAATGGAGTAATGGAAATGTTATTTGTGTGTTTTTAGTATATAGACCATATAATTAACTTTGGTTGGTGTATCAAAATAATTAATTCAGGTGGTGGGTCTTAATCTGGCTGACTAATTGCATAAAGATTCCAGTTGGGTCAAGAGTCAATTTCAAGAAAATCAAAAGCATTAATTAATTAATAGGTTGGGCTTGCATATTATAATGTTTTGGGCTTCGGATAATTCAGTAAGTGTAATTGGGCTTATTAAATAAAGAGTCCTTTTTCCGCCGCTCACAGCTCTGATTCCTTCTCTTTCTTCACTCTGTGCATCCTCTTCACTTTAGATCTCAGGTAAAGACACACAGTGTGTCTTCTTTATTATTATTTTTTTTTTTTTTTTTTTTTTTTTGCAATCAACAAATCAATTAAAAATTAAACCTTCATTTTTATCTCTTTTTTGGGTGTGTATATGTTCGAATAATATTGTTTTTTAGATTAGGGTTGCTCTTAGTTTTTGAATCTTTTAATATATATTTTAACGTAAATAATGGTGTTCTTATCAAAAAAATTTGATGATTTTTGTGTTTTTTTTTGCAGCCAAAAATAAATAAATAGATTTATACAGTGCAATTTTATTTGATTTTTAAATATGAAAGATGAATGTCTCCACGACTATGGGCAACAAAAATTATATAAGGATAAATTGCAGAAAGAACACTGTGAAAAGGAACCAGGAACCATGGAAGAAGAAATTAAGACTTTAGAAAACAAGAGGGGTATATTTGGTAGTTTATTTACTAAGTGGGTGTGCTTACTAATTATGGGGGTGCTAATAACCGGACCCTACTCTAAATTGACAGCATCCAGATAATGGGACATTATTTTGTTATAACGTTCGATCATGGTTCCAATCGATATGATAAAAAAAAAATGTGTCATGGTAGAAAAAACTCAATGTAATAAATTATATATCTATTTGTTAAAAAAAGAAAAAAAGAAAAGAGAAGCTCTTCATTTATTTATAACGATTTAAATTATATTTTGATATATTTTTCCCATTTATTTATAACTATATAATTTATTAAATGATTAATTCCAAATAAATATACGACATTTATGTCAAATGTCAATTTAATCACGACTTTCAAAATTATTGTATTAAATCTCAACTTTTGATATTATTGCAAATCGATACACATTTTATTTTCTTCGGCCTGGAAGAGATGGCGGCTGGAATTTCGAAACGAAAGTGTATTTTCTTGAATTAGAATGACGCATATTAAATATTTTTATTTAAATAATTTCACATCATATTATACATTCTCTATCATTAATATTTGAAATAAATTAAAACACAAAACAAAAATTAAAAGAAGTAAAATCTAAACAAACAAATGACAAAATTAAAATGTAAATAAAAAATAAAAAACCAAAATGTACATCTTTATCATACCTTCATTTTCATCCTTTCCATCGCCGCATCTTCACCAAAAAGTCGATCGATTATGCAAATCCCAAAACCCTCATAATCGCAAAACCACATACCCCCATCCACAAAATTGAGTTCTGCAAGTTCCCAAAATTGTTCTAGCGAGTCATATCATCTCTTCACGCCCGGAGGAAAAAAAAAATGTATTAATTTGCAACAATATTAAAGGTTGGACTTTTATACAATAATTCTAAAGGCCGTGATTAAATTGATATTTGACCTAAATGTCGTGTATTTATTTAAAATTAATCATTTATTAAATACTATATGTTAACTTAGTACTCATTAAAATAAAAATATAATAGAAGATTTATCCTGTAGAAAACTCTCTCCATCCATTAATCTTAGAGCATTCACAATGGATGGACAATTTTTATCCATCCATTCATCCACTTTCTCTCATTCACATCATCTTTCATTAAACATTCAACATTTTAAATTCATTTTCACAATGATTCATTCATTCAATATACTCGTGTGGACCCTTGCACACTATCAAAAAATTATTAAAATAATGATATTTATAATTAAAAAGAAAGAAAAAAAATAAAAAAAATGCCATAAATAATTTCTCTCTTCGTCTAACGACGGATGAATTTGTTTTTTCTATGTCCAATAAAATTGACACAATGGTTTAAATTAATCAATTCATCCATCCAAATCGTTGGACAATCCATTAGATGCACAATTGTAGATGCTTTCTTATGACATTACTTATTTATTTTTGTCATCAATCAATCTTATGCACATCATTTATGGAAAAAATCATTTTATCTTTATCCCTCAATCATCATTTAATTACTTCAAATAAAGATCATTGTACTTTCACTCACAACCAACCATTTTATTAATAAATAAATTTCACAATACTCCACAATGCTCTTACTTTATTTATTATATATTTTTTAAATATATGTCAAAAACATCATACATAAGATTTATGGACGGATGAAGTATTTTTTAATATACATTTTTGGAAATCGACTATGCGTTAAGAAAAATAAATAAAGGGATTTTAAAGATAGAAAACCGACCAATCAAAACCCCATCTCATCCACGTGTCATCCACTGGAATCATTTAAGCATTTAACACAAAAAACATATCGTGGATAGCAAAAAGTTTGGCCTAAAAATCAGAGGAGGGAGATAAAGAAAGTGAGGCTTTGTTAAAAAAACAGATTTCACTATTTCAGTTGGTTTGTTTGGTTTTTGAGCCAAAAATGGCAGCGGCAGCTAGCACTTCCATGGCGGCCATCGCCGTCTTGTTGCACCGCCTCCCCGCCGTAAAACCGGCCGCCGTCTTCTGCCCCTTGCCCCAACGTCCTTCCCTTTACTTCACTCCCTGCAAGCTACACAAAGGTACAATCTTTTTAGCTTCTTTTCGTTGATATGATTGCACATTTGTATCTTATTCAATTTGACCTGTCAATTGTTGGGTTTACACTATATTATGAGATTATTATGCCGATTGTTTTGCTGATTAACAATCTTGCATTTCCTATGGTTTAATGGTGATGTATTGAATCGTGATTGTATTATTGCAAAGTTATGAACTTTGATTTTAAATTGGCTAATCAGAATCAGGGATTTTCTTCTTGTTTTGGTTTTGGGTCTTGAGTTTTACCTTGTATTGTCAATTAGAGCTTATAGATGCTGAAGGAACTTTGCAGTATTGAAGGGTTTGAAAATATGAAGTTGTGAGCCCGTCCTAAATATCAAAGCACATTTCAGCTTGCAGTAACTCATCAATGTTGCACTTTAAGAGTGATAGATTCAACTTTTCAAGATAATTGAACTTGGCATGCTTCTTTAACCGGTCTGATGAATCGATTAAAGTGCTTCCGGTTGAAACTACATGAATCACTAATGTTATATCCGCTCAAGAACATTTTCTTGATTTTTTGGGTCTAAAGTTGGGTGATGGTATTTGGAACAGAGTCGAGGCGGGGTTCTCAGCATCTCATCAAGGCCACTTCATCAGAGGAGAGCAGTGTCGATACCAATGAATTCGTGGAAGACCTAAAGCAAAAGGTAACTACGTTCCAAACCACTCTTGGAGCTTTCAACTTTACAAATATCATGGTTTCACATTGTCTTGATAATCTCCGACTATTATGTTCAGTGGGATGCCGTTGAAAATAAGACTACTGTAATAATTTATGGAGGTGGTGCACTTGTTGCAATTTGGTTATCTTCCGTTGTTGTTGGCGCAGTCAACTCAGTCCCATTGGTAGGTTCAAAAAATTTAACTTGCAGCTATGACTTCAAAGTTACATCTTTATGGTTTTTCGGGTTTTAATTATTTCGTTCTATTTCACTCTTTAACTTATGTGTGCATTCATTGTCAGCTTCCGAAGATCATGGAGTTGGTTGGGCTTGGATACACCGGATGGTTTGTATACCGTTACCTTCTTTTCAAGGTATGGCTTCAAAACTATTCTCTAATACCTACAAAATTCGATATTGAAAGTAAGTGGCTTGTGCCTAGCTTAGGGATTAAATGTCATCATGTATATATCTAACTTGTTTAAATTGTTTGAAATATCATTGTTGCTATGGCCATAAACGAATCAAAATAAACCGAATGCATTACTGTTCAAACTTGTGTGAATTGTTATCAAGCCTTAAAATTGTGTTCACGCCTTTTTTGTGATTGTCGAGTCAAGTCGACAATGGAGAAGTTTGATCTGATTCTTTCTATTGTATCAGTCAAGTAGAAAAGAACTGTCGACAGATATAGAAGCATTAAAGAAGAAGATTGCTGGAGCCGAATAAAACGCATTGACCAGGGATGCAAAAGAACTTCCATTTGTCTCAACCGATTTATATACATACTATATATAAGTAGATCATATGTACGCATTTTTCTCTTAATTTTTATATATTCGAATGAATGTTTAGTTAATTTATTTATGAAACATTGAAACCCACTTTGTTTATAGCTATCTACACTTGACAAGTACAATTAAATATCAGGAAACAGCCAAGATGATGAATAAAGAAGATCATTATTATTGCATTCATTGATAAAAGTGACAACAAATGAAAACCCACATAAAGCTTTACCACACCACATAAGAAGTATCATTATACATGACATGAAATCAACCCCCCTAGGGTATGTAATAATCCCACAGTCTACTTAAAAAGAAAAGAAAGATCTTCAAACATACGTTACAATTCTTGCAAGAACTCTTTAGAGTTTGTCGATATCCTCGTCCTCAAATTCAATGTAATCATCAACACCACCCTCGTCCTCCTCATCTACAGTAACACCCTCATTAAGCCTCGTGTTCTCAGGCAGTTCACCGTAAGCCTTCAACAACCTAGCTTCGTCTGCCATGTACTTTAGTATAACATCGGCCTTGTCATCCTGATAGCAACCAAGAAAATGCAATAAGACTAATTAGATGACAAGATCAAATTAAACAATTCAACACGGGCTGAAGCGTCTCGAGTGTGCTTCATGACCCTCATAGAAAAGATGAGAGACGCCAAGAAACAAATACAGGATAAATAAGCTAATTTTCCCACCTAAATCCATAGAACTATACAATCCCAAACTTGCAGTTGATATGAAAAGTTGAAATATATTGGATAGCACATAAACAAGTCAGAAGCTTCATATTCAGGGACGTTAGAGAACTGCAACATCGCTCACTATTCACTAAGCACAATTAGGTAAACAATCACAGTATGTATACTGATGTTTTCAAGTGAAATTTGCTGACAGCTTTCCCAGGGTTCAGTTATAACAATGAATAAGTTTAATAATTAGAAAAAAATAGATTCCACCATTTGCATCAGCAAATCCCCAACTAAAAATTCCAAGACCAGTATTTTAAAACACAAATTCAATGAGAAAAGTGTTTACAAGCCAAATAAGATATTGTTTGGTCCCAAATCCCAATATTAATCAAAGAACAAATTTCTTCACTATTTACAGAAGCTAGCTATCCCATGAACATTCACAAAATTGGAACCAAAACACCACCACTCGAACACATAACTTTTCCAACACCACCAAAATCAGGTATACGATGAGAAATCAAAACAAATTCACCAATCCAGACTTAGAATCATTGAAATTTGAAAAACAAAACAAGTCACAGAAGGAACAAATCACAACAATTAAGATCCAAAATTCGAAAACGGAAAACTATACCTGATAATCACGGAGACCGACGAGGATAATATCACCGGCGGCGATCCAAACCTTTTTGTGCATCTTTCCACGGATGTGACAGAGGCGTTTGACACTGTCAATACACATGGCCTCGCATCTGCCGTTTCCGAGCATACGCAGCACCTGCGCATACTCTTGCCCGTCTTCTTTAAAAACGAGCTCTCTCTTCTCATCGTCGGCTTCGTTCTTTCCCCTCTTGCGATTCTTACCTCCTTTTCCCTTGTTCTTCGGCATAGCTGCGAATCGGAAACCCTAGATCCAACGATTTTCCCCCTTTTTCTGATGATTTTTTTTTCCTTATCCTATAATCCCTGCAAGAGGCGTGCGCTACTCTTGTTTTCGTGAGTGAGAGAGGAACAATTTGTTTTCTGTTTCTTCCAATTTATAGCGTTGGACAAACGCCACTCTTACGAGCAATCAAATATATCGTATCGGACCTCAATGGAAATATCGAAACATGTATCAATATTGGATATTTATATAGATTTATGAAAATTTAATTACAAATTCCCAATACATAAATTTAATATTTTTTTTAATTTGTTGATAAATATACATAAAATATAATATATATAATGTTATCTCATATATTATTTGTCGAAATTTGCCAAAATTTATCGATACTTTATTGACGTTACTGATGTTAGGTTTGATTTGTACAACAAATTGATCAATTTTGTTATTGCATACTGATATTTATCAACATTTTTTATTTTTTAACAACTATTATGGAAATAACGATTTTTCCAATATCAAAATTTGTGATCTCGCAACAATTGAAGATATCAATTTTTTTTTACTATATATTACAAATATTGTAAATATATTAATATTTTTTTATCTTTTAAATCTTAAAGTGATTTAATATTCTTTTATACCCTAAAATTGATAATTTTTATTTATCTTTTTTTTTATAAAAAAAAGCAGCTGATAAATCTCCCATATTACACTATATGATAGGAGTACATAGATTTATGAGACCTCAATCAAATCCTGTTATTTAAAAAAAAAAAAGAAAAAAAGAACACTGCACACATATCCAAATATCATGTCACTCTTTATCGTCTTGCACAAGACTTCCTCTTAAGCAAAAACTCAATTATTCGATGCTTTTCCAACTGGACTAATTACCGGTCCACAATTTTTTTTTTTTGAAACAAATGATCGGTCCACATTAAACAGGTTAAACCGAACTGTTCAAACATGTTCGTAAAACACTTTTTCAAGTACAGTACAGGTACAATAAAATGGTCCGTCTAACTTATCTCTACAACACCATTTAATTACATGACGTCTAACAGATTGATCTAATAATTTGACGTTAGAATGCAGTAAGACTGTAAAAGTACATGTTTAAGTTGAAAGAGTCGGAAACATGAAGTTAGAAGTCAGACAACCTTGAACTTCCAGGTCGAATTTCACCGTTTGATGGAAAGCTCGGCCCTAAGATGAAGCACACCATTGATGAAATAAAGACTGTCCTCAGCCACGAAAGAAGCCCACGATGTGTTAAACAGATTGCGATATCCAACTGCCTTTCCGCCCGTAAAAGTGTAGTTACCCTTGTACTTGGTAATAAACTCTTCTGTTGGCTTTGACCTGGCTCCAAATTCGTAGTCAACCGCAAAACTTACCGAACCCTTTTCTTGCATCCCTAGGAAAAGACCGAAACAATGAGATGAGGTATGTTGCTCCATGCTGCAATGTGCGGAGAGGAAGAACCCTTGCCCGCCTAAGTGGAATGCTTGGGAATAAACTCGCCCAGTTGGGAACAAATTTGTGCATTCCTCCCTCTTAAGATCTAAGTAGACCACGCACTGCTGACGAGGCAGGTCAAACTCAATCACCTTCACGGGTCTATATTTGTAGGCGCGCTCAATGGAGCGACGGCTGGTGGAGGTTGACTCTTCTAAGGCGAGAGTTCGTTGGCGGTGGGGTGCATCGGCCTTGAATAATAGGGCATCTAGCACGGATTTAGTGGCAAAATCGTGATCGTAGTCAGTGCAGGTTAGAAGCTTCTTCAACTTGCGACAAGTCATGTGAGGAAAGCGAATATGACGACCCAAATGAGACGAAACGATGGTCCGCCGCTCCTCCAGCTTTGGATAATGAGCTCGACTCCACTTCAAGACCAAGTCGTAGACATTATCCTCTGATGCCACCTGGAGGTCATCGCTCGACAAGATTGCTTCAATTCCAGCAAGTGGCAAATTCATCACCTCGTCCTGATACCTGCCCCAAAATTCACACCAAGTTTATGAATGTCAACGACTATAAAAGGTGGGATGGAAAACACTTCTATACGCCAGTTGCACCGTGTAAATCAAGTGGATTTTATAGTGGTGCTAGTTGTTTTATAAAAGGTATTAGTTGAATTCAATGAACAGTATTAATTGTTTCCATTGAACAGTATTAGTTGTACACCATTTGGGACACACGTATACAGGGAATGACAAAGTTCATGGAAAAGCCATGGAAAGAAAGAATAAAGGGACAGGGACTTACTTTGCTATATCCTTGTACCTAGAAGCTAAGAACTGTTTGGCTGCATCAGTCAATGGCTGAACTGCATCAGCCATAAGAACACCAGAAGGAAGATCCAGATATAGTAGTGCAGACTCTGGAGTCATAGGTAGATTTCTTAATAGACGACTGCAATATCTCATGCATGAAACCACCTCAAACTTATCAGCAGCTAGAAGCACGTCGAGTAAAACAGGAGCTGTGTTGATGTTTAGTGTACTGCTATACATAAAATTCAGGAGCTCCATGAAAGCAGCTTCCTCTGTTTCATTCAGAAGTTAGCATAACTCTTGGATATGTTCACTTCATAAAAAATGTTGCAGCAAATGGGAACTAGTGCTACCAGCTTATACCATCAAGATAACCTCCACTACAACAAAATCTAAGCAAAGCACTATTGTGGTCATTTACTGAAAGGTATAAATAACAAGGGGAAAATGCAGAACCAACGAAGGTTTCAAGAATAATTGCACAAAGTATTAATGTTATTCTATGATGAGAAAATGAAAACAACCACAAACTGCACCAAAATCAATCTTACATACCGGATTCATTAACTCTCAGGGTCACATGTCTCTGATCAGATTCTATCATACCATTCGAGAATAACTGCAACATGAAAACGGAACACCAATTCATGTATCAAATCTAACAAAATGAAACACGTCAAAAACCAGAATATTTTAAATACAAGTACCTTGTAGAAAAATGGACTCTTTGCTGCTAAGATTGCAGAGCTTATGTGTAATGTTTTAATTCTCAGAACTGTTGAACCATCTTCGGTTGAATTTGCGTCATCATCGTCTGCAGCTTCATCTTCTAATTACATACAACATAAATGTTCTAGCTTAGAGCAGAAACAAGCAATCCAACACCAGTGCATATTCAAACGTTTAAAAGAATTATATGTATTGAATTTAATACCCGACGGTGAATCTTTAATCAACGGAGGTTCTTCATCATCGCCTATGCCATCTTCAGCATCAGGCTGCTGAGAATCTAATATATGTTCTTCTGCTGCGCTATTGTTGATTTCCAAAGCTGCAAACGAGTGGTACACGTCTGATTAAGATGAGCACAACCCGTACCAGCATAAGAATCGAGTATTAAGCTCAAATAAATTCAAAACACAAAAGCATATCAGCTTAAAGCAATGCAGTTGATTGGAGAAAACAAACAATGACAAAATACAATTCAAATCATATCCTCAAACCGGATAAATTAATTAACTAGTGCAACACTGATTCATTCACAAAAACAATTATAACAGTTAATCAAACCCTAAATTAACATCCAAACACATACACAAAATTAAACATAAAAAAAAGCACGCACGCCTCACAATCACCGAGCAGGTTGACTCAGAGTTGACTGCCTCACCGTCCTGCTTTTTGTCATCATCGCCACGGCGTCGTTTACTCTTGCGCGCGGCCCAATCAGCTACGGTGCGGCAACACTCCGATTCGGGTCTGGCGTCGGCGGGATCCGGTACAATCTCAATCAGGAGCATCCGGTCAGAGAAATTGACGTCGTTGAAGGCGAACCCGAAGTCAGGGCCACCGCCGCCGGCCGGAGATGAGTTGGAACCCAAGTCCGTTACGGCGGTTCTCGGGTCAAATAGATCCAAACCCCAATCCCGCATAATTCCTATCTTCTATACAAATAAGCTTCTAGTTGTAGATGGATATCCGTTGGTTGAGCAAATTAAATTAGTAAACAAAAAAAGATAGAGAAATCGAGAGAGAGAAATGTGTTGTAGACTGGCTTTCAACTTTCAACAGCAAGGATGAAATGAAACCCGCGATGCAGGTCGTTGTCTCGCCAAACAAAAATAAATTGAGATTAAATTTCATATTACAAATAACAAATTAAAGGGTATTGTAATTAGGGGTGAGCAGAATATGGTAAAAACTGAAAAATCGAACCGAACCGAACAGAAATATAAATTCGATTCGGTTAAATTGGTTTTCGGTTCGGGATCGGTTTTGCATTTTAAAAAAATTGGTGTTCGGTTTTTTTTTCGGTTTTTTTTTAGAAATATATAGTAACCAACCGAACCGAAATATTTACTTAATATATATATATATATATATATATATATATATTATATATGAATATATCCGAATTTTTGTGTTATTAAATGACTTAATTCAATAATGTTAAAATTTCGGTTTTTTCGGTTTTAAACCGAAACCGAACCGAAAAAATTCGGTTCGGTTTCAATCGATTTTAGGTTTAAATGGTTCGATTTCGGTGTATTATGGTGTGAAATTAGGTTAATTCGGTTCGGTTCGGTTTTTACCGAATGCTCACCCCTAATTGTAATGATATCGAACGTAAAATTGTAAATAATTGTAAGGTGGAGTTTACTGATTTTCCATTTTAAAATAGTTCATAAATTCACATAAATAGCTCATTGTTACACTTACATTGTATATGAGTTTGGCCATTTCCAACATAAATTTAGTACAATAAAATATAAATTCATTACTTTTTAAAATAATATGAAAGTCAACAGTTACATTATTTTTTAGTGCTAACTCATTGTTATGAATTAATATAGTCAAATACAATAATTAAAGAGAAACATAACTTGTTCGTCTCATCACCAGCCTTTAGGTGATGGGCTTGTGGTATCGGCGTTCTGACTTCGAATGCGAAAGTATGGCCTCTTGACGTAAGGGCACCTGGCCGAACCTGGCGGTGTCGTGGTTCCACTACATGCACGCTTTCCTTCCCGCTTCCATCTCTCTATTTGACTTGGGCCAACAAAGATTCGGACGGAAGGCAAGGAGATTCTCCCATGGATTCAGCGGGCTTAGAAAGTGGATGTCCAAGTCAAAGGGGTGCGCCCGGTGGGAATATCGAAGGGAGTGGATAAAGACGCTTAGGCTGCGCAGGGGCGTCCGCCTTATTTTACTAATATGAAGATTACCGCCCCGTGTCGTTTTCGGAAAATAGCTCTTGCTCTTCCACTAGGTCGGATGCCGAAAGCGCTCCACCTGACTTAAAACAACTACTAACCTCGGTAAGTTATACGAGGAGCGGGTGGCGAAAAGTTTTTTATTGATAGGAGAGAAACATGAATATTAGAACAAATAAATGAGTTCACTTTTTACTCGCACAACCCATAAACGTAAAAAATAAATTGTGGTTTTTAGAATTAAATATTGGAACTTTTTCGCCTGAACTCAATGTGAAGGATTTTTAGTTGATTGAGATGGGTTCACTATTGTATTGGTTTTCTGGGCCCATATATTGTAACGCCCACGAATTTATATTCATGTCTTAAATATGCTCCAAATATTGCGGGCCTAATATGGGCCAAGTTCTTCATTTCTTCGTCTCTTTCTATGACCTAGGGCCTGTTTAGTGTGACATGAAAATAATAATGACAATAAGTATCATTGAGGGTCAATCACTAAGGGTTATTGATTGCATTTTTATTATTTGATTTTAACATGGACAATGGATATCATGTGAGGAAGTTTGAGTGAATGGAATAATCAATTGTTTACTTTCATTCTCATTACTTGTGTATCAAAATTATCAAACAATATCAATACAACTGATTTTCATTACCCATTCCCATTACCCTCAACCAAGCGGACCCCTAAGTAAGTAACTTATCTTGGATAATTAATTTTATGTGGTCGATGCAATGATATGATAATATACCTCAAACAAAAATCACCAAAATGGAAAAAAGTGAAGACGAAAAAATGTATCAGCTTGTGATTCATACATTTTATCTTGATTTATATTTGTTTGCGCACAAAAATGTTAAGTTTGTCCCGGTACATATAATCATTATCCCAGAGGAGATATTATAGTATACGGTTTTGATAAGAGCCCATAATGGGCTCCTTATGGAGTCAAATTAGTGACGTGGCATACACACATCATTATATTTACTTATTTATTAATTTAAATTAATTAAATAAAGATATATAAATTTTTAGTAAGACATTTAACATCACATCCCACAAAACATGGAACAAATTTCATTCTCTTTCCCAAAATTTTCTCTAACTCCCATTTACAATTTCTACCATCTCCAATGTGTCCGCCATTTCATAAATTATTAATTTTCCATAAGCATATGCTTCATAAATTGACACAGTTTAATCAAATTAATTTTACGGTACTTCATAACTAAGTTTACTTATGTTCTCGAGAAGGTCTGCTAAAGGTGGACGAAGGCGAAGCTTGGGGCGTTTGGGAGGTTTTACGTAGGGTTGCTACACAGGGATTACAACATGTTATCGTTGAAACCGACTCGTTGCGTGTTGTTCTGGCCCTTTCAAACTCGGGTCAGGATGATTCGATTTTTTGCGATTTCATAATAGCTTGTAGAAGGTTAATAAATGATCACTCTGGGTTTTAGATAAAGTGGGTCAATCGAAATGCCAATTCCGTGGCACATTCTCTTGCTAGGACCGCTCATCAGTTTAGCGGTTCTCATTATTGGTCTGAGCCTCCGACTTTTGTGGAAGGCCTTGCCGATATTTGTCTTTCTTGTTTGTAGTTTTGCTGGTTTTCGAAAAAAAAAAAAAAAATCAAATGTGAAGAAAAGTTTGAGGTTCTAGCATTCTTTTAGCAAATCTCATTGCATTAGTAAGACGTCACAACTCTCATCTATCAATTAAGACGTCATGAATTTTTCTCCATCTAGCTCAATTATTCATCTTCATCACAATACTCCTTCAGTTACTCAACTTTGCAAAAAATAAAATTCAATAACATATTTCTTGATTTCTCACTTTTCTCTCTCTTCGTGTTTCCATGGAATTAACAGCTTAAGTACTTCCCATGATGTTAATAAAGGGAAAAAACAATTTCTTTTATATCTTTTTATATTGGGATTGTTTGTTAAAATTTTCTCCTATCTTGTTGTTTTCTTGAAACTTGTTGTGAAACGATGGGAGAAATAAAGAAAAAAATCCTATTTGAAAACATATGAGAGGATGAAGAAACAATTGGAGAAAAATGATTTTGATTCATGCAGTTCTCATATGAGATTTTTTATTAAAAGATTTGCAAAGCTGAGTGATGCGGAGGTTTAATAAACGAATATGGGCTCCTTATCAAAACCGTATATATATATATATATACCTCTTTACTTTTTATATGAGTTTTTGATTGGGATGGAGAGAATAGTATTTAAAGTGATAAAGTGATTTTAGATAAAGGGCATTGCAATTCTTTATATGTTATTACTAAAACAGATTTTTTTTTTGTAAAAGTAATAATATAAAATGTAATTTTGAAATATTACGATGGGTCACTTTATATGGGTAAATAACTTTGGGACGGAGGGAGTAGTGTATAACATGCATGCTATTATGTTAAAAAACTTTACTAAATATTGCTGATTTAAAATTTCAGATTTAATTCTCATTTATTGAAGGAGGAGTCTTGCGTGAGTATATATTATTTCCTCTTTCAAAATATGATTGAATTGGAACTCATAAATCCATGGATTGTATATAAGTGAGATTCAATTTTAATTTTAATTGAAGAGTTAGGCGCCACGACTATATATGAAAATGTTACTCGAACTTATTATTTGACCCGTAATAGTATGAACTCAGCCCAATAAAATAGTCTTCGTTAATTTCTGTTTCCAAAATAAAATTTTGCGCTAACAACAAAAATAATGGGGCCAATTTACTGTTTCTCATTTCTCAAGTAAAATTATATTTTTTAGTTGGTGTTCACCGTGAAATTGACATTTTTTTTATAGGCATACTCTTTAGTAATATAAATCACACTCTTTACTTATCATTACGATACCCTCTATTATAAAATAAGTCACACCCTTTACTTTTATGAGTAATACCCTTTATAATAAAAAGTCACATCATTTATAGTAAAAAATCACACTCTTTAATAATATAAGTCACACTTCTTAATGATTTATATTGTATCTCTATTCTCAATAAAAATAGAAAATTTGTTACCACATTTTTAACGAGTGACTCATGCATAATCTTGTATTTATTTTAAATTGATGATTATAATTTCTTTCTACGAGTAAACTCGACATAATTGATATACACGATTTGGAAAGTTAAATTTTTTTATTCATATGATTTTATTTCTTGCTATATGTAGTTACCAGTGTGATCTTGTTAACTTTATGAGCATTTGATTTTTTTATATTTTTTATATTGATTTGCTCTTAAACCCCGCATATTAAATGGGTTCAGAAAAATCATATTATTAATTTTTTGTTTTATATATTTAAAATTGTATACACACATGGTCTATTGACTCTTTTGATATATCTCCCCTCCTATTTAAAATATAATATATTTTGACTTATTGTATTATTTATTTTTTATTTGATGTTCTGACTTTTATTTTCCTACACTGTCCTTATTTAATATTCTTTTTTTACTTTCTTGTTTTACTCCCTATCATGTCATTAAAGATAATTTATTATTAAATAAGACTAATTTTAGTATAATTTTTTTTTATTAATAAACGTGCAAATGGATAAAATATGTTATATTTTGAATGGGGGAGTATATAACACCCTTAATAATAGATATCGGACTAATCGATAAGCATGGGACCAATTAATTGGTAAATTAATGTACTTCAATCATGTGGGAATTCAGAATTGATAATAACTACTACTGAATAGATCAAGAAGAATATATATACGTATATAATATGTGTATTACATATGACTGAATCAAGAGAGAATAGTTCATTTTATTTTTTTTCCATAATTTGAATAGAGTTGTGATATAACAGCGAACAAACTTTAATCCATGAAGTTTGAATCACAAAACTTTGGTATCAAATAAATTTAATCCCATAAATTTTTTTATTGTTAATTTAGTTTCAATAATTTTGATAATGTTCAATTTTAATTTCAAATTGGTCGGAAAACGTCTTCTTCCGTTTCAATTGGGGGCTTACAGGAAGATGCTATGACTGGACTGCTACATATAATTTTTTTTAGCAGCTGAAATTTCAATCATATATTTAAGATTTAAAAAAAATTAAAATTAATACATAATTGACAGCAAGAACACACTTAAAAATACACATGACAGTAACGTAGCAGTCCAGTAACAACATCCGCCGAAAAACTCCAACTTGAAACGGCAACAACCGATTTGTGACTAAAATTGGATATTGTCAAAGTTATTGGGACTAAATCGATAATTAAAAAAACTTATGAAACTAAATTTATTTGAGCCCAAAGTTTTGAGATCATTTGTGATTCAAACTCTTAATCCATTGATCGTTTTAGGGCATAATAAACCCAAAATTATAAATTTATGTACGATTTTAAGAACTTATCAATATATACCTAGCTATATATGTAAAAATGAAAGAATCAAAAGAAAATTAATATTCTGAATATGTGATCCGAATGTGGTTTAAAATTTATATGATCAAAGGGTTATGTAACAAGTAAACATTTGTATAACACACATTTGTATATGCATTTTTTAATACTTTTAGGGCCCGTTTGGTTAGAGTAATAAAAGTGGTAAATGAAAATCACTTTTATTAATGTTGCTTGAAGTAGATAATTATGATTACCCTCACTCACTTAACCCACATTACATAATATACATTTTTCATATTCTAACGATACCCATTATTATTACCATTCTCGAATCATACCAAACGGATCTCAAAGTTTCCAATTAGTCTGATATCTACTATGAATGGACGTGTTATATATATATATATATATCAAAAGTGTCAATAAACCATGTGTGCGTACAACTTTGAATGTATAAAATGAGAAATTAATAATACAAATTTTCTTAATCCATTTAATATGGGGTTTAAGAGCTAATCAATGTAATCAATTTAAAAGACCAAATGCTCATGAAGTTAACGAATAAAAATTTTAAACTTCCAGGTCGTTTATATTTATTTCGAGTTTATTTATAGAAGAAATCATAACCTGCATCAAATTAAATTAAATACAAATACACGGAGACTCATTTAAAATGTGGTGAAAATATATGACACTTATAACAAGTTTTTTTTTTTTTTTTTTTATTGAGAATAGAGATACAATGTAAAGCATTATTATAAATTAATAACAGGAGATTTGGAAGAGACAAATATAAAGTTCATTAACAAAAATCAAACAAATGACCAGTTACGCACTGAAGTGTCTCCTTATGATTGTAGTTATTCACATGTTTTCAGGTGAATTCTTAGACTCGTATTAATTCATTATTAATCAATTATTTATATAAACATGAATGATATATTAACATATGAGGTTAAAATAAAAATTTTAATTTATTTAGATATATTTAAAATAACATAACTTAAATAACTTTTAATGAGAGGGAACGATTTTGAAGCTTTTAATTAGAGGCTTTTGAAAAATAATTCATTAACATAATTTTTAGGCTTTTAAGAAATTAGATTAGGCGACCACAGACGAAGGCGTGATCTTGTGCAATCTTCTCAATCTTCGATTTAAAAAACTAAATATATTTAATAAAATTAGGGTTTTAGGCGTGTAAGCCCTAAAAGCCTTCTTTCTGCAATATAATAAGACAAAATGTGCCTACGTAAGATCTAGTGTAATGGAAAAAGAGTTGTATTTTGTAAACTCAATAAGGGAGAGGAGAAATAGTGGATCTGTTTATTTTGCTGACTAGCCCAGCCATATCCTGTTTAATATCTTGGTAATATGGTTGAAGGAATCTGAAATATTCAGCAGCTAACTATGTACCTAAAGACCATATGTCTGATTTGTAGCCGTACGGTATATCTGCTAATATTTCCGGGCACATGTAGTTTGGAGTCCCCACAACCTAAAATTAACATTAGAAACATACATAGAATTTAATTAGACGTCACGGAAGAAGAGTAAGAACTCAAGTAAAACCAGCATTTATTTAAATTTGGTTCCAATAGTTAGTTCCCTTATCAAGAAAATAAGATTATAAGTAGATAGAGCAGATAGTAAAGCTTTTTCAAGAATTTTCAAGTTTGAGAGGAAGTTATTTAAGTTGAGATAAGAAAGTAGGCAACTAACTGAAAAGATGACTTTTTACTTTTTGGTGAAACTAATTTTTGGCACCATGTGCATGCTGTTTTGTCCTAGATTAATGCTGTACACATCAATTTGGATGCTTTCTTGTATTGTTTGCTTAAAGTAATAATAAAGTGTGAATAAAGAAAACCACAGCATGGTAAGAGAGAGAAAGAGGGAATTACAGATGAAGCAAGATCATCTTTGTTAAGAAGCTTTGCGAGCCCAAAATCACCTACAAGTCTCTTATCAGAAGATACTCATGAAAACGACGTATTAATATATGATGTAATTGCAGTCAGTTCCTCTTCTTACCAAGTCTTATTTCGCCATCTTTTGTAAGGAAAATGTTTGAGCACTGGTGTCAAGATCATAGAAAAGTAGTATAAGTCGAGAATCATGTACCAAAATCTTGATTTATGGGTATTTTAATTTTCAATAGAAATGCACCTTAAGATCCCTGTGAAGGACTCTGTTGGAATGAAGGTAGTCCAAAGCTAATAGCAACTGAGTTAGCCACCTGCAGATCTTCTGCAAACAGAAACACACAGTTTTTATGCATGCATCTTAAGTTTCAAAACGACTAATCTTGCGTACGCCCTTAATTTACCTCTTCGGTGAAATGTACCCCTCTAGCTTTCTTGATTATATCCGCCCTGAAATCTCAGAAAAATACGATGTCAATTGAGTGGAAAGAACACCAAATACGAGTATTGTGTATCAGAATATATACGAGTTCAGACATGTTAAACTTACATGTCTCAACCTTCACAGTAACTCGTGACAATGCACACAATGTCCTGATTCATCGGAATTCATACAATTTTAGATTAATCGACATAAGTTATCATTCATTTTTTAACTACTCATCTGTTGCATGATATACATTTCAAAGGACTAAAAATGTACCTTCTCCACCCATGCATCCTTGTACTTAACAATATACGGGTTTCTTAGACTTGCCATCAATTCCATCTGCAAGAAACTACACATTCAAATTAGAGATAAACGACGCTTTCAAATAGATTAATCTACTCTCTTAGTTACACACTTTATTTATAGTTCTAAGAGCAATCGTCCTAAGGATAAATAAATGAATCCCGAACTTCACAATTAAATAATTCAACATCTTGATCCGATCTGAGGGGCGCAGCACATCTTAGTAAGCGTTTGTTTTTGGACACAAGTTTTGGATTATTAAATGTCACGGGTTCAAATCATGCCATGCATATCTAGTAAAAGTAAATGGAGATCAGGAATTAGTTGTGTATATATTCATTAAAGACTGAAACTCACCACACATATTTTCTTTAATTATAATCGACTGATACATTTGCCTTTACTTTGTGGCAGAGTGGTAGGTATGATAGAAATGAATGTGCAAGATCAATCCAAAGAGGGAGGAATATCCAATATGTTGCAACTTCATCCTTAAATTTATAACAACTAACTACTACAAAAATTTATAACAATGATATGAATGATGAATAATATGCAATTTAAGCATTTTGTACCAATAATCAGATAAAATTTCATAAAATTAAACAAATTATAGCAGAAGAGTTGGCTATTGCAGAATGACCTCCTGATGTGCAGTGTTCTTGAATTTTTCAGTTTGCTTCGCCATCCGAATCTTCTTTAACACATACCTACACACACAACCACCATTTTTTTCAATTAGAGATAGGATGATTACTAAAATAAGAAGAAAAAAAAAAGGAGTATTTATTTACTTTTTTCGGTCAATTTTGTGAAGAACAAGAAAAGCAGCACCAGAAGCACCTCTTCCAATCTGCTCAACAATTTCATAATCCGCCATCTTTGATCTGCTTGCATTCTCCATGGTCAAAAGCAGGGGTGTATTTATCGTGTATCTATATAAACATACACACATATGTGTACACAATTAATGAACTTCATTGCCATATTATGGTTTCACACCAATCACCATAAATGAGTTGAATATAAGTATATTTAATTTCAGAAAAGAGGAAAAAGGAAATAAGGGGAGCAGGTGGAAATGAGAACACAGAGAGAAAGTGAAGAATGGAGGTGGGTGCATATAAGAATGAAATCATGAGAGAAGCATGAGCATTGAATGCCGCACGAGTCAATAGAAAAAAAAAAAAACATTCCAAAAGATATACTAATTTTAATAATAATGGTGGGAACCATATTTGATATGAATTTTAATTTGGAAGGGAGGGAAGATTTGAGGCAAAAGTAAAGTACTATGCAAGGCAAAAAAGAGGTGCATGCCTTTTTAAGGTGGATATGACTCTTTTAAAATCATGAGTTTATATTATTTACTTATAACTTTTTCAATAGTTTAAATCCAAAATTGTTAAATAATCCCTTTTACAGTATATTTGAAGTTGAAAGAAAATGCAATGTTTGCTTCTATTTTCAGATTTGTAGAGATATAATGACGAGTGTCTATATTCACAGTAGGCAAGGCATTAGGCCTCACCTATAATTGCTAATGTTTTCGAAACTTAAAAAATGTATAGTAATAGTAATAATATAATAGACTTTTTAGGAACATATACTTAAATGGAACTAAAATACATGTGTGTGACAGAGGATTGGCGACTCAAATTTGTTTCCGTCAATACCAACATCTTTATCGTAAGCAAACACTTTTATGCAATATTACACAGTAAATAATATCTTAAATATAATAAAAAATTCACGCGTGAAAATCAAAATGAATCCAATCACAAATATATATTATTGTGTAATTGTGTTTACTCATATAGTATCATGTTAAACAGTAATATAATGTAAGACATGCATTATTACATAATTGTTCATATAATATTATTGTTTAACGCATTACTGGATAAACAAACAAGTAATATTATCTTTGGACTCGCTTCAACCCGATTTTGTGTTTTGACATAAAATCCTTTTTTAAATGTGCATATTAAGACCTGCGTTTTTTTCCTCCCTATATATAAAAAGAAAAAAAAAATTGCACAAGAGTCAGGAGCACTGAATTTCCATTAAATTTTGCCACTCTAGAACCAATTTTTCAGTATGAGCCTATATTTTTCTTTTCTTTGAGAACATGAAATTATTAGATCTTTTATATTGCAAATTTGCAATGGGAAAAAAACTACACTTCCTCTTGGCAATGAAAAGTACACTTCCTTCTTGTTCCATCTACCCGGATCAAACTAACCCACCTGGCGCCATTTTAAGTGTTAAGAGGCCAAAACGAATGATACAATTTGAACCAAGTGCAACGCACTAAACCAGGCCCGTCTTCCAGATTTTATGGTCATTTATGTTTCACCAGGTACGATGCCCATATCTCATCTGATGGAGGTGGTGGTTGAACCCAATGGCCTGGTATACGGCTGCATCCAACTTCCACAAATAAGCATACAAAACAATATACAGTTCCATAGTGTGAAGCAACAAATACTTATGCTCTTTAATGCTTTCCGCCTTAAAAGACAAGATTCAGACATCAAGTGAAAACTTTTCTCATAATGTAAGTGAAAGGAGAGATTTACACACCTTCCTCCAGGTCTTATAAATGCATCCCACATTCTTCTTACCTGCAATAACAGATAAAATCATACACATCAGCAGAAACATCTGGCAGTCAGTTGGAATGAGGAAAATAGATGGGACGTTAAACCTAGCGCTTAATGGGAGGCAACCCATCTTTACAGGCTTTTATGTGTTTTGTGTTAGTTCGTTTGATCTTGTTTTTGTAGTGTCGTTTTTGGTAGGTTGTCGGGGTCGTGTGACGAGGCTTGGTGAAGATATCGAGCGTAAAGGAAAGATATGTGCTTGAAGGAAACTTTAGGTACAAACACTTTATCCCAAACTTAGATTTGCTTAGCAAAGTTTAAGTTGGGGGGGGGGGGGTGTTTCATCTTTTATGCATTTTACAATTGCACCGGCGCACCCCCGTTTTGATTTTGGTGATGTTCACCTTGTGGCATGGTTTTGAGCTTAATGGTGAAAATACTTGTATATGAATTTTGTCGGTTTGGGCTTTTGTTTTTTGGTATACTTGCTAGTTGAAGATGAATGTAGATGAGCTTATTTGTTGAAATGTGGTTAGCTTAGAGCTTAATGGTCATGGTGCTTGGTGCATATTCTTTGTTTCACTATTTTTCCAAATTTTTAATTGCATAGCAATGAAAAAGTTTGGGGGTGTGTGTTCGTTTTCACAAAACCAATTATAAGGAACCACCAAGCATAAATATAAAGCGTATAAAACAGAGCAAAATTATACGATTACCTCGATGAGAGTGCCCATATCAGTACAGCTGCCATGATAGTAATGGTAAAATTCCATAGGCAAATTAGCAACGGAATTGTAGGCACTGCCAGAACCAGGTCCATTTGTTTCAGGTTTCCTAGATTCTTTTGGGGCAACCACCTTTGGAACTGTTACATTCGCAGCCTCATTTTTCGCGTCTTGAATTTCCGTATCTCCACCGGTACTAAGGTCTGGTTCTTCTGAATCAGTTGGATGAGTCTGGATGTGTTTTCTTGATTCCTCAGCAGTGGCAATAGCATCTTTTGCAGCATCTGTATCAGCTGCAGCCATTGATTGGCGCTCCTCTTCCTCCACTGCAGCTTTAACTCGTTCAAGAAACTTGTCATCTTCTTCCGGAAGAAAATGGCCTATATAGTGACATCAATGGATTAGATTTCTAACAAATGCTGAGTTCATTTGGATGAGATAGATAGAGCCTCTAGATAACGCAAAGAAGCCTGAAAATCCTCACTATATGTTACAGAGGATCTATCTCATCCGTACGTATTAGTTTTCACCTTGTTTTTTCAGTTTCTGTATTCTGATGGAGCGCAGTTCCTGTAGCTTTTCAACAATCAACACCAGCTCCAGCTGAAATTACAAGATTGTATTATTATGATTCAAAAGCTTGAGGAGAAAAACAAGTAAGAAAGAAAAAAAGATAGACAACACCACGTCCCACGTGGATCAGATGAATATTAAAATAACGGCAACATAATATTATATAGCAAAATCATGAGCAATGATCTACGAAATAGGATCTATATGAGGAATTTATTTGGTAGCTTTCGAGTTCTTTCAAATTTGAATGGATCATATATATGATGTGTGGATTGGGAAGAAGACCTTAAACATTTGGTGATTGGTTGATGTCATAGATAATAACTGAAGCTGAATGCAGATGCAGATTCTCCTAAGAATGAGCTATGTAAGAACTGATCAGTTAAGCAGCCAAATTGAGTCAGGTTATTGTGTTTTAGTTCATAAAGCAAAATGTTCAAACAAATACGCAAGTGCTTGGTACTAAGTAACTCCTTTCTTCGACATTATTTCTTTAGTTCAATAAAACAGTTGAAGCTGGAAAGACATCTCTAAAGTAGGAAAACAAAAGCAACTAGTCATGATTACCCTAAGATCTCACCTCTGATTCAAGTATTCTCTTCTCCTCCTTTGCCTTAAGCTTGGCTATTTCCTTCATCTTTTCTACCTGCAAAATGATACTCGGTGTAAAAAAAAAAAAAATACATATACAGAACATTCATATATAAATGTATAAGTTTTGTAATTATAATGAAAATGGGATACAATTTTAATTTTAATATTTCTTTAGCAATATATAACAGTTAACTTTTTTCCAATTTGGGGTGCAGGTGTACCACAAAACTCTATGTAGACAGTAACTCACATCATTCTATACATAAAAATCTTAGATCGTCTATCATTGCAACATAAATTTACCAAACAACCGTGACTGAATTTGAGTTTAGAATTCCATACTCTTCCAAATCATCAAAAAGGCTTTAATATGCCAAAAACTATAACTTCACCCTCACATTCTTCAAACTGCTGCATCGTATGTCCAGTATTCATTGATGAATTTTGTTGGTACGAATACATATCACAATGCGAGCACAAAATAACATAGTTTTGCAAGGCTGTACCTTGGATTGTGCAATGTCTTTGGCAATCTCTCTCTCCCTCCATTCATCTGTTTCTTTATCTATTTTATCAAATTGCTCACGCTCCTAAAACATTAGAAAGCAATACAGCCAATCAAAAAACTATAATCACATGGAAAAAAAAAAACTAGGCAAAAGATCAGAAGTAAGTTCTACATATTTTGCTACCTTGGCCAAGTTCTCGGCTATTCGCCTTCTTTTCCTTTTCCGCCAAATTTTATTTCTTTTATACTTCTCCTTTTTATCGGCTAACCTTTGTACAGCAGATTTTTCCTCCCAAGGAATGTTCTCATCTGTGACAACCCTGAATGGCTCCACCAGGTATCTTAGTTTTGACAATGTAGCATTGGCAGCATTCAACGATATAGATTCTTGGATTTGGAATTCGGCTCCATTCTGATTCTCCATAAACTTTATATCCATGAACATATCATCATGCCCTTTATCTTCACCTTCAGTAGTTTTTTCCCCTTCCTTCATCCTAATCAACGTCTCCAACTCCTTTTCCCTATTTAATCAACTTCAATCAAATTCCAATAACCTATCTACGCAGAATGAAATTATTTTCTTCACCAGCATAAATAAAATCAAGCTTTTAGCTACTGCTACATTAACCAAAATCTTAAGAAAGAGAAATGACATGTTTGGCAGTGATCAATGCAGAACATGGATTGAGATAGATTCAGTTTAAATTGAAACTACAAACTCAATGTAAAAAAATTAAGTTGAATTCAAATTTAGGGATCTCGTACATTGATTTAGCGAGGTTTAGGGTTTCGCTGAGCTCTCTGAAGCGGCTGCTTACATTTGAGGAAGTCCAGAAGGAAGTAGACGGAGGTGGCAGAGGCGGGATCGGTGGCGCCAGTACCGGCGGCGGCGCCCAAGGCGGAGGACCCGAATTAAACGGAGCCATACCCATTTGATTCATGTGGGAACTATCAAGTATGGCCGCATTACCCGACCAGTTATTATTTTTGGCCTAACTCTTCATTGACCGGTTTTTTTTGCAATTAAAAAAAAAAAAAAAAAAAACGAATCAAATCAAATCAGACGAAAAACACCCCTCCCTCTTCTTCAAATTGCTTTTCTTTTCAAACATTTCTCCCCTTTCTTCAAAATGTCTTCTTTCAAATCTCCTTCCCCAAATTGTTTGATTCAAATTGAAAGAAAACCTCTCTCACCAAATATTTGCTCATTTCCCTTCAAAACAAAAATCTAGGAACAGAGCCCATAGTTTCTTCCTAAATGCGTTCTTCAGTGCTTCCAACTGAGAATGCGATCTTCTCCTTCGAAATTCAAATTAAAGCTTAACCTAAATATTCACTCGCTTGCATTGATTGAGAATTCTCCTTCGAAGATTGGTAGAGTGCTAGAGACTTTTCTATTGATGAATAGGTCATTGTGCTTCAAAAATGTTTGGAAATTTCTCTTGGCTTCCTACAAAAACGACCTTCAACACCACCGTTAGTTCTTCACAGTAAGTGTACTATTTAATTGGTTTTTAGTGTAATAAGAGAACCCATATTTTTTATGATAAGGATTCATTTTTTTTTCTTGGAGAAACAGTGATTTTTTATTTTTTTTTACTTTTGACATTGGTGGACTCAAAGTAAACGAACAGTATTGGGCTTTAATCGATTCTTGAAATTAATTTTTAAACACGTATGATTTTGTGTGTGAGGGAAGAGAGGGTGAGAGGTGCTATGAATTATGGTTATGTTTGAATGTACTTATAACTAGAAATTCCTGCAGCAGAAGAGCATAAGATATCTAAGTTCCAGTGTTCTCAAAACTAATGTTACAAGGTTAATTAATTTTTTGAGGCATCAGATATCTCCATAACCATGACCACTGCTTTTGAGGAACCACTGTTAGGAAGCCAACTCTTTTTGAATATTTCATGTTCTCTAGAATTCACTTCGTGCAGTGCTAAATTTATTTTTCTTAAGATTAGTATCAACATTAGAACCTTTTAAAAGTCGAGTACACTGCTAAATATGCAACACAATGATTTAGTCTTTACTTTTTCTTTTTTATTTTTGAAAAGAACTCTTTACTTTCTTAGAAGAACATTGAAATTGTAAATCTGAAACTATATAATGCAACTGTGCAGTGTAGTTTTATTATAACATTAAGTAAGATTGCAATTTTATATTTAGGGAAAGAATGAATGTCCATGGTTTCAAGGCTATGGCTCAATGACAACAACCTCAGCACCTTTAAACTAATCACATTAAGAAATGCAGGCAAGAACAAGAAAATACAGTTTAAACAAGATTTTTTGTGAAAATTTATGAAATTGATATTCTTATAGGGTCACAAGAGGGAAAGGATGCTTCACTGATAATTGGATATAGAGCTCTGACTTATTTCAATAACATTTTAACTAAAAGAAGAGAAACATTAAATGATCTACCTTTGTCATCTTCAATGCATCATGTGGTAACTGCAGGAGATGTAACATGAGTAAATAAAAACATCCACTAGAGCCTTATTTTATAGATGCAGTCGAATGAAAGGAAGTACAACCATTTATAAGCTATCAAGTCTTATGCCTTGTATTTATTTGTTGATTTATCTTATTCAATCACGTTAACCTTGAAGAAATACTGATCAATTGTGAATATGAGATTGTATAATTGTGACCATAAATCAAATGGCATGCTTCAAATATTTGAATAGCCATTTCTTGGATTGACTACATTTGCAACATAATAAGTTCGGTGATTTTACTGAATTTGGTGGATTATACATTTCTGTGTATTTCAACCTTTTAAATTTTCCTTTAAATTTTGTTTGATTACACTGTGTATTTCAAACTGATTATGATGAACAACTTACTTGCAATGTCCCTGTATTTGTTTGTTATTTTTCCTAAATTTAAAATTTTGGTGTAATGAGCATATATTTCTGGATTGTCCAAGCATAAATATATTTGATAGGCAGAACATGCATTATTTATTTGCTTGTTTATCTTAAAGTTGGGTACAATGCACTTGTAAATATTCATAGCCAGGAGGTATTAGTGTCGACTGATTGCCTTATATTAACCTCCACGTCTTCTATTTGGTTTGATAGCCACGATCTCCAGCCACATTCATAGCCAGAAACTGAAATTCATTTAACACCATATAACTCTTTGCTTATTCAAATTTCCGTGTGACAGGTCTTGCATAATGGAGTACGTTATCCCTGTTGATAAGTGGTTTGATCCAAAAGTGGGCACACGTAGTAAGCTATCAATAGTAAGAAAAATTAGCAGCGGCCTGGATCAAGAACACAGAAGAAAGTTGAAAGATTCTTGTTTTGGCAAGTTATTAGAAATGGAGGAGGTGAAGTTTTCTGGCAAGTTAATGAATAACTTGCTCTTAAGAAGAATTGCACGTCAAATGAATCACACCAAGCCTATGAGTAATGATGAAGAGTTATGGTTCAAAATTGGTGATGAGACTTTGTGTTTCTCCTTGATGGAGTTCACTCTAATTACAGGTTTAAATCCTGGCAAAGAAGAGGATTATACAACCAAAATACCTAAATTAAATAGGCTTCTAAATAAGTATTTCGAGGGTGCTGAATCAGTCACACCAAATACATTAAAAGAAGCTTTTGAAAATGCTAAAGATCAGGAGGACAAATACAAGTTAGGATTAGTCCTCATTTATGAGAACGTATTGAGAGCCAAAGAGCTTGGAACATCAATTGAGGTGGAAAATTTGGCTATAGTTGATGACCTGGAGGTTTTTTATGAATATCCATGGGGAAGAAAGTCTTATAACTATCAACCTCCAAATGGTAAATGGTACCGGGATTGGAAAGAGCCAGGTTATGAGCATATGCGAGCAACTTAACATAAGTATCCTCGTGTGAACCCCTCAAACTTTCTAGAGCAGATTCCCTACACCTTCTTGCCTTTTGATAATTCATCTTTACCCCCAAAGTCTTTAAAAACATAATCTGCGATATCTCTAGGTGTATAAATCTTCTTCGGATTCTTAAAATTGCCCTTGATATGATTTCCAATGATCCACGATCTTGCTTGCCTATGATCACTGCGAGTCATTGCTATAGAACAAGTGTGCTCCGCATTATACTTTCGTATTTGAAAGTAATTACCCTCATCGAACTTTATTGCTCGCAATCTCCATTTGCAATTTTCATCAATGCACACAATAGTATAAACCTTCTTATTTGATTTTTTTACCTTGAATTCAAAATTGTATTTCAAAGCAAGAATGTGTGCATCTCTTTGAAGATGTTTCTTGGTGACATAAACTTGACCTTGTTCCAAGTCCAAATCATTTGGTACTACCCGTGATGTACGACTATTTGAAGAAGAAGCAAGGTGCTCGCTTGTGATGTGGTTTTCTTCTCCATTATGATGTACAAATTCACGTGTACGAGTATCAAAAGTATCGTGGGTTGGAATATCTGCGTTGTCATGTGAAACAATCTCTAAGGCATCCCAATCCACACCTTCATTCACCTCATTGACTTCATTTGGTTGCATTTCAAGATTAAAATCATCTTCTTGTTGCACCTCCGATGTAACTTTGTTCACAAGGGTAACATAAATGGAACAATAACGACCTTGTTTGTTGAGACCTATCAACCATTGCAAATGTCTGGTTGAAGTGATTCGGATGGGAACTTGAAATTCTTTCTTCTCGGGGAGAAGAAATCGCATCTCCACTTCATGTAGTGAAGAATCAACGTTGCACAAACTTAGTACTTCAGAATGGAGCTCTTCATATGTCATATTCGAAGTTATTGGAAGTCCTTCGACATTGACACCGTGATGACCATCTCTCCTTTTCCATTCTCATTGACCATTTGATAAACTCGCCAAATTAAATTACATTAACCCAAAATTGAGGGGACTCCATATCTGCAATTCTATTAAAAAAATAAGAATATAAAATTAATTCTCATTTAAGTAGTAGAAACAAATTTAATAAGAAAATCAAGCAAATTCAATTAAACAACGCAAAACTCAAACTTAGCTATATAAAACAATTCAAACTAATAGATAAGTTATATCATAAACAACTTAAACAATCTAAACAACTTAAACAACTTAAACAATCAACCAATCTGAACAAACTAGTAAGTTATATCATAAACAACTTAAACAATCTAAACAACTTAAGCAACTTAAACAACTTAAACAACCAACCAATCTGAACAACCTAGGCTTATGAACAACTTAAACAATTAAACAACTCGAACAACCTACACTTATGAACAACTTAAACAACTGAACAACTTAAGCAACATACATTTATAAACAACTTAAACAACCCGATCTACTAAACAACTTAAACAACCTGATCTACTAAACAACCTAAACAACTTAAACAACCTAAACAACCCTGACGGGAAGAGTTTATGAAAACCTAGAAAAAATTGCACATTATGATAAAAAAGACTCATGGATCTTATAACAACAAGTACCAACAAACAAAACAAAACAAAATATACTAAAAACATGTTCTTACCTTCAATCCAACATTCATATGAGCATTGTGAGAAAAAAAAAGTTTAGTGAAGTGAAGAAAATGAAATGAATCTTCAAATTTAAAAATAGATATACGAGATGTATCTCAATGAAAGTGATGGGGGCATTTATGTAATTTAATAAAATATAAAATACATTTTTTTTAAACATTTAAATAAAAGAGGCCATTTTTATATATTTTGAGTAAGTAAGACCATTTTTGATAAGTTGGCCTTTGACTAGGCCATTTATGAAAATACCCCTTTGATTCATCGGGTTCATTCAATTTTACAGTAGCAAATCAAATCGAGTGCGATAAACCCCCTTTCAATTGTGCGATTCTAATTTTTAATCTCGTTTGAAGAGAAAACTTGTTCAAGTAACTTGAACTGAAATGTGATATGGAAAAATCAAATTTTAATTTTGGTATTCCATATAGATTTCTTTTTAAAATCAAAACAACATTAAAACTTACACAAACTCAAACTCACACGTAAATTTTTCATAAGTATAAAGTTAATATCATTACACTTATAAATTAATATTATTATATTTATAAATTAATATCAATAATATTTAATGTTATTAATATAGTTTATAAGTGTAACGATATCAGTTAATAAGAATAACAAACTCTGGGATGACAAGTTTCATGCTATGAAATTTGTTTTTATGGTACGGATCAAATTTAGTGGGTTAGAAAAAAGGATTGAAATTGATGAAATGAGTCAAATAATCGAAGTTCGTAATATGAAACTTATTCATGGGAGACCAACTCAATAAGAACAATGATATAAATTTCAAACTATAACAAATTTCATCAGAAGCTGTAAGGATATTTTAGTTTTGATGAATTATGTCAAAACATTATCAACTTGTGTTATTTAAGTTAATCTACAAATAACAAGTTGAGGGGGAACGAGAGAACAAGTTAAGGGGGAACTCCTGAAATCAGACGAAGATGATCGAGATCAGATGAGGCTGATCGAGATCAAATGAGTAAGATGAGTTCGAAAGTTAAGCGATGAAATTTGAGCAAAATCAGAAGAGAAGAAAAGCTAAGCCCGCCTAATCGGTCGAAGAGAGAGTCGGATGATCGATGACCCGAATGCAAAAGCCGATCGGATGACCCGGAAAGACAAAGTTGATATGACTGACCGGATCGATAATCGATCGGATGACCGTAAGACTGATCGGAAAAATATGCATGCCTGATCAGATGATCAGAAGAGGAGGTTGCTGATCAAAAGAAGAGGTTGCTGATCAGAAGAGGAGTAGATGAGACTGATCGAGATCAGACGTGATCAAAGATCAGATGAGGTTGAACAAAGATCAGAAGAGACTGATGGTTTAGATGAAGTGCACAAGTCTACTGAACACAAGTTCACTGAAAGAAGAAGTCACCTGATCTGATGTCCTCAGAAGACAAGTCGCCTGAAGAAAAGTCATCTGAAGACATGTTCATTCGAGAACTGCAATCATCGATGATCGATAGCTCGAGTCAAGTGACCCGAGGGGCCGGTGGAGTAAAAGTGACTCGAAAGGATGGATGTCCGGTTAGAAGAGTGAACTCGGTAATCCCGAGTGTCAAGATGCCCGATCGCATAAGGTCCATCAAGAGAAGTCTCACGAGTCAAGAATCCCGAGTCCAAGGAAGCCCGAAGTTCGAGAAAGCCGAGGATCGATAAACTCAAGATTATAGCCATTAGATTCAAATTGACGTGGACCAACGATGAGAGGAAGACAACCACCAAAAAATCAAGCGAGAAGCTACAGGATAGTATGGATTTGAATGTAACTCCATCCAACGGTAACATTCAAATCCACACTATAAATACAAGTTCTTTCTTCATTATTTTTAAGTGTGAAATGCGTGAAAAACACCATTGAGCTACAACGCCAAATCATCTAGCATTTCCACCATAGAACACTGAGCAGGGAATACACGCATATATTCAAGAGTGTTCTATCCTAGATCTAAGCACAAATGTAATATCCTAAGCTTAGAGAGATTTTCCCATCCTTAGCATTGAGGTTAAACAAATGTAAGGGAAAATCTCACCCTAGTTGGACACCAAACAATATTTACCCAAACCAAGTGTTAGGTTAAGTTTTGTTAAGCAAGGATTGTAAGTTAGTTGAACTAGCTTACTTTCTGAGTGAGAGTGAGAACTCGTTAAACATCTAAGCAATCCCGCAAGGGAGGGTAGGCGATCCCGTGAGGGTGATAAGTCCCGAGAGAGTGGGAACTCATTAAACATCTGTTGTACCGTGTTGAACTAACACGTAAAACTAAGTCCAGTTGGTTAAGTTGGTGCCCCTGCTGATAGGGAAGAGTGGATGTAGGAGTTGGACTCCGAACCACTACAAAAATATGTGTGTTCTTATTTGTTTTCATATTAACTGTCATACATACTTTAGCAAATCTGCATAACACATTCGCAAAAATTTTAAAGTCACCTCCCATTGAGATTTTACAAGTTTTAAATCGGTTTTTTTTTTCGGGACCAACAGAAGCTTACTCTAAAATTAAAAAAAAAAATACAGAATAAAAATAATTGAGAAAATCATTCATAATAATTGAAAATTTGACTCAATAATGTGGAGAAGGAATGATATCATATGTTTAAGTTTTAGTGTTCCATTTTATATTTTATATTGTAAATTTATGACAAATGAAAAATGAAAGATTATTCAATGGATCACCATAATCCTGAGTCATGTGTTAAAAATTTAGAAAGTGGAATAAATTTATAATATAAAAAATGAAACTAAAGGAATGAAACTGCAATAATGTGGGTTTTAGAAAAAACCAAACACCTTACCAAAACAATTACTCCCTCCGTCCCGAAATTAATGTCCGGTTTACTGTGTGATCGGTTTTTAAGAAAAAGTGATAAAGTGTTAAAGTGTAAGGGGTAGAATTGGTAAATCAACTTTATTGTAAAGTGAAAAAGTGATAAAGTGTTAAAGTGTAAGGGGTTAAGTGAGTGGCAATTGGTGTAATTTATATGTATTGTGAATGGTGTTTATATTGATGAAATTTTCCATTTTAGGAAAGTGGACAAAAATTGCGGGACTCCCAAAATAGAATACTGGACAATAATTTTGGGACGGAGGGAGTATTAGATAGTGTTTGCAAATGTGATTGAAAAGATAAACATCAATTTTTTATTTTATTTTTCCCTAAAAGAAGAGATTTGAAAATTTTGAACTACTCTCTTATTGAGTTTAAAATTCCAAACACACTAAGGGTAATGATTATAATCATAATAAGTATAATTAATTACAAAGACAAAATCTTTACAAGCATGTCAGGATGGCCGAGTGGTCTAAGGCGCCAGACTCAAGTTCTGGTCTTCGAGAGAGGGCGTGGGTTCAAATCCCACTTCTGACAATTTGATTTTTTACTTGTTTTAATTATTTTATTTTATCATGGAAAAAATTCTTGAAACTCAATTTTCAACTTTTTGGCTACAGTCAGATAAGATACTACACAAACATGAACTGCATCATGTGAAAAACCAGCATAAAAGGTCAAAAAATGGTCCCAAGATGAGTGGAAATGGAAATTTCTCCCATATACTTCATGTTTTTGTCACTGTTCACTCTTAGATATCCATGTTTTTGATACATAGATTTTTCAAATCTATTCATATTTTGTCTCACCTTCATATGATGAGTAAATAAATCTTTCCCTCTTTCAATAGTCCACAATCAAACGACACTAGGCAATTAATTCAGCTCAAATTAAGACAGTGATATTTCATTGAGCCTAATTTCAGCACTTGCATGTGAAATATAGCATCACAAACACGAAGTAGTGTTGAAAATGTTGTCCTTTCAACTGCAAAAACAAAAACCGAAAGTTGACGCCTCCGACATGGTTCCTGCTATATATTGCAATGTCTCTGGTCCCCCTACGCTGTGCCAAAAAACTTTGTTTTCGCCAAGGAGAAATTAAGATACCCTCCCCACTTTGAAATATTTCTATTTTCTTGCATGTGCATTCTTTTCTAACAATCTATTTATCTTCGTTGCTTGCTTTTAATTCACTTTTGTTTTCCAGAATTTCTTCCCATGCATAGCCTTACTTCAATGTATTTTGCATGTCTTTGTGTTATAAACCAAGAATTATGGAATCGAGTCGAGTCAATCTTTAGTGTGTTTGTGCTTGATTCATTTATTATTTAGCAGGAGTACTCCAACTTAATTTATTGACTAAATGGTTGGTTCACGAGTTTTTTTCGAGCTTATTGAGCCTAAATGAGCTTAATCATAATATCGATATAAATTAAATAATTGATCAATTATATTAACAAATAAAATTATATATATATTTTCTAAAATTTTATTTAATTTAATAAGTTTAATTATATATTTTTATATTTAATATAAATATTAAGTGTTAAAATTATATTTTAAAGTTAAACTATTAATTATTAAAATCTACGGGCAGATCATGAACTTATATTAACATGTCCATTTACGAGTTTTATAACGAATCAATTTTTATTGAATTTGAGTTTGTTCGTTTATAATAGTGAGTGTTGTCAAACGAGTTCAAACTGGCTAATATACTTTTGAATCGAGATGGACAATTACATTAATTAATAAATCAGAAAATGAAACATATGATGAAACACAAAAAATTGGAACATAGAAATTCAATAGATTAAATTCTCTAGTTTTTTGGATTTCGGACCCTCTCATTTTTACAGTTGTATTATGATTTCCTTTACTCTATGTCATTTATCACATTACAAAATTTACAAATGTCTAAAGGGATAGGATCCATCTCCTTGTTTTCTCCTGTAATTATATTTGGATCTTGGTGTAATTTACGACTAGAAGTAAGCCAAAAATAGTGTGATTGGTCAAGTAGGATGTGTTAAGGGGTTGGTCCCCCAGTTTTGGCTAAATTAAGATGCGTCTGAGCTTATAGTTTTAGATGTTTGGAAATCAAAATCCTGTTTTTTCCATCAATAAATGGAATAGAGATATACAATGAAAGACAAAGAAGAATGCAGATAGAAACAAAATATGTTGCTGTTTTATGGCCTATTTTGTCTCAAATATTCAAATTTCCGACCAAGTTAAGTTTCCTTCGCTAATAGAATTAGAAATCCTTAAAATGCGGTTTGTGTAAATATCTCATCGTTGATTATAGGATTTAGCCATTTAGGAATATTTCACATCGTTGATTATGTAGATTTGTTCTGAAAATGTGGACAAACAAACTCTTGATTTGGTTCGTGATATGCGATTTGGTGATAATTGATTTGAATGCATTTTTAGATGGATGTTCTCGGGTATTAAACCAAAATAGTCTCATAACTTTGCACCTTTATTGAAATAGTCTCATAAAACTTTTCTAGTTTAATCTCTTGTGTATTCAATTTGATCTAATTTTGTCTCTAATCGCCGGAGGTCGCTCAAAATTATCCAAAACGACACCGTTTTGTACACGCGCCCCCAATTTTAATAGGAATATATAAGACACGTGTCCAAAACGACGTCGTTTTGGGAAATTTTTAGCGACCTCCATCGTTTTGGAACTAAATTGGATCAAATTGAATACACGTGAGATTAAATTGGAAAAGTTGAAAATTATGAGACTATTTTTCGATAAAGGTGCAAAGTTATGAGACGATTTTGGTTTAAATCCCGATGTTTTCTTATACATTCTCATTTTTAAATAATTGAGTATGATATATCATTAAACCAGTACAGATTTTAATAAGATGTAATCTGATAGTTCGTGTATTTTTTAATTTAAGTGAGAAAATTAGGTTCGACACCAAAAACAGAATAAAATTGTTGTTAGTGGTGGGCCAAGAATTTATGCTATTGAAGCAACAACACAAAATGGAATAACAATTTGCACAAAGTAACAAAAAGAGAAAAATGAGAACATGTGAGGGCCCTTTTAAGCCTCATTCTCAGAACAAATATTGGAGCATCATAACACTAGATTCCAAAGATATGATGGTCTGTTATCATGTGCAATAAAAAAAATGTTCACTAGTTTAGTTTCCACTGGATCAACAATATTACTGTATTGTTCTAAAAAAAATTGAAAAAAATCAATGAATTTTTTAAAGTAAAGAACAGGAGAATATCACAAAACAATTGGTATAGATATATGTGTGGAGAAATTTCGATTTATTTATCGATACAATAAAGTAAACACGACTCGAACCAAAAACCTTACTCGAGTTCAGAGATGAGACTAGCTACTACTAGAGTACGATTTTATTTTTTTTTACATCAAAAGGTAACCAAAAAATTGGAACAACCACAATTTCCTAAGCCCAGTAATTTCCAAAAAAAAAAAATTACTCGATAAAAAAAAATCTAATGAAGAATGAGGCAAAAGGACAAGGGTTGAAAGATATGGTTTAGTCGAGCATTATCTAAAACTTCTAACATTAATTTACTGATTCTCTCTTAGCTGTTCTCTTCTTTCTTCCCTGCAAATGACTGTCTTTTCAAATTTCTGCAAATTCAAAAATCAAATATATATTAATGCTAATTAAGACTTCATTATTTAAAAAAAAAAATACTTTAAAGCAAAGTTGTGTAAACAGTATTAGTTGTTGCACTAAAAGGTATTAGTTTCTTTACTATAAAGTATTAGTTGGAACATACCAATTGTTTCGTTAAAATGTTTTCGTTTCTTTAAAAGGTATTAGTTGTTTGACTAAAAGGTATTAGTTTCTTTACTATAAAGTATTAGTTGCAACATACCAATTGATCTCTTGCAATAGAGAATCGCTTCATGGATCGAGCTCTCATCAACACACAAAACATTGGTAGCACGAGCAGGGCTAACCCGATTCGACGCCTGCGACGAACAGTTCCAGCTCTTAACTCTTTTCAATCCATAACTAACATCATTCTTACACCAATCAGTCACCGAGCTCGGCCTAGGCGACGCCTCGACCGAATTGCTCAAGCTCCGAACCTCACACACCTTCCGTTCGAGATCAGCGACTCGATTGCTTTTCCTCGAGCACCCCATCAACCGTTTCAGTTTCACCAATCTAAAGCACTTTTGCCACATTTTTTTAATAAAATGCCTCTTTTTTTTGCTAGCAGTTTGGTGAGGAGAAACAGGGGATTGAGGGACAGAGTTAGCAGGTTTTAAGGATGATCTGTCGACATAGATAGGCATGATGTGTCCATCTGAAAAGATTTCGTCCGCGTGAACGAGAGAAAGATGCGATGATGATGTAAAAGGGGTATCGAAATCGAAGCTTTGAGTTTTTTCAGTGTATTTATCAGATGAATGTGGCGGTTTCTTGTCCACTAACCAACTGTAGGAAAAACTCTCGGTTGCAAGAGGTTTTGAGTTTTCCATTATAGAAAAATAAAAATGAATTTGAGTTTTTTGAGAATGGGGAGATAATGGAGGTTGAAGTGGTTTATAAATTGAGAACTGGGGATAGAAAGTCACGTGAGAATTCTTTATTTAGAGCACCAGATTGCGGAGTTCATGAAAATGTGGTTTTTTTATAGGTGTGTAAATGAACATAATTTCAGCAATCACACGTGATATGTTACTTATGAGTGTTAGGCCAGTTTGGTAATTGTATTTAGATTATTTAAACATGTTTAAGCACTTTATTTTGGGAGGCAAATATTCTTGGTGGGATGGTCTTATATGGGATAAGATTTTTCGAGTACTCACTATTACTGAGTTTGAATCACAAATGGTCCATAATTTTAATCTTAAATATATTTAGTTCCATGAGTTTTTTTGTTATCAATATAGTCCCAATAATTTTGTCAATATTCAATTTTAGTCCCAAATCGATCGGAACAATGTCATTTTGTCGTTTTAATTTGGGGTTTTTCGACGGATCTTGTAATTGGACCCACACATGTCTTGTCAATATTAATAAATATTTTTTTTAAAAACTTTAAAGGTCTGAAGTCTAAAAACAAAAATCTCTAAAAGTCAAATGTAACTTTTTGATACAAAGATGCTTTTTTTTTTCAAACAAAGACAATTTTTTTTTCAACTCATCAGAGTAAATAAAAATTGTATTTGTAAACACAAGAAATTACTACTTCCTATTTTTTGTACCTTAGAGTCATTAACTTGTATTTTTAAATGTGTTTGATTAATCCTTAGCGTCAATCCGAGTTAATTTTAAGTTTTAAATTTTAATTATATGTCTGAAATTTCAGCTATTAAAAAAAGAAATTACACGTGGCAACCTAGTCACAACATCCGTCGAAAAATTCAAAATTGAAATGACAAAACGACGTTGTTCAGATTGATTTGAGATTAAACTGAACATTATTAAAATTATTGAGATTAAATCGATAATAAAAAAAATTATAGAACTAAATTTATTTGAACCTAAAGTTATGGAATTTTTTTATTCAAACTCCACTATTATTTATTAAAGGATATGCGAGTCATTGATTGAATTCTTACTCCAACATCACACTTTTTAAATTTAGTCAAATCACTTTTTAAATTTAGTCAAATCAAGTAATAATCTTTTATGTAAATACAAAAAATCCAACACCTAATTTGTACTAACTGAGAAAGTCTCCGGTAAAACATGTTCATAAGATAAAATTTATATAATTATGTTTATAAATTAATATCATGGCTAGGTCTTATATGCATCCGGGTGCATCGTGCATTTATAGTGCATTTTAAAAGCGTGCAACTTGTTATGCTGAAAAATGGCGACTTATTTATACAGAAAAGTGCAACGGTTAATATGGGAACATAGTTGCATGCTTCTGTTTGGAATAGTTGCATGTTTATGTTTTGTATAATTGCACGCTTCAAAAATGCATTATGAAATAAGATCTTGTTCAATTAGATGTATATATGAAGAGACCCACTCTAATATCATATAACATTTATCAACTGATATCACTATATTTATAAATTGATATCATAACATGAAATGTTGTAGGTATTACTTTATAAAAATAATGATATCAAATTATAAATATAATTGTATCAATTTTATAACATGAACAAGTTTCACAGAATAATTTGTGTTTGTAATATCATTAAAAAATTTACTCCTTACCTAAATAACACTTTTTATATTTAGTCAACTCATAAGAAATAATATTTTTATTTAAACACAAAAAATCCAACACCTAATTTGTAATAATGGGGTTTCAGATTTGAGAGCAAGTCAAAGATAATCACAAATTGAAGATATTATCTTTATATTTTTATCTCTATAATTAGGATTTACACATATATGACACTATTAACTTAATTTAATAAAATTTCAGCGTCTACAAATGTTCCCTCGGAACCTGTTTTAAAGACATAAGACGGCATGGATCCTGAGGGTATGTTTGTTTTGGGATTTAGTGTGCGGGGAAATCATGACTTCGAAATCCTATGAATTTAAAAATTCTGATGAATAATAAAAGTATGTGTTTGTTTTGAGATTTTTGTTTTATGTCAAATCAATATGAAATAGTGATTAATGTGATATTATTATATTGTATTGGGTGAGAGAAAAGTAGGAGAGATAATAAGTAGGTTGAAGAAAAATGGTGATATGATTGTATTAAATTTTGTGAAAATAGGTGTATAGGTATATCTTATAAGAGTAGATTTAAAAGTTGGATGTGAAAATCCCTAATTAGTATGTGACTTGGATCGCAAAGTCCTAAGTCCATCCGAGTGAGTCCCGAAACAAACATACCCTGAAAGATTGGCACTGGGATCTCAAGTCTCAACGACCTGTCTCGAATTCATACCACAATTTAGTATATAAAATTGTAAGGACTCGATGGAGTTGTTTGTGATTTATTTTACGTGACCACTAAAGTTTTATTTTGACTCTCATATTTGAGTGAGTCATTGGTAAAACTTGTTTATAATATGAAATTGATACAATTATACTTATAAATTGATATAGTATTTAATTTATAAGTATAATGGTTACTAAATGATGATATGGTATTAATTTTAATAAACACAGGTCCTGATCAGGGAGATATTTTAATAAATAAATTGGTCTGTGAAAGGCCAAAAATTGATTATTAAATAGTTATATTTTCAGGAGGTTAACTTAATGGAAAAAAAAATTGAAACAAGTTGATTATATTGGCCATACCATACTTCAGATAGTGACATTCAAATATTTAATTAGGGCCTTGCTATTATTATTTTCATCGAAGTCCTATTCTTCACTTTTAATTATTGTTTCATATCATGTTGATCAGTATTATATAATTGTCGTGTTAGGGCTTTTTTATGGGGCAAAAGTTCTAAAGTCAAAAAAGTGAAATTTTAAAAAAGCTTGGATCTAAAGATCTGAAATTGATTTTTTTTAAAAAAATGCAATTTTTTTTTTCTTTTTTCAGAAGAAAAAAATCAATTTATTAATTTTATAACGGCCAAAATTGCTTCCTATTTTTTTGGGGGTTAATTTAGAGTCGTTAAATCCTTTTTTATACAAAGATGCACATAGTGTCAAACCAATAAGCAGATTCTAGTTCTTTTTTTTAAAAAGTTTTAACCCAATTTTAGATCATTACATCGGGTGTAAATCTAACTAGTCAATTATAAATTTATAACCAATTTCTCATTGAAGATTTTTTTTTTTTTTTTTTTTGAAACGAATTTCTCATTGAAGATAAATTCACCTATATTTTTCACTATTCCAAACAACCAAAGTGCCAAAACATGACATGTATAAAATAGTTCCACGTCTGCTCTTATTTGGGGATTTTCACCCAATTTAGATCGTCAAATTTGGTCTCATCATATTTGATCTCATTGCCACTCCGTAAATAAACCTCGGCCAACGTTCAATTTTAAAAATTGACATTCTTCTATTGATCGCTTTTATTTTCCTTTTCATTATTATCATCTCCGTGTGATTATAAAGTTAGTGAAATAGGGGAATCAAACCGAAAATTAGCACATGTATATAGTAAGTTTCACAACTGTTTTGCATGTTTTGTTTCATCGGTTTACGGTTTACCTAAGGATCAATTAACTTCAAGTTCACCTGTCAAAAAAAAAAAAGTCGAGTTCTCTAAAAAATAAAATTAATGTCGAGTATTCCATCCTCCACCCAAAAGTTTCAGCTAATTAAAAAACTAAATCGAAATAAATACCTCCAACAATTGCTACAAAATTCATGAATAATCAAGGAATCGATTTGAATGAGACAATATAAAAATGAATTTAGGAACTACTCCCCATAATTATCCCAAAGATTATTTCAAAGATTTATATTTTTTTGGGCGTCCCATTTTTTTTTTTTTTTGTCCATTTTTTGTAAAATGGAAAGTTTCATCAATATAAATACCCTTCACAATACATATACATCAATTGTCACTCACTTAACCCCTTACACTTTAACATTTTATCACTTTTTCACTTTACAATAAAGTTGATTTACCAATTCTACCCTTTACACTTTAATATTTTATCATTTTTTCTTAAAAACCGAGCACACGATAAACCGGACAATAATTATGGGACGGAAGGAGTATTATCTTAGAATTCTGTTTTTCTTTTAAAAAAAAAAAGAAAATTATGTTTTATATAATTTATGTCCATCATAGAAATTAACGCGTCAATAATTTGTGGTGATTTGTTGATCTGTAATTGATATGATTAAATAATTTACTGATCTTAATTTATTCATTATCAAATTCAAATTGGAATATTATCTTTATATTATATTGATTATCTACCATATATATATATAAACTGATGTTTTAAAAACTTTTAAATTGCACTAAACTCCTCATTTGAGTTAAATTGAACGTCTTGGTGTCTTTATTCTTTTTATTAATAACTAACTTTTTAGATAAAAAAAAAAAAAAAACCATATACTGCACTATATATAACAAATCAACTATTTTTAAAATTGATTTATGTTAATTATGGGGATAATTCTTACGGTCCTAATTAAATGAAATGAAAATTCTTTTTATTTTTGCATCCACTGAGAAAGCTAGTGGTTATAGATTTGATTCGTTACACATGCAGTTCCAAGAAATGTGAATGTCGCATGTGATCTCATTCCAGTGTTGGTGTGATAATTCGCATATCACACAATACTAGTACATGCATGATATAGATACCAGAATTTGAACTCAATTAATTGATCATCGATTATAACGTTCATCTACGTACCCATCAATTTTATTGGACACCCTACCCCTACCTTAAGATTTACACCTACATAACAAAAGTCTTGTCCATTCGTTTCACCCCTTAAATGATGTTGAGACATTTGTGCTTTTCATTAATGTGATGTCAACTTTAAGAATTTTTCACCTTTTTTCTTTTGTGCATTCGGAGGCAAATAATAATCCATTGTGAGCACCCAAAAAGAGGATATATATTGCTTTGATACAAAAACGAGGAGTTCTCAGTGACACCTTTCTTCTCTTGTCTAATATTTTTTCAATAGTTTCATTACCTTGAAAGAAATAAAGTGCTTAAAGTAAACATTAACCTGATCAAACATTTATTATGACACCAGTACTTGAATCTTTATGGTCGTCTCATTTCTTCCCAAAATAACTACAGAATTCGAATATATCCCATCAATTAATTAAGACCAGTGAATAACTTTGTGCCCCATATTGACTTTACAGATGTTAGAAAATTGAGGTTCCACATCATAGGAATTTTCTTTCCATGCATTTGCTAATGACTACAAATTAATGTGTGTAGACTATTTGTTTGTAAGTAATTTGAACAATAAAAATGTCTATATGTTTAGAATATTTTTTTTGGCAAAATCGTAGGCAATCCCACCATAGCAATTCTTTTTCCTTTTTTTTTTGTAAAGTTTGTTTGACTGTTAACTAAATCGAGCGTGAACCAGCTCTAACAAAGTCGAACGTGAGCCGTGCTCAATATGTTCAAACTTGATGGAATAGGGATCGGATTGGGCATTTATCGAACGGTCTCGAATCGAATATAGCATTACACGACATAATATATGTCCCAAGCGGTACTAAAACTGCTCATAATGTCGGAACAATTTTCAGGAATTAGTCCAGCTGAAAATGAGAGCTCATAACTCATAAGCCAACCAGATTGTTTGAATCAACGCATGTAGTAAGGGACATTTAGAATTAATGAGGTTCTTTGAATTATGTTATAAAGATAGTAAAGTGGTTACTATTCTGTCCTGTCTTTGAGAAATTAACAAAAAAAGTTTCTCAATCGAATTACCTGCTTTCAAGTCAACTAATTGTCTCTTAGCCCTGTTTTAAACATGATGATTACAAAATGTCCTAGCTCTCAAAATGCTCCAAGAAATAAGAATATATATATTTGCTAAATTTATTCCATACAAAGATTAGTCCTCTTGCAACCAGGTGACTTAGATCACCTGGTCACTGGGCTCCTCATTTGAGTGAGACTCAAATTCGATTCCATTTGGGAACGAATTTGGAGTTATAGGAGTTATAAGGTGGATTGATGATTTCGCGGAGTGTTTGGGTGTTTGGTGTACTAACAACTAATAACTAACTTTGCCCGATAAAAATAAAATAAAATTAGTCCTCTTGCAGTAGGCCCCACAAAGTAAGTTTATTTCGGGATTTCTCAAAATTCAAAATGCTCCTAAGACCTTGTGCAAATACATGCAATTGTATTATTTAACCATAATTGCTTAATTATGCTTGAAATAGGAATATGTCGTGCTATATAGGAAAATAAAATTTAATGCTGAAATATTAACCAACTGCATGTTGAGACGTTCATTGACGGCCAATGAAAGAACACACTAAAAGGGGGCGAAAGACGAGGACAAAATGAGCCTAAAAATAATTTTAGCATATCAAGAGAAGAAAAGTAAATGGGCTGATTTCATATTTTTCAGCCCATTAGAAAAATCAGATCATGGCAACTTAAAGTAGTATCCCAGCCCATTTACTAAACATAAAATTCAAGGTCCGGTTATTGACACCCCCTTAATTAGGAGATACACCCTCACTAGTTTTTTATTGTTTTATTGTAATTAAGAAATGACTCTTCTACCCTTGAATAGTTAAAACAACTTAAACAATTAATACTATACCACTTTCCACTTTATTCGAAATTAAAAAATCACGATCCAGACTTCTCCATTCCACACGACGAGTTCGTTATTTTTATCTTCCAGCATCGTCTACCATCATAGCTTAGTTCATTTTTTGTGTAGCAATTATGGTGGGTGGGAAACCTATCAAGTTTGGAATGTTGAATGTTTTATGTTATTGTTTGTTTAATGTTTAGAGTATTGATTATGACATATTGGGTTTTAGACCTACATGTACGATGAAAATAGTATTCACACACTTATTTTTCAATTTTTCCCGTCATGCATATTTCGGACCTGGCTTATTGAAATATGTCACCGTTTTCGGAAAAAATATGTTGAAATATATCACTATTTTCGAAAAATATATACCGAAATATATAGAATATGTGAAAAATTACAAACTTCGAAAAAATTCTTTTGAAAATTTCTAATAATTTCAACAAAATTTTGTCGAAAATTTGGTGGAATTTCAAAACACCAGGTTCGAAAATCACTCTACTCAGTTTCTTTTTCTTTTCAAACACACGTCATTTTTCGACAAAAAACTTTACACGTGATGACTCTATAGCCACCGGTCACCACCGTATAATTAAATGTCTAGTCGTTGTCGTCTGGAGAGATGGAATATAAAATGTATTTTTTGTCTAGATTTGAAATAAAATAATAAGAGAACAATTATATTGAATAAGGGTAATATTGGTATTTTATAGGGTGTGTATAGCCTAAAAAAATGGTGGGTGAAGTAATCAATGAGTGTATCTCCTAATTATGGGGGTGCGAATAACCGGGCCCAAAATTCAATAAAGACAAGTAATTGGGCCCAAGATAAAGGGTAGCAGCCCATTAGCAAATTCAGCGCCGAAAAATTGCTTAGCAAAAAGAAAAGCAAAATGCACAAAGCCGTTAGCTGCTCCCTTTTTTTCTAAAAAAAGAAAAACTGTTAGCTGCTGCGGTTTTTTCCCCTGGTAGGACCCACATGTATCATTAAATGTCTCTATTAAATGATGAAGCCAATAAATTCATGGTTGCCTAACTCTAAACACTCAATTAAACATTGAATGAGATTCCAGCGAAGAGAAAGAATGAAAACTGTATATTGAAGAAGAAAGATTCTGTTACATGATGGAAAGATAAAGTAAACCGATAAAGAATAAGATACCTATCCTGTTCTATATATAATACCCTTACAGTATTAGCTGCTGTACTGTAAGGTATTACTTGAGGTTCTAATTAACTCTATAACAAACTAACTTACAAGTAACAACTCTAATTTGACTAAGTCAAAATAACAACTTTAAACTTTATTTACATCTTTATATCCCCCCTCAAAATGGGAGTGGATATTAAGAAGTCCCATTTTGGACTTTAATGTGTTGTAGAGGGAAGGAGCCAATGGTTTTGTGAGAGCATCTGCTAAGTTGTCTGCTGTTGGTATTTGAACAAGTTTGATGATGCCTTGTTGTATCTTCTCCCTTGTGAGGTGTATGTCAATTTGAATGTGTTTTGACTTCTCATGTAGACAAGGATTATGAGCCATACAGAATGCTGACTTGCTGTCCGTGTAGAGATTAACAGCTTGTGGATGAGCAACCTTCAAATCTTGTAAAATGTAGAGAATCCACTGAATTTCACAAGTTGTTGTGCAAAGAGCCCTGTAATCAGCCTCTGCAGATGATCTGCTTACAGTATTCTGCTTCTTGGACTTCCATGAGATGAGTGAATCTCCTAAGTAGACTGCATACCCAGTAATACTTCTTCTTGTTTCCTCACATCTTGCCCAATCTGAGTCACTAAAGGCCTGCAACTTGAGAGAATTATTAGTAGGATAAAATATACCTTGACCAATAGTGGCCTTAATGTACCTCAAAAGTCCATGTACTGCTGTCAGATGAGCTTCAGTGGGGTTGCTCATATGTTGTGTTAAGGATTGTACAGTAAATGATATATCAGGCCTGGTGATTGTAAGATATAACAATTTACCAACAAGCTTTCTGTATAAAGATATATCTTTAAGGGCAGGAGCAGTAGAGTTTGAAAGAGTGTGTTTAGGATCCATTGGTGTGGTACTGGGCTTACATCCCAAGTAACCACTATCAGTAAGTAAGTCCAATGCATACTTCCTTTGACACAGCTGTAAACCAGCTTTACTACGGGCAACTTCAATCCCCAATATGTATTTCAAATTTTCAAGACACCAAGGTCTTTGATGGTGAACTTCTCATGTAAGAAGTCTTTTACACTTTGAATGTCATCCAAACTATCACCTGTTAAGATTATATCATCTACATAACAAAGTAATATAGTGAATTTTGAACCAGAAGATCTTGTAAATAGAGAAGTATCTGCCTTGGATTGAACAAATCCAATAGAAAGTAAAGTCTCAGATAGCTTGGTGAACCACTGTTTTGAGGCCTGCTTGAGGCCATAAAGGCTCTTTATCAGCTTACAAACATGATTTTCAGAGACATTATAACCTGGAGGAGGTGTCATATAGACCTCTTCATTCAAATCACCATGCAAGAATGCATTATTCACATCACATTGATGAATGCACCAATTTTTAGAAACAGCAAGAGCAAGTAAAATTCTAACAGTGGTTATTTTTGCCACAGGAGAGAAGGTATCAAAGTAATCAATGCCTTCTTCCTGTGTATAACCTTTAGCAACGAGCCTTGCTTTATACCTTTCAATACTCCCATCAGGTTTATACTTGACTTTATATACCCATTTACAACCAATGCAATGCTTATTGTTAGGAAGGGGAACAACAGACCATGTATTTGTTCTTTCCAATGCATCTAACTCAGATTTCATTGCAGCAATCCAATTCTCATTAGTACATGCTTGTTTATACGTTTTTGGTTCAATAATTTGAGAAATTGATGCAGTGAAGACTTTATGAGAATGAGACAAATTGGATGCAGAAATGTAGTCACAAATAGGATATGGAGTGGGAAAAGAAAGAGTATGATTAGCAGCTTTTGTATCACTGGTGTGTGTCAAAGAATCAGGTAATGATGTCTTATAGACATCAAGATAAGCAGGGGCATGTTTTGTTCTGGTGGATCTTCTCAGCTCAAGATCAGAAGCTGAAACAGAATGCAAAGGAACCAAAGAGGTACTAGTATGAGAGTCAATTTCATCAATAAGATCATTATGAGTGATATCCAAATCAGGAGCAGTGGACATATCAGAAACACCATTTATATCAGAAAGACCAGAATCAATTGGATCAGAATGACCATTTATGTCGGAATGACCAGAACTAGTATGTGGAGGAACAGAAGGTGAATTGTGATCAGTATTATAAGAATTAGGTGGAGGAAAGTGATGCAAATCAGTAATAATGTCATTTGTATCATGAGTAGGAGGTGTAGTGATGGAAACAGAAGGAGACTCTGTATGTGTAGCTGAAAAGGGATACACAGTTTCATGAAAAACAACATTTCTGGAAACAAATACTTTACCTGATTGTAAATCAAGAAGTCTATAACCTTTCATACCAAAAGGATAACCAAGAAAACAACACCTTATAGCTCTATGATCAAACTTTAGATCTATGAGCAGTAAGAGTGCTAGCAAAGCACAAACAACCAAAATTCCTAAGATAAGAATAATCTGGCAACTTGTTGTTTAGCATTTCAAAAGGGGTTTTATTATTTAAAACAGAAGAGGGAAGCCTATTAATCAAATGGGCTGCTGTTTGAACACAGAAATTCCAATATTTTAAAGGAAGGTTTGATTGAAAGAGTAAAGACCGAGCAACTTGAAGCAAGTGTTGGTGTTTTCTCTCAACCAAACCATTTTGTTGAGGGGTCTCAACACAAGTTTGGTGTATAATACCCAATCTATGATAAAAATCAGACAAGAGAAACTCAGTACCATTATCACTCCTCAAAATTTTTATTTTATGGTTAAACTGAGTTTGAACCATATTAGAAAAATTTTTGCAAAGCATGCTTGACTTCACTTTTTGCTTTCAACAAATATAACCAAGTTACTCTACTATAATCATCAACTATAGTTAAAAAATATCTATGCTTAAAAACAGATTCAATGGAGAAAGGCCCCCATACATCACAATGTATCAAGTCAAACAAAGAACTAGACACAGAAGTGGCATTTACATTCAATTGCTCAATCTGAAACAGCTTCTTAGAAGATGCATGTCCTAGTCTAGTATGCCAAAGAGCAAAATCAACAGTATGAGAAACAGAATTAGCACACTTTACTGGTTTAGCAATCTTCAAACAGTATAAGCCCCCACTTTGTTCAGCAGAACCAATCACTTTCAAGGTTGTGTTGTCCTGCAAAACACAATGTGAGGAAAGAAAGCTCACAGTGCAGTTACAATATCTAGTTAAGTGTGAAATGGACAGCAAATTAAAAGAGAACTCTGGAACATATAACACATTATAAAGGGTGAGAAACTCATTTAAAACAATATTCCCAATATAAGTGGCAATAGTCATTGCATTATTAGGCAATTTGATTTTTATATCAGAAGGCTCAGGTGGAAAAGTAAATAAATCCAAACTATGGACCATGTGGTCTGTGGCTCCAGTGTCAAGTATCCAAGAAAACTTATCAGTAGACATAAAATTGAAACAAGCAGAAACCTTATCAGTACCTGTATTACCTGCAAGAACTGGAGCAGAACTGCAAGAAGGCACTGATGGAGTCTCTACAAATGCACCAGCTACAGAATGCTGGTTGTCTGGACCCTTCTTCAGCTTAGCAAATGCCATGAATTGGTCAAACATCTCTTGGTTGAACAATGGATTGGATGCCACAGGTTCCTCAGTAGTTGACACACTATGAACATTAGTTCCCTGATTATCAGCCTGCCTAGGGCCTCTAGGACCTTTCCAACCAGGTGGATAACCAATTAGTTGAAAGCACCTATCTATGGTATGTCCAGGGCCACCACAATGACTACACTTGACCAACTTCTTCTTGTCCTTATAAAACTTGCTATTTCTAGCCAACATAGCAATAGACTCAGTCTGCTGACCCATTCCAGAATCAGATTTCAATGCCCTTTGAGACTCTTCTTGAAGTAACATAGAGAAGACTTTGGACAGTGTTAAAGTGGAAGATTGCAACAGAATTTGAGACCTTATAGCAGAATAAGACTCATCTAATCCTACCAAGAACTTGACTATAGCATCTCTTTCCTGAGTCCTAGCAAGTTTCTTGGGCAAATCACAAGTACATCCAGCCATTGCACCACAAGAACACTGCAAGGCTGGCCTAAATCCTAACCACTCATCCCACAAGGCCTTAAACAGATTATAATAAGACACTAAGGATTGAGAACCTTTAGAAATTGCACTCAGAGACTTCTCCAGCTCATACACTCTAGTATCATCAGAAGGAGAATACCTGTCACAGTTGATATAGCTCCATTTGCAGATAAAACACAAACAGCCCTTGATCCATTCTGACACATATTCATAATTTTAGAGGCAACATCCTGCAAAAAGTTGGAAAAATTAAAAACTATATAAGGTTATCTCTTCATAGTTATACTAACAAATAAAACCAACATCGAAACAAGTTAAATAATAAATGCGTACTAGCATTTAAATCAGATGATATGGTATATGATTAATGTGCTGCACAATACTTCCAAAGAAATGAAAATAGATACCAAGGGTGCTACAGACCAGTGGCGGATCCACGTGGAACAAGGTGGTATTGTAATTTTTCTAGATAGCTAAAAGTATAAAATAAAAAATTAGTACCCCTTTTTTTATTGTAATTTTATTTGAATTCATATGTATTTATATTCTATTTTTCATAGAATTGTGTGACTTTAAATATTAAATGATATCTGTTAAGCCCTCAAGACGGAAACACTAACTAGTAACTCCAACCCAAAGCTAGCACAAGAGTGGAGGATTGACTCCCTACTTAAGTAACAATCCACAATTGCTTGTGGAATCGATGTGGGATCGTAAAATTATTTATTGTGCCACGGTCGTCTTTAGACATGAGATATCTCAAGCTACAAATACAGAAAATCGGTACAATATATTAGTTTAGTTGATAAAGACTGTCTAAAATCAATAAAATTAGAGGGGGATTTTTTTTTTTTTTTTTTTTGAGATAATGATTAATAGACACAGAAAGATCTCACGTACTATATATGCACAATGAGCATAAAAAGGATAATGTAGACAAAGTATGGCCTATACAAATATATATAGCAGGGTTCAAAGTATTTAGCCAACAAGATGTAGAATTTAATTGTGATTAATTAACTAGTGGTAGCATTATAATATAATTTAATTATACTAGTCAAAATTATAAAAACGGCTAAATTTAAGCTCCCTAAGCACCAAATCAATGGCTCAGAACTATCCGTAATAACATGCATATTAAATAACATATTGTGGTGAAAAAGGAAAGGGAAAAAAAGAAAAAAGGCGAAAATGAGCATAACGTGATTATGGATGATTTTCACTACCAACACAAACTTCAATTATACACTTCAATATATTTGAAGCCACCATGCTTCAGTTATTCATCATCATGTAATTTCGCTGCTTGCCATCACATAAACCTTAAGAATCAAAATACTATTACCATATAGAGAATAAGATTGACCAGTGAGGCTTAAACAAAAAAGTCTGTTATTTTCTTTTGGCTATTTCCACCACATCAATACACATCCCCTTCGAGTCACTACAACACATCGAGCCTTTAATGTCTATGTGAGGCTAACTGCCCTCAAATGGTATGAAAGGCTTAAGAAGTTATTATGATCATATTTTAGCATGCATTTCTAGATATTCCGGATGAGTTGGATGTGAATTCTTATGAAAATCCTAAGAAGTTATTATGATCATATTGTACCATGCATTTCTAGTTATTCTGGATGAGTTGGGTTCCAATTCTTATGAAAATGTAGGCAATTTTCTCAGCCTTTAAAACTATATTTCGTTAAGAAATGGACTCAAATATCCCATGTCCCAGCCTCAACCCCCTTTCCTCCGGCTTCCCACCTAAACACGACAGATTTTGTATAATTCTTATTAGTGGGCACCTTCCATAACCCAAGGTACTTGTTGCAACATGTTTATTCCATTCAAATTTTACATTACCATGGTTTGAACTAGTGGAAAGGTTTTTTACACGCTAATAACTCATAAGGAGAATACTTTCACATAATGAGTAACATCCCAGAGCCCGAACAAGCAACAATGAGTAATGAAAGCATGAGGAGATACCTTGAGAACATAGAAACTATTTCAAGAAAGATTTCAGCCTCGCTAAAAGTGTGTGGTTAAGAGAAACTTTATTATAGCCACAAGATATAATAGTATTTCATAGTTTAATACAAATAAACCTCCAACAACTTAGAAGGAATTAATGACCTTAGCGGGAATCAATGAATCGTTCTTACAATAAGAGAAGAGTCACAACATACACAGAAAACCATTATTCCAGACTGAAGCATCACAGAGTAATCATAGTTCTTGTTGGTAACATGCAAACCCATTTTGCATTAAAAACATTTCGTTGCAGTTGCATATAAAAAAGGGTTCAAATAATCGAGTGTGTAAAAAGAAAAACAACACAACAATGTATAGTTGTTTAGGAGACTCAATCCTACATCCACTCTCCCTTTTCTAAAATAAAACACTTCTTAACTACCTTTGAAGTTTGCTTTCTACTTTGAGCTTTACGACTACCTCTGTAGTTTACTAACTCAAATTATACTTCAATATATTTGAAGCATGCTTTAAACTTATCAATCATATAGGTTGGGTTCTAAAAAACACTCTTTGAATATATTTGTAAAATGGAAATGGACAATAAAATCAAAATATAGTGTGGATTTGAATGTATTCCATACTATTCTCTAAAGATTCTGCAGACTTTTCGGCTGGTTGTCTTCATATTCCAACGGCTATATTCAGAGAATAAACTTGACAGATTTTCTGAATTTCCAAAGTCTTCAATTTCTCGATTTCATTTCTAATTTGTCTCTATATCTGCCGACTATACACAGTCAATATTATCCAACACTTCTAAAAACTGAATCAATCAAATTTTGGGATCTAATCAAAATTCTCTTTATTAAATTCATTTTACCATTTCCCCTTTTTTGATGATGTCAAACCATCTTGTTAAACACACTTAACCTATTTTGGTTTTTCCTATTACAAGAATGGTATATCTCTTAACAATCAATTCAAAGAATGAATCACCCAATAATTTCATCACCAAACAACAATAATCGGGCATATCAAATAAAATGTAAAGTAAGATAATGAAAATATAAAATTTTCATTGATTGTATGATATCGATTCTGATTACAATGAACTTATCAAAAGTAAAGACAAAAACAAAAAATTAAGGTCTTGATGTATCTTCTTGATCTTAATTCCATTCTGTTCTTTGAATGAAAAATCAATTTATCGATTTTCTTTGAAGGATCGTTAAACATATCTTTAGATCAATATATCTTAATAGCATTCGAAATCTTCGAGTTGGATTTCATGAGATCTTTTGATCTCGAAAATCTCGTCTAAAAATAGAATAACATACAATGTTTTTAAGCATTTCAATTTCTCAATTGAGTTATTCATGGATCAGTTGGGTTTGGTCGGTGGAAAAACCCATTTTAATTTCTGAAAATAAAACATTTTCGTTGGATTTTTTCAGAATAAATATTTTTTTCTCTTTTTAAGCTCATGTGTTGTGTCTTGCTTACAAGGAAATGGACTCATATTTTAGTAAAAAATTTTTTCCCTAGTTATTCTGGAAGAGTTGGGTTTGGGTTTGGTGTAGTCTCCGATGTGAGATTTTTCTTAATCAAAAATTTTCATATTCCATTTTTTTATAATCTCCGGCTTAATTTGATGGAAGATCTTGGAATGAGTAAATTTCATATCCAACAAATATATCAATATTTGTGGAGACATTCAGATTACTATTACTATAATACAACTGCGGTCGCGGATATTAGTTTTTTCTAAATCTACCTAATCAATTCATCTATCAAGATTATCCTGAAATATCGTATACTTGTTATCTAATCAAAATTCTCTTTATTAAATTCATTTCCCAACACTTTTTTGTTGCAACATGTTTATTTTTTACATTCAAATTTTCTCTTAACATTACCATGGTTTGAACATAAATAAGAAATGAGTTTTTGTTAAAATTTTCATTGATTGTATGATATAATTCTGAACTGAAAAGGAGAAAAACCTAACTTTTTTGGATCAATAACTCAGCTATCGATTTAAGATCAACATATCTTTAGATCAATATATCGAGAATAAAGATCAAGTCATCATGCTCGGGATAGCATGATCCAATCATTCCGAACATTCAAAAATATGACGGAGTTATTGAACTCATCTAAACAATGATAATTGAATAACAAAGTTGACAAGAATACTAAAAGTTTCCAACAATTTCTCAATTGAAAACATTAGTATATATGCATTTTTAAAAAACTATTTTTTCTTTAAAAAAAGATCGAAATTGAACCTTCAACCTCGGTGGAAAAACCCATTTTGACAAAAGATATATAAAACGTTGAAAACAAATAGACAATAAAAACAAAAACAAAAGCAAATATCACTTCTAAGAATTAAATAAAACCTTTCTACTTTGAGCTTTTCTGACTTCAGCAGATAGTTTCTAACTTTAAAATAGTTTATGTTTAGTAATTATAAACCTCCAACAAATTAGAAATAATTAATGACCTTAGAAATTTAAACTCAATATTTGATCGTTCTTACAATTTAGAATCTCCACACTTAATTTGATGGAAGATCTAAATAGTGTACACAGAAAATTCAACCATTATTCCAGACTGAAGCATCAAACCAATAATTCTCGAAAATTTAACTCCTCTGTAACACTGATATTAAATGATTATCCCGCATGTCATACTTTCGGGGTTTTGGGATCTAATCAAAATAGTTTCTGATTTCATTTCATTTTCAGTAACATAGAGATTGGTAATCAAAACCAAATAATAAATGAAGTTCCATTTATGTAAGAGGTGAAGGAGGAAAAAAAGAATAAAGTTTAATAGGTTTAACCTCTCCAGTTTCCACATTGATAATATGTGGTGTAAATCCAATACCATTTGAACCTGCATGTATAGTTTTAGTCAGTGTTTTATGAAATTGACAATAACCTGTATGACAAAAGATATAGTTGAAAACAAATAGACAAAACAAAAATAGAAAGCAAATATCTATCATGCAAAAAGACAGCAGAACTACAATTATATTTGTCAGTTAAACTGAGAAATATTCTGATAAGAAATTTAAACTGAGATTTTGACTAGGTATGGCCTATAAATCAAAACATGTAAGATTTATAAAATAATTAAAAGCTTAGAATAATTGTGTAAACCAATAACAAAAAATTTTGGGGTGATTAAATAACAGATGAAAATAGTTATCATAATATTACATTACATTACATGTCTTAAAGAAAGCAAGAAAGCTGAACACACAAGGGCATGCTGGTAAAATTCTCTTAAACTAGAGTTGGATTCAGTAGATCCAAGGCTAAAGCATAAATAGTCGCCCATTAAAGAAATAGTATGTGATAAACCCAGTTGGGTTACTATATTATATATATTCTTCAGTCCAAATCAAAAGCCACTTTCTATTTTAATCAACACATATAAGGTAAAACCAGAAAACAGAAACACCTTAATAAATATCACATATAAAGGAAAGCATAAGGATGTGGTCCAAGCAACTTATAACAATTAGAAGCATGCACACATCAAAACATGCCCACACAACATGGTGTCTGTCATACCAAAGAATCTTTATATCATAACTTTTATGACTCTTTAAATAAGAGACACTCCAAAACCTGAATTACCTGATCCTCCTGATCCTGATGCGGAGGCTTCTTGACGCTTGTTTTTGTTTTTCGATCCACGGGGTCTGCCCGGGACTTCTTGGATGGGGAGGCAGACCCATCCACAGGGGGATTGCCCTCCGTCTGCACAGCCGGAGGAGGAGCTGCAGCTGGTGAGAAACTCTGCTGCTGCACAGCAATCGGCTGTTGCGGCGTACCCACATTCATGTTTCCATCGGGGCCATACTTCCTGGGACGGCCCCTCCTACGCCCGGAATTGGAATTACCCGTGTCAGTAATTACTACGGTTCCATCGGGCAGGGTCGGGTAGGGTGTCATTTGCCTATATCCAGGCGCACTGTCAGGAGTGTAGGGCATGTGCAGTTGTTGCTGGTCCTGTGAAACCGCCGGATTCGTCACCGGAGGAGGAGAGGTCAGGCCAAATGAATCGTGGTTCGTGGGGGCTGTTGTTTCAGATGGACCAGACATCATTGTAGTTGTGGTGGGTTACCGAAATTGTAGTAATTACTCAGAAATTACTGAGTGAACAGAGAAACAGAGTAAAAATGAAGATCGACGAACAAGATCGAAGAAGTAGCTTTAATTAAACTTAAACCCTAATTAATATCCAGCATTTCTCTTCATTTCGGAATTCCTAGATTTGGAGACAGCGAAAAAAATCCAATTGAAAAACTGAAAGTTAAAATTTTTTATTACGCGAAATTGAAAATTTTAAATTAGAAGTGAAAAAGGAAAAACACCAGTGAGTAAAGTTATAAAAAGAAATGCAATTTTGATCTTAAACCTCTAAATTCAGGAGAATTCACCATTTCACGAACGAATCAAGCAAAAAAACGAAAAAACAGCACAATTAAGCTCAGTAGAAAAGAAACAGTGCCAGAATTTTCGACCAATATACGATTAAAAATCCCCCAAAATTCAGACAAAAAATAAGAGGAAAAAAAACGAAAATAGAGAAAAATCATAAAGACCTTACCGAAAAATTCCGGAAATTTTCTGCAGGGAGAGGAAATTAAGGAGGCCGGAAAGACGGCGCCGCAGAAATTTTCTGGGGATTGTGAGTAAAGAAAAATTAGGGTTTTTGCAGAGAAATGATAAATAAAAATGATATCGTAAATATATATATATTATTTTTACATTCTGTAATGAAAAAAAAAAGCAAAAATAGACTATTCACCTCTCTTTTTTAACTTATTTCCTAATTCGCTGTATCCTTTTACGCGCCGACAAAAATGCAGTTGGTAGCCGAAGTGTAGTAACAGAGATTGGACCTCAAATCCTGTTGCGCGAGTGGGAATATGTGGCTATTATTTTACTTTGTAATAATATTAAGAAACCCTACCTCATATGATAATTTACTGTGTCGTTTTAAATTATTTCTTTTTTTGAAAAGGTTCCAATTTATTTATTGATTTGTTGTTTGCCTGACGCGCCGACTTAAATGAGTTGAAATGTGAAGTGAAGGCTTAGGTATTACAGAGATTGGCCACAAACCGTACTCGCGCGAGTGGGAATGTGGCTATTCTTTAAAGGGAAATTAGAAGTAAATGGGAGATAAAATTTCATTTAATAGACTTTGACCAAAATTCCTTTTTTGTCTCAAATTAATAAAATTAAAATGAAATATTAATTTATATTTGAATCTGATATTTCTCTTAATTTCTAATTTGGGCCAATGTTTTTAAAATCGGACCGGACCGGTCGGTTCAACTCGGAACCGGACACGATACCAGTATGGTTCTTCACATACAGCGGGTTTCACTTGACCCGTCGTGAACCGGTAAAAAACCCGGGTAAACCGGTGAACCAACTAACCGTAAAAACCATTTTTTATAATTTGAAAAAAATTACAAAAAGAAAAAAGAGTGAGAAAGGAGGGAGACGAAGTATTCTGCCATTCATGCCTGTGATTTTTTTTTTTTGCAGATCTCTCGCCTCTTTATTTATTGTTTGTGATATAGATCTATTTTGGTAAATTTGTCAATTTGTGAAACAAATCGGTGTTGGAAATTTGAGATTTTGGCAAGATTTGTTTCCACAAAATACGGTTGGAGATAAGAATTTCTTTTTTTCCTTTTTCACCGCAGGCAACGAAGTGAAAGTGTGAAACCGAGGCAATTTGGTGAAAAAGTGCGGCTGTTAGATATATATACTAGGGTTAGATAAAAGGAGAGTAATGGGCTAATATTGTAATGAGCTTGTTAATATGGTATTTCATTCATTAAATTATTTATTTATTTATTTAAATGTAAATTTTTTACCATATTTTACATTTGTATTTATTTATTTATTATATGTGTGTATACATATAATATTATATATTTCTTAAAAGTATTTATTTATTTACAATATGTGTGTATGTATATATTAAAATACATATTCGAGTTATCCGAATTTTTTAACTGTTCAACCGATTGAACCAGTAACCCAGTGACTCAATTCATTATTCGATTCGATGTCCGGTCCGATTTTAAAAACATTGATTTGGGCACAATGCTTAAAACTATTGACCTCTTCAACACTTTCCGTTCGAAAAAAATTGAACGCCTAATTGGGGGGAGGGGAATATGCCAAGCTACGTGTCATGGGCCCAACGGCCCAATTTACTAAAGCTGGCTCGACTTGTTATTAAATAAGTTGGGCTCAGATTATTTTTAAGGGTCCGGTTATTAACACCCCCAACATTAGGAAATTCACCCACAAAACTTATAAACTACCCATTATGTCCTCCATTAATTAAAATCTAATTTCTATTTTTTTCTTTTACTTTTTTGCAGCCTGTCTTCTTCCCTTCTCTTCATCCATGAAGCCACCACCGCCCACAAATAAACAAACCTAAAAAAGCAAATCGCAAAATTTCGACTACATACATACGATTAAGAAACAAGTTTGTTGAAACAAATATTAACTTATTGAAACAATTGTGCTAATTTTTGTTGCAAAATTACAGGCAGCGGATTGAAGAGTAATTAATCAAGTGGCCATGACCATCAAGCCAACAAATTGGATTGCAAAGAGAAAGTTGGTAGTAAAGGACTGAACCATACAAGCAACGTGCCAAAAAATATGGTGGTCGCGGCGGAGCATCGACGGAGGGGTTGTTTCTCGGGTCGCTCTTCGACCAAGACAACAACCGCGACGTGCATCTTCTTCGGACGCTTATTTGTGGGCATCTGAAAAATTTTGCGCTTTTTTTTTTCTGACAATCGGCGGAGGCAGTCACGGGATGAAGAAGAGGATGGTGAGAGACGCCGAAAAAAACAAAAAGGGATCATAGCGTTTCTTTATGGAGGACACGATGGGTAATTTACAATTTTTTAGGGTGTATTTCCTAGTGTTGGGGGCGTGAATAACCGTATCCTATTTTCAAAGTCCATTACTTGGGTCAGACTTGAATTTTTTTAGGTTTTAAAAGTCTAATAAATCAACCTATTTAGTTCTTTATATCATATATAAAAATCAACCTATTTAATTCTTTATATAAATCAACCTATTTAAATATTTATATAATATATAAAAATCATATATTGAATATATTAAATCTCTGTTTGGCTTTTTTTTTAAGGTAAAACAAGTGACATTAGAGAGTCAAAAAGTCACTTTCTACTGTAGCAATAACATTGTTCAGAACATGGACATAAAAGAAAACAGAATCATAAGAAAAAGCATAAATAGCCAACCGATGGGCCACGCCATCACTAGAACGCCTGGTCCAAACGAACGTAACTCGATCGACCATCACTAATCACACGACCCAGATAGCTCAAGTCTTGTCTCGAATGAAGCAAAACATAAATGACAACCTGAGCATCAGACTCAACCTCCACTTCACGAACCTCCATATCAAGAGCATACAACATCCCTCGTCTAATGGCCATGGCCTCAGCAACACTCACATCAATCGTGCAACATCTCTCACTAAAGCACCATTGTGCTCTTCCCTCTGAATCACGAATAACCCCATCCATACTACCACCCCACCGATCCCTCGTAGAAGCATTAGTGTTAAGCCTTAATTGCCCATGCTTCGGGACCCTCCACCTCACTCCTCCATCTCGACCTGATTTTCTTAGAGCAACATTAGGCGATGCCAACAAAAAGTCACGTCTATGAGCAATCGTCCAATCCACCACCACTATTTCTGAATTGTGTTTCCATTGGAATGCGAGCACATTCCTAGCAAACCAGAATTTCCACAAAATCGTAGCAAAGAGACAGAAAGCCTCCTCATCCAGACGGGACAAAAGTGAATGCTTAAAGTGTACTTTTGAACAATACTCCTTTCTATTCATTTTAAATGTTATTATGAATGTTTTCTAATAAAATTTTTATACTAAAATTAATTTTAATTAATAATAATTAAATATTCTTAAAAATAATTACTATTAGATAGGAAAATTATTCACATAGTACATGGGTAAAAAAATTGAGAATTTAAATAACCATTTTAAAAGTATATATGAGATAATGGGAGAGAAAATGTCAGAACGACATCTATTATATAGATATACAAATATTCTAAAAAATTAAAACGACATTTAAAAAGAATTGGAGGATGTCTTAGTTGTTTTTAGGGTTGATTCCAGATAAATACACGACCTTTAGGCGAAATATCAATTTAATCACGACCTTCAAAATTATTGTATTAAAGCTAAAACTTTAATATTGTTGCAAATCGATACACATTTTATTTTCTTCGGCCTGGAAGAAATGACATGACTCATCTGAGCATGTGTATATTTGCCGGTAAAGATGACACATATTAAATATATTTTTTAAATAGTTCCACGTCATATTATACATCCTCTATCATTAACATTTGAAATAGATTAAAACACAAAATAAAAATTAAAAGAAGTAAAATCTAAACAATCAAACAAAACAACTAAAATATAAATAAAAAATAAAAAACCAAACAATTCATCTTCATCATACCTTCATCTCCATCCTTCCATCGCCACATCTTCACCAAAAAGTCGATCAATTATGCAAAACCCAAAACCCTCATAATCGCAACCACAGACCCTCATCCCCAAAATCGAGTTCAGCGAGTCCCCAAAATTTGGGCTTGCACAAAAATCTCAGAATCCCCAGAGTTTTGAAATTTAGATTTAAATGTTTTATTTTATTTTTTTGAAGATTCTGTTTTTTTTTTTTTTTTTAATTCACCTTTTTATATTTTTCATATTTATGATTTGGACATTTCATCCTACTCAATCGTAGATTGACGCGACAACTTACATAGCAAAAGTTCTGGTGAGCCATATCATCTCTTTGCGGCCGGAGGAAAAAATTGTGTATTAATTTGCAACAACATTAAAGATTGGGCCTTTATACAATAATTTTAAAGGTCGTGATTAAATTAATATTTGACCTAAAGATCGTGTATTTATTTAGAATTAACCCTTATTTTTAATAAAATATGTATGAATTGATTAGCATTAATTACTTCCACTAAATAATAAGTTGTTTTTATTGAACAATATCAACATGCACACTCTATTTTTAGATTAACTCTCCAATTAAATTTGTCACATTATATGAAGCTGGTGCAATTGATATGATTCAATAGAAACAAATAATATTATAGTGAAACCCATTAATAGTGATCAAGTAATATTATTTACTGAAAGTTATGTATATTGTTTCTTGTAAATGACTAAAAATGTTCAGCAAAAAGTGAAAATATTATTTAGAAAAAGTAAGTAATACTTCATATTCACTGAAATAAGAAATAAATAAAATCAATTACTCCATGTTATGATATCACAACTCATAGGTGGCTTTACCCTAGTTTTGTTGAACAATGCTCCCTTTAATTCAAAATATTTATCTTTCTTATGATATTTTTTTTCCAAAATATTTTTCATTTTGCACTAATTTAGAATAATTAAGGGGATGTTTGTAATAAATTATAAGTTATTATAATCACCTAGAATTGTGTGCATAAGCAATTTAAAGTATTTTATTTCTCTTTTGTTAAATTAAATAAGCTCTAAAAAACTACTACATCCGTCCCAAAGAAACGTGCACACCTACTTTATTATCGAGATTTTGTGAGCGAGTTGTTTGTTAGTATTTCAAATGATAAAGTAATTTTTAAAGAGGGGTATTATATATTTACCTCTCATCTATTGCATGTATCTTTAAAAATTATTTTATCATTTCAAATACTAATAAAAAACTAGCTCGCAAAAATACGTGAAAACTGTAAACGTGCACATTTCTTTGGGACGGAGGGAGTATAAGCTAAAAGTTAAACAGTGATGTTTTTGGTAGCTTATGAACATTTTTTAATTATTATTAACTTTTTTTTAAAAAAACTATCTACTTATTTTTGATTTTTTTACACCATCAACTTCTATTATTAATCAATTTTTTCATAATCACTAATTTTAATCACTTCTTCAAGTGGATATTTTTTTGCAAACACCCCTTAAATATCATATTCCAATTTTATTCTTATATTTATTTTTGCAATAATATATCATAAATGATCGTATAGGTAAATAAAAGGACAAAAATGAGATATAATTATATATATTAACTGTTATTTAATAAATTGTGTGAAATTTTAAACGATAAACAAAGTAGTATTAATTATTGTTATAAAGATCGTTATTGTGAAATATAAAAATATTGAGGAAACCCTACCTCAGTCCGTCGTTTTCATCTGTTGGCGCCTCCCCCGCTTCCACTTTTGAGATCCCTCCTTCTTCACATTTCAAATTTTCGTCAGCCATAAATATATATTGAATCGAATCACTACAAGATAAGAAAAAACAAACTCCGGAAAACCCTAACCCCTCATCTTCAACCCCTCTCCTTTCCACCAAAACAAAAGCTCTTATGGCAAAGAAGAAGCATTCTCATTCTCACCACGAAAAACCATCGCAGGATTCGGTGAAACCCGGTGGGGAAATCGCGCCTTCCATGGATTCCGAGGCTTTGGAGAAGCTTGAGAGCCTCAAGTCGTTGAATCAGATGCTGCTCAAGGAGGCGTTTGAGCGCCGCCAACAGGTGGAGTCGCTGGTTCAGGCGCGGGGCTATTTGGAATCGCAGGTGGCTCGGTCGAACTCGGAGAAGGAGGCTCTGTGGTCCGAGTTGACTCTTGTGGGTGAGAGGGCTGCGGGTTTGGAACTTGAGAGGAGTGTGGTGGATGTGTTTGTTGCTGTTCAGGTGGGTATGAAAGGGGATGAGTTTGAGCAGAAAATCAAGGGTTTGGAGATGGAAAAGCAGGAGATGAAATTAGGGATTTCGGAGAAGGAGAGTGAGATAGGGAGGCTGAATTGCAAGGTGAGTGAGATTGAAGATGAATTGGCGAATGAGAGGGAGGTTTCGAGGAGAGTTTGTGTGGAGAGGGATGATTTTGGGGAAAAGCTCAGGCGGGAAATTGAGGAGGGTAAGGGGTTGAAACAAAAATTGATTGAATTTGGGGAGATTAAACGGGAGATTAATGAACTGCGTGGTTCTTACAATGCTGCAGTCGGGGAGAAAGCAGATATGGAGATGATGATGAAATCGCTAATGGGGGAGAAGGACTCTATGGAGAGGGGATTAGTAGAGGCGAATACTTTGATACAGAGGTTGAAGGAACAACTCTGTGGAATTGTTAAAGAAAAGGAAGGGATTGAGGAGGAAAAGAAGTTGGAGGCGATTAAGAATCATGAATTGGAGAATGCTTTAAGTGCTGCCAATGGGATTGTTGCAGACTTGCAGAAGGAGGAGGTCAAACTGCGTGCAACTGTGGCTGAGTTTGAGAAGAAGTTTGCTGAAGGCGAGGGGAGGCAGAAGGAGATGGGGAGGGAGATTGATGAGTTGGTTGAAGAAAAGAAGTTGAACAAGGAGAGAATTCAGTGTTTAATCGATGAGAAAAGTTCGATTGAGAAGAAGGGAGTTGGTTGAAGAAGAAGTTGAACAAGGAGAGAATTCAGTGTTTAATTGATGAGAAAGTGAGTTAGTCAGGAAGCTAGCTGAGTTTGAGAAGAAGTGTGATGAAGGCGAGGGGAGGCAGAAGGAGATGGAGAGGACGATTTATGAATTGGTTGAAGAAAAGAAGTTGAGCAAGGAGAGAATTCAATGTTTAATCGATGAGAAAAGTTTGATTGAGAAGGAATCTAGTGAGTTAGTCAAGAAGCTAGCTGAACAAAAGGATAAAATACAAGAACTGGTTGATGAGAAGAGTGCCATAATGGAGGCTAAAGGTGTAGTGGATAATGAAGTTGGAGATTTGCAGAACGAAGTAGCTGAATTCAAGGCCGTTGTTTTGAAATTGGAGGAGGGCAATCATTTTGGTTTAGAGAAGATCAAGAGGTTGGAATCTGAAGTTGGGGAATGTAATTCCAAGCTTGAGAAGGCTAATGTTGAAAGGGGTGAAATGGAGCGTCGTCTGAACGCAGAGAAGGAGAATGTCTCAAGATTGAAGGAGAAGATAGCAGAATTGGAGAGCAAAAGCGAGGAAAGCTACAAGATGTTAGAGCAAGCGAAAACAGAGAAGGGTGAAATATTCGATGAAAAGATGGAGGTGGAAAGCCGGTGTGAAAAGCTGAAGATGGAAGTTGCTTCTTTGCAGAAGGCGATCAATGAGGGACGAAATGAATTGAAATCCATGAAGGATAGAGTTGAGTTAGCTAATGCGAAGTCTGAGCTAGTGTTGAAGATGGTGAAGGGCACGTCGGTGTTTTGCTCGAAGGCTGAGTGTGAGGATGAAGATGATGCGTTTGTTGGGGAAGAGACGAAGGAGTACGCGATGGAATTGGAGAAGATAAAGAAGGCGTTGAAGACGAATGTTGGGAAAGTGAAGGAGTTGAAGAAGGAATTTGAGTTGCTTGAAGAAGATGCAAAGAAGAAGAAGAGCTTTTGGACAATGGTGTCCTCTGCAACAACTTTGTTAGCTGCAGTTTCTGTTGCATATGTTGCTCGGGGCGGCCATTGATGGATTCTTCAAGTGTTGGGCAGTTTTGGTTCTAACCATATTTCAGTTTATGACTTTATATGCTAATAAACAAACACTCTTGATGCTGATGATACCAAATCTTTGATTGGTAGCAAATAGATGAGTAGAAACTATTCTAGTACTCTGCTCACTTATATTTGTGTTCTTGATTGAATGAATTAGCTCATTATTACTAGAAAACGTCTTCCGGAGCTATGGTTGTGGATTTGATTTGGATTTCAACATAACAAAACAGAATACAAGTGAAATATTGCACTCTCTGCCCCTTTCATTAGAATATCAATTCATTTTTATTTAACTAATTGTCAAATTTTTATTTTACTATGTTTATTGAATAATTTTTAGAATTCATTATGAACATTTTGGTATACTTTAACTCATGTACATTATTTTCAATTTATTAGTGGTTTTTTTTATTTATTACACTTTGTTATTTAGGACTCTGAAATAATTATCATTGTTATATTAGAGTGCTTTCAACATGTCAATAAATTTTACTTATTTGATTTTTTCAAATTTATTAGTTGACTTCTATATTTAAACTTACTGATTTTTTTAATTTAAACAATTCTTGATCTTTCAGTCCAAGTTATGAAAGTGCAAGTCTCAAACAAATCCAGCAATCCCAACTTTGAATTTCTAGCGCCACTTAACGGCCGTGCTAATGCTCAGTTAACTTTGAGGCTGAAATTGAAAATTTTAAACAGTGAGACTACATTGTTAATAAAAAGAAGTTCTGGGACTAAAAAGCAAAACATGGGTCATTCTCAAGGACTTCAAAATAAATTCCCTTAATATTTTATACAACCCAAAAGCCCACGTGATAACTGTACATTCTTCGTATGAAGAAGCATCACAAGACAAGATGATCTTTCAAAACCTGTCTAGCAAGATCAAGTGCTCCACTTTTCTTGTAGATTAAGTGCAGATTGAAAGCTGCTTCTCGACGAATATCACAGTATCCAGTGCTTTTGATATTCGTAGGACCTGGTTCGTCGTATGGAAGTTTCGGGATGGGATGATCCTCCTCACGAATCCCCAACACCTTTTCATAATACGTAGTAGCCAAAGAAACCAAACCAATGTGATGATATGCCCGCGCAATATTATATAATGCCTCCTGCAACAAAATCATTTTAGTGCCAGTGTTTCACCAGTTGCACCATGCATTTTTAAATGGAATTACTAGTTGATCAGTATTAGTTGTTTCCACGAATAGTATTAATTATTTTCATTGAACTGTATTAGTTATGCACTAGTTGCACAATATCAAATATTTGTTCAGCTAAAAAAAATTGGACCTGGCTGTCTAGACAGAGACGGGAGTTGTTATAGAGGAAAGCGAGGCCTTGTAACACAGTCTGGTGCTTGTTCTGAAGTCTAAGGCCAAGGGCCAAGTTTATCAAGGCAGTTCCTGAAAAATTAAGGAGAATACATAAATACATTTGAATTTTGATCACAACATTTTAATGCCTCTAATTTATACTCTTTGATTCTGAGGCTAAAATGCATACCCGAACAAAAGGTTGATCAGGGGATTTTCAGGCATCAGTTTATAGGCTTCCAAATATTCTCGAGCAGCTATTTGATGCTGACTGATCATGGTATATTGATGTGCTGTAATAAGAATAGGTGGAACGGAATTTTTGTGCTTATTTTTCATTCGATGAAGGAATTTGCTATGTCTCAAGAGTGGATTATCTCTGAAATTGAAAATGAGCAGCTTCAGAAAACAAAACAAAATTAAAACCCAAATTTAAATCATACTAAGCATGGCAACTACTTAAAGCAGGCAAGTAGTGCATTATTAAAAAAAAGGCCCTCTTAATTTCAAATGCTATCTAAATGCAATATAATATGACGGTGGGATATTAGTACCTCAATATTCCTTTATAGAAACAACTCCAGGCAGTAAAGCTTGAAGGATTTTGAGCAACAAAGTCACGCACGTAATCCCACCCATGTGCAGCATCAGCACTATTAACATAAAACTCTACAAGGTTAAAAGAAAAGGAAAATCATGAAATGCATTAGAACTTTTACAACTATAACCCCACTATCTATCCTGTAAAAAATCTAGGTTTAGATCGATATAGGATACATTGAAAAGAACAGATGAAGATAATTAAGAATCTAAATAGATTTAAATATCTAAAACTTACGAGCTCCAAGATTCTTAAGCTCCTCTTTTATCTGAAATGAGAGGTCAAGTTTCAAGCTGAGATTAACTATTTCTAGTGCAGCCAAATACCTTTGCAACGAGGATAATGACTTGCATAACTACAAAAAATGGAATAAAACAATAATAAATAACTAAGGAACAAATCAGAAATCAATAAATAAAGGCAAAGAAAATAAGAATTAACCTTACAATTTTTTTATATTTTTTTGTGTGTTGTGGGGTGGGGGTTGTTAACAGCTTGATCTCTATCTAAAACAAAATCAAACAAGCAAGGGAAGCACAGCAGTAATAAAATAAGGGATAGGATCTCTAATTGGGGGACTTACATCTACAATCAACTGATGGTTTTCCTCTTCTTTTAGAAAGTCAGGCAAAGGAGGATTCCGAAGCACTTGCTGCACGGGATATCAAATCATCATATCATATAGGATTAAAAGCAGGATACTCCAGTACAATCCTGTAAACCAAACGGCAGTCAAATCACATTTTTAATTCCTTACTGGAGATTCATCATCTGACGAGTCATCGCTCTTCCATTCAATTCCAGCAGTCAGTGCTGCAGCTCGTTCTACTTCCTTTTCTGCGGCCTTCTTCTTGAGTGCTTTCCTTGCTCTCGAAGCTTTAGACCTGAGAGATGAAATGAAAACTTGATATGAGTTCAAAATCTCTGATAATTCATTTAGTGGAAGGCAAATAGATTTTATGTATCGATGTTGTGTTTCTTGCTGAACTAACAATCGTATCTTGCATACGATGAGAAAGGTCCAGTGCGAAACTAAATCCAATTTTAGATTTCAGAAATCTGAATGTAAAAGAGAAAACTTCATTGAATACTAACCGGTCTGCAGAACAAGCTACAGGCCTAAATCCATGAAACACACTGTCAGTTTGATGATCATCTAGCACTTTCACCTGTTCCGAAAGAACACTCTTCGTCAGTCTTCTACGGGCTTTAACCTGATTCCACAAAGAGAAGTCAAATAAGATACTAAAAATGGGAAAACAACTCTGCCACATCATTTCTTGCAACATATAATAAATAAGCATATCAATGAATCACCTGTAATGAAATGCATGAGAATGCAGTAACATGAAGATAAATATGATAACATAACTTCATTATTCAGAACCTGGAGCATATGAAGCAACAGAAACAAAAATTTGATTTAGCCGGACACATGAAACAGAAACCTTGGTTTCCCTATGGTTTCATGAGAATAACAGGCATGTGTATCTACCATTAATAGAAATATCATCCCTCCTAGATTTTTTATTTTTTTGTGTTAGCCTCGACAGAAAGAAACAATTAACTTGGCAGTTTTGACCGGATTCTTCAGACAATTATTTATATAACTCTGAATATAGTGAAGCATACTTGCTTTTAGATTTTTTTTGGGGGAAAGAAGTAATTGCTTTTAGATAAGAAAAGTTAAATAAGTTAAGCAATGGCATGGCGGATATTTCCCTGCATCAACAGTAATAGTGATTACATGATCAAATATTGCACATAGTTTTAGAGTCATGTGCAACACTATATTCTAATATTTAACTATAATATTCTTGATAAAGATAAATTAAATAAGCAAAATATATACCTCACAAGTTTCATAAGATCTAACTAATGTTGAAATAAGAAGAGATGGCAGGGGAATGGGGTGGAAGGGGGATTGAAACTGAGAAGAGATATAAGAGTTACCTTCTGCCATTCTATTTCTCGAGACAGCGTCTCACGAATTACAGGAAACAATACATTTGCGAAATCCTCAACTGACCCTTTAGATTTATAAATTTGAGAAAGCTTCAACTTTATCTTCCCACTACAGCACCATCCTTTACAAGTGTCAGGATGTGATTCTGAAGATAAGAACATCATTTATTGAGAAAGTCACAAACAGTACGAGGTATTCTATCAAGGGTAAATAACACTTTGCTAATAGAATTAATGGTAAATGATCAAATGCTTTAAGAGTTAGGGCTCCGGCTATAAATTGTTAGTCTTGCAATGTGACAAAGAAAAAAAAAGATTAGGCAGTGAAGAGTGAAAATGACCATAGTTTAGCGACAAATTGTAATTTACCCTTGTTAATTTGACAAAGACAAGGATACCTGATTTTACTGGAGGTGAGAGAACAGAAATGGCTTCATCATCTCTACCTTCTTCAAGAAGAAGAGATGATAGCATCAATCGTGCATCAACACTATCATCGAGTTTTTGAACAGCTATAATAAATAAAGATGGTGAGACATTTCAGTAAATCATATTAAACTAACAGAAGAAAGGTTCAAATGATCAACCAAAGAAACACTGCCAGTAAAAAGTACTAGAAATCACAGATCATATCAAGAAATTTGTTCACAGACAAATTCAAGTAAAGATATGATTCTAGATGAAATAAGTATTGACCTTTGTAATAATATTCAATGGCTTGTGCTCCTTTCTTCAGAGAGACATAACATCTTGCGATTTTTAGGTGTAGGAAACCCTGAATATGTAGAGATGGAATTTCAGAGGTCAATTGTAAGTTGCATTCTAGTGCTAGAGAGTATCCCTATGAAATGATATTGTTGTCCAGCTCATTTGAAATAAAAAAAAAAAAAAAAACGTACATTATTCTTATCTGAATCTTCTTCTAACATCATGTAGTATTTTAATGCAAGTTCATAATGGCCAACAGTCATCAGTGAGTCCGCAACATCAATGATCAAGTGAGGATCACTAGATGCATTTTTATGTTCTAAAACAGTGAAGTAAGCCTGTCGAACAATTTAGCGAACAATCAGTAGACTGAAAAAATACTTGTATTCAAACTCTTTTTTCAAGTGAAAAATGTTGAAGACAAACAGTTTGTCAATTTCTAAAACAATCAGTGTGAACAAGCTCAAGCGGAAATGCAATCCACCAAAAAAGATAGCAATATTTCTGCATCATCAGAATATGTTATTTGCCCAATAACCAGAATATCGATGTATTTCCTCTGAATAAGGTAATATTTTAACCAAGCTTTCAGAAAGCACAGATGGACTGGGATTATAATTAGCAATTGGCAAGACACAAATGTTAACAGACCTTTGCTTTCTCCAGATGGCCAAGATGAACATAACACGTTCCAGCTTTTATAATCAAATGTATTGGAATCTCTTTTCCACTCTGCTGTGAGAGCTCAATATGTTCAAGAGCTCTGGCATATTCATTGGTTTTCATGAGAACTGAAACTAAGAGATCCAGCATTTCAAAAGTAACAACATCAACTTGCAATCTAAGATTGTTCTCCAACGTACACACAGCTCGCTGTTGTTGCCCACATTTCAGATACAGCTGAAAACAAGAATCACAAATGACACTAAACAGTAAGTAATTAAAAAAAACACTAGAGACAGACATTAAGACAATTAAGGAAAGAATTAGCAACTGGGCATGGACGAAAATGTGGTAGCCACTGGAGTACTGGTGATTATCATTATCAAGTGTATCATTCCAATTAACAGGCCTTCTATTTCTGTCTTCACCTAGTAAGCCTATAAGTTTTGATGTTTCCCCAAAAAGTTGCAGGCAGTAAGTGAATAACAGAAAATACGTTGAAAGGCATAAAGCAATCAACTGTAAGTTAGTTCCCAGCACTTGAAAGTCTGTATATTGTTTATATTAGATTAATCAGACATGCGCTTGAAACGGGATGACCAAACAGCATAAATGAGATGATTAAACCTGGGTAGCTTTTTTCAGCACTTCAATGTTATCAGGACGTAAGCGGAAGATTTGCTCGTAGGAATCAGCTGCTTTTTGATACTCTCCAAGCTCAACATAGAGAGAAGCACGATCAAACCGAAGATCAATGTCTTCTGGATCTGCTGAAATTGCTTTATTAAGACAGTAATTTGCCTGCCTTTTGTCCCCATGCTCTCTGCAGAAAGAAAGAAAGAAATCAAACATGCACACATACACACGCATGTCGTGCAAAAGTCAATTCAAATCTATGATCAAATAACTTAATAGTAGCTTAGAAAAAAGATGCAAAAAAACTCCAGAAAAAATCACGTAACCATAGTGCACCAAGTTCATAGGAAACATGAATTTAAGGATGACAGATGCTCTAACCTAATGTGTATTCAACATTTAGAAAAGTGAGTCAGCTGATTATTCAATGATTATAAAAGAAGCCACAACTATATTATTAAATTGACAAAACCTATGTATCAATGTGAAACATAGATCTAGTAGTAATTTATAGAGAACCGACCACTATGCAATGCAAAAGAACAATGATATATCCAACTTCATGAGGTATAAAACGTATAGTTAGAAATTAAACTTGGTATCAAAGTAACAAGTTTTTGCATTTAAGACTTATTCTTTTTTTGTTTATTTGCAAGGCTCTACTGAGAAAAACAATGTACTAAAGAGATAATAACTGAAAAGTCACAGCCGAGATAAAGACATGATCATGCATATTCAGTCAGCGGGTTTACTGAAAGAAGAAAACATAATGGCACCATACGTTGATCGAATGAGAAGATTTTTCCACAGAGCACAATCTTTTGGATTCAAATGAGCAGCAATCATGTAAAAGTTCAACGACTTCTTCTCATCATTTAAATCTTTGTAGATCAGGCCAAGTGTATGATATGGATCAGACAGATTTGGGGCAAGACGGATTACTTCTTTCAACACAATGACAGCCTACAATGTAAATATAAGCTATAAGAAAAGCAAATGTAATACAATTATTGTTGGAGATAATTTATAAAACATCAACCATGAAAATTGACAAGGTAAAGTTCTTGAACAAAGGGAGGCCACAGTTTTAACAAGAAAAAGGAAAGCAGGAATGAGCTATGACAAAGTAAAGGCATGGTCCTTAACACAACATAATACGTTATGTTTTCCTACAAAAAGTATTACATTACATAAATATAATGGAAGCATATTAGGTATTACGATTATGTTACCAACAAAAAGAAGACAACAAGCTGAATGGGAATACGAAAAAAAAATTACTTTTCATTTTTAGGAGAATTATAAGTATCAAAGTCAAATAATCGATCAATAAGTGGCATGACCAAAGCACAATTTGGTGAAATGAAAATTGCAGTTCAGTCTCATTCCATGATTCACCGTAATATATTTGTTGTAACATGGTTTTGTAACTATAGAAATCAAGATCCAACAAAACACACCATTTTATCCTCATGAAAAAGTTGCTGGCTATGCAAATTTTATCCTCAGTGTGCTAAGAAGATTATTGCTGATTTTGCATTTTTTTCACTCACAAAATCATGTACGAGCTAATTAAACAAGAAGTGAATCCCTCTAGATTGAATGGAAGATAGGGACTTGCTCCTTTCTATACAAAAGCTATTTCCTTCACCAAAATTTAAGATGTTTTGTATAGGGTATAAGTTTGATACTAGAGCATACCTCTTCATAGCGACCTTGTGCATAATATAGTGTAGCATCACCAAGTTTTCTAGTCACTTCAGGGCTAGCTTTAGTCTTTGATCCCTTTTTCCTTCCTCTCCGCTTAGCCTGATTTTGTGCCAACAGCAATAAATTTAAATAGTAAGTATATCACAGCCAGCTAAACCATGCATTTTAAACGAAGACTTAACGTTAAAAAAAAAAGAAGAAGAATAATGACACTAGGTATCAAACGAGCTATATCTTTTTCTTTTTTTCTTTTTTTGGTGGGGGTGGGGGCTCTGTGTGCCTGCCTAATGACACTCAGTTTATAATTCAATACCAGCCTGCATCCTTGTCCTTGAACAAATAGCTACTTCATAATTCTTTCATTCATCAAATTTTAGAACCAATAGAACTCAAAAGCTACCAAGAAATACATCGAGAAACAAAAACGCTTTAGAACATAGAATCAAAGACACCAAGCACTTCTACTAAAAGGGAAGGACACAGTCACACCTTCCTCGACTTCTTTCCCCTACTGTAGTTCATGCTCTCCATTAATTGTTCGAAGGTCGCTCGAAGATTCTCCTCCGTTCTCAACCTCTTAGCAGGCGATTCACTGCAATCCCCATCCAAAAATAGACAATGCATTAGGCCAATAAACAACAAAGACAAATATGCAAAGATAAAGAGGTGAAAATAACAGCATGCCTCTGACTGTTCTGAAGAGCAGGTCGCTTTTTAGCGGCCAACGCCTCGTAATGATGCTCTATCCGTTCAAATCGCTCGTAAGGCTGCAATCCAGAAGCATCTTCTTCTTCAGCAAAAGACAAAGGGTCCATTTCTCCTTCGAATTGGAATTCATACTCCTCATGTTCTCCTTCTGTTTCTCCTTCATCGGAACCTTCACTTCCTCCATCTTCTTCACACAATTCATGATTCGATTTGGATTCCGGTTCTAATGTGAGAGAATGTTCATCAAATGCTACTATGGAGTCAGTGTTCGAAGAGTTCCTTCTAGTTTCCATATCCGACTCAGTCGCCGGAATTTCACCACCATTATCAGCCCTGATTTGTTTGCAAATTCTAAGAGGGTATTAGCAAACACAAATTAGCAGCTTAAAATCACTTAGCTTAAATTCAGAATCAATTTTAAAGTGCTTGAAAACTCTACAAACTGAGTTTAAATAACTTTGAAGCTGATTTGTAGAAGCATCCTTCCACCAGCTTCAAACTGATTTTGAAATTATGGATAAATAACTTTTTTTTACAACTTTAATCTTACGGTATCTGAAATAATCATAAGTTAGTTAAATTGAAAAAGACGCACTTTTGGATTAAAAATATTAGATCACAGAACAACATCCAAGAAAACAATCCACCGGAACAAAAAAACACTCAAAGAACTCCAACTACAAATCGAAAAGAAAATTCGTATGGGATTATGAGAATATCCTACCAGATTAACACAGGGTGTAAGCAATATGACTACAATTAAGGAGAAGATTCCATGGCCGAAGATGAACGAACGAACATGAAAGTGTACTTTTTTCTGTTTTAATTTTTAATTGGGCCGTAGAATTATGGGCCTCTAAGTTTTGAGTCCATCTTACGCCACACCAAAAATTAAAGGGCCTGAACCACTACAAGCCTACAAGCTTATGATTATTGATTGTGATTACCAGCTGAAACTCAAACTTTACGATCCTCATATTTGATTTGTTATATTAATTCTATTTTTCGTGAAACTTCTTTTGCCTAAAAGCTCCTCTTATGCCAAATATCATACAATTCAAATTTAACTTCCAGCGCTTTCTATATTAAATTTTATTAGAATATGTTTAGAAATTTCGAATTGATGTCAATATATTTTTAAGTGTTGGTAGTTAACCATTGAGTGTATAGAAACAACTCGTAACATTTTTCTTTTAATATTTGAAAGGTATTAGTTGGGGGAACTCAACTGATAGACCATAAATTGTTGAAGTATGAAAATATTCTACAAAACTATATTCTTATATTCTTATAGACCATAAATTGTTGAAGTATGAAAATATTCTCACTGTATTACTATGATGGAGGCTGTTAATGGTGGCAATGATGTCCATATTTCTGTGACAATGCCTTCCATTGAGGTACTTTAAATCTGCTTAATGGTCTTATATCAACTTATTAGACTTAGGTTTTAAATTAAACACAAATGGTAAAGTCCCACCCCACAAACACCCATATTGGCCCTGCCTAACCCCAACTAATGCGTACATGCGTCTAGTGCCTGCCTGGTGCTTTTTTACAACATTGGCAGTAATAAGAACTTGTGTTGTCCTGCAATTAGCAAGCTTGTATCTACGAGCATACTAGATGTTATATTTGTTGACTCTAGTGGGATAACAACTTAGGGGGCGGTTGGTTCAAATTAATGGGAATGATAATGAGAAACATCTAATAGGTAATTACAATGAGAATGTGATTACATAGTTAGTGTATTGCTGTAATCTTGGAATAAGTTGAGACGAAGAATGATCGTCCCAAATATCTTTGGCACAGGTGAAATAATCCAGAGTCTTCCTGATCTCCGGCTTAATCGAATTTAGAACCCACATTAGCACAAGATCATTGGCATGGACCCATGCCGCAAACACCACCCGGTCATCTTCCTCAACAAGAACAGACAACAAACCGTCAATGAGCGGGGCCTTATTCTTCACGCTTAACGCTCGTTTCACAGCATGACTCCACGAGATAAAATTTGTGCCATCCAATGGCTCCATGACGATAGCAATAGCAGGGTTGTCATTCGGATGCAGCGCCAAAGGGGATAAGGGATTTTCAACTGGATTAAGGGATGCACCATTATAGGTCGCCATAACTACAATTGAAGAATTCTTCAATGGAAAATGAAAATTCAACCGAAGAAACAAGAAATTCGTGATAGACACGAGAAATTTGAGTATATAACTCAAAGAAAAGATCGAAAATCACGATCAAAGTCAGCGGAAACTCGATTCCAAAAAGAATCGAAGAAAAGGGGATCGAAAAATTTCAACCGAGAATCAAGATGATTCGATTGAAAACCTAAACATTACCAAACGAATTCACGAATTGTTAACTGATACCATCTAAACACTCAATTAAACATTGAATGAGATTCCATTGAAGAGAAAGAATGAAAACTGTATATTGAAGAAGAAAGATTCTGTTACAAGATGGAAAGATAAAGTAAACCGATAAAGAATAAGATACCTATCATGTTCTATATATAATACCCTTACAGTATTAGTTGCTGTACTGTAAGGTATTACTTGAGGTTCTAATTAACTCTATAACAAACTAACTTACAAGTAACAACTCTAATTTGACTAAGTCAAAATAACAACTTTAAACTTTATTTACATCTTTATACTAACCTTTCTATGTGCCTGAACCAAGTATCAAAATAATGCATGTTATTAATATAATACTTAAAAAAGGTTCATTTGTAAGTATAAAATTCTCCTTCATGAATTAGTTATATTGTGTTGACGTTAGTTTCCTTATTTATGAAATGACAAGTTAAGATGAGTTTGAGTATTAGAGAAGTTGGGAAAAATTAATACTCCATTTAAGCAATTTGTAAATATAGGCAAAACGTCCGATTTGACATCGATGTATAACGTCTAATTTCCAAATCAATAAAAGGAACTTTTTTTTAGATCAAGAAATATGCAAAAACTAACACTTATTTTCCTTATGCAAATTCAATCTTTAAACTCAAGTTCCGCTCGATAATAGATAAATCAAGCTCAAACATGTTTTGAAAATAAAAAATTATGTGAGACAAACTTATAAATAAAATAGATCTCATTTGTTATATTATTTATGAGTTATGGCTGATGGGTTATGAGATTTCAATACAAGAATGTTCAAAATGAAAATAGATTTAAATAATATGCGTACATATCTTTACCAAGTGATGTTGTATGGCTTAAAATAAGGGACCCAAATTGTACGAAACCATGTGAAAGAATTGATCAATACAACGCCTTGAAATTGGCCACCCATGTTTGCACTATTTTATTTTACTCTTATAAATACCGCATTACGAGAATATTTAACGTGTATATATATATATATATATATATAATATTCATTCAACGAAAAGGAAATACTACAATCTGACTATTAATTTCTCTAATACAGTTACAAATTTTGATGAATTCTCCCAACCTGATCAATAAGATTACCACCGTTGTCTTCTTTATAAAAATAAATAATATATGCTTGATTTTTGAAGAACATAAGTACAATTATTTGACTTGAAAATTTTATAAATATTTACAGGAATCAAGATTTGAGCAACAATCATCACAAAGCATATCAGGAAGTTTGAACCCATCATTTGACAAGAATTGTTCAACATTGTATTCAATGTTAGTGTAGCTCAGAATGGATGGAATATGTTGACGACAAAAATCCATACAAATTAATTGCTATTCCATAATTCAAAAGTTTGAATATGATTTCACTTTTTTTGATGAAATACAAAAACAATCTAAACAAGAAGATGTTAGTCTCAGAGTTAAATATTTTATAAAAAATATTATGCATTCACATATTTCATAATTATCTAATCTATAAATAAAATTGATAAGCCACAATACTATTATAATTCAGAAACTTGACATCAGAAACTTCGACTCTTTCATCCGTAATTCGGGCCTCATTGATCTTCCACTTCATGGTAGATGCTTTACGTGGTATAGGCCGATGACACTTGTAAAAGCAGAATCGATAGAATCCTCGTAAACAACCACTGGCTATCCCGATGGCCGAACTCATACCACAAGGGGTGGCCTAGAACAATATTTGACCACTGCCCAATTAGTCTCGTAATCAAGGCAAAAGACTAGGGCCCAAAACCATTTAGATGTATGAATGCTTGGCTCTCATTTCCAGGATTCAGGGAGTTCGTTCAAAACAAATGGCACAGTTAACATGTGGTAGGTTGGGGGAGTTTGTCTGAAAGAGAAGTTTAAAAGATTGAAGAACGACTTAAAGTTATGGAATGGGCAGATTTTTGGGTCCTTAGAGACTAATATTGAGAAGCAGAAAGTAGAAATCGCAAGGCTGGACACGATTGATGATGTATTTGGATTGGACGACACTGAAATTATTCAAAGAAAAACAGCCTTTCGCCACGCTCCTTAGGAATCTTCGATGGAAGGACAACTTGTTATCACAAAAGGCTAGATGCAAATGGATCAAAGAAGGGGACTCCAACTCAAGATTTTTTCATAACCTCATAAATTGCAAAAGGAAGAGAAATGAAATCTTGGGGATCCATCTGGACAGAACTTGGCATGAAGAAGTGACTGATGTGAAAAAAGGGATTCATGACCATTTCAAAAATCATTTCCAGAAAGTTGGATTTTGCAGGCCTTCCTTAATTCCAGATTTCACCAACAAAAGAATCTCGGAGTTGGACAATGATATGCTAATAGCTCAGTTCTCTATTGAAGAAGTGAAAGAAGCGGTTTGGTCATGTGACAACTCCAAAAGCCCCGGTCTGGATGACTTCAACTTTGGCTTTCTTAAGGAATTATGGGACATGTATAAAGACGATTTGATGAGAATGATAGCTGAGTTCCATCAGCATGAGAGACTGGTCAAAGGCTTTAATCCGTCATTTATTACGTTAATCCCAAAAAAAGAAGCTGCCATTTAGATGAGAGATTTCCTGCCAATCTCTCTTATTGGAGGGCTCTATAAAATTATCTCGAAAGTATTGGCTAGAAGACTATGCAAAGTCCTTGACGCCATTATTTCCGAGAATCAGAGTGCATTCATTGGTAACAGGCAGATCCTTGATAGTGTGGTTATTCTGAATAAAGCAATTGATGAGGCAAAGAAACAGGGCATATAAAGAATTTTTTTCAAGATCGATTTCGCTAAAGCTTATGATTTGGTGGAGTGGAGCTTCATTGACTTGATGATGGATCGATTTAATTTTCATCCGAAATGGAGATGCTGGATCATGGAATGCATTTTTTCGGCGTCTGCTTCCGTATTGGTGAATGACAACCCAACCAATGAGTTTAAATTGGAGTGCGGGCTGCGACAATGGGATCCTTTGTCCCCATTCCTCTTCTTGTTGGCGGCTGAAGGTCTCAGTATTTTAATGACTAGAGGAACCCAGTTGGGCTTTTTCGAACCTGCTTCGATCGGGAGGAATAATATTAAGATTTCACATCTACAACTTGCTGATGACACGATCTTCCTGGGATCTGCAAATATCGAGAATGTTTGGACGATGAAACGGGTTTTGAGAAACATGGAGTTGATTTTGTTGGGGAATTAATTGCCCGGATCTATTCGGGATGAATATTTAAATACAAATTTAATTCTGACAATTATTACTAGCATGAATTAACCCATATTAATTCAAATAATAATTCAACAACATATCATGCATATAAGCAGTTCACATAAATCCTACGCATGCGGAATTACTACGAGTTTACGTGAACTTACCTCTTGGAATGACAATTGACTCGTTGATGAAAACACACCAAAAGGCCTTCCCAAGTATTCCCTAGTCCTTGCTCGACAATCCGGTGGAAGGATAATCGCGAACAATTAACAAAAGGAAAAATAAACTTTGTTGCACCACTTTTGTGGATTTACTAATTTTTTCAGCACATGTAATTGTACTTGGGAATGAAAGAATCATCCCCTATTTATAGATGGGGTGGTGGACGATTTTTAGTGATTAAAATAATATGGAAAAATCTTTTTCTTGATCTCCAAGAAATCTTGAATATATCTCCTATATTTTTTCTCCATAATTAAAATATTCCACAAAAATCCCACCTCATCATTTTATGGAAAATTTTGAAATATTAGGTCCAAGATTCCAAGATTTGGATCTTCTTGAATTTATGAGATATACTTGTATTTCAAGAAATACATATCTTCCATAATATCTTTTCAAGAAAATCAAGAAAATCTTTATTTCCCTTATATTTCAAATTTTTTGAAATTATCTATATGAATAACCAAGTGGGGGATTTCTTGAATTTAATGAGATAATCTTGTATTCCAAGAATACATATCTTCATTCCATAACAAAATTCAAAGAAAATCTTTCTCCCCTTTTATCCATTATTTTCGAAAAAAAACAAGGAAAAATAGGCAACAAATTTATTTTATTTTTAAACACTTTTTTCAGTTATTGGACTTTATCTTGGGCTACTTGGGGGGCCTTTAGGAGAATTAAGATTGGACCTTCCAATGGACCTTGAATTATCAATATTGAGCCACAATATTATTCAAGCCCATAAATATTAATTAATCCCACTACATAATTAATATTGCACTATCAATCTTAACCCATATTACAGTTAATATGGCTCCCGGTTATTATTTCTCGTGTTTAAGATTATCTAGCCCATTAATTAATTCAAGCCACTGAAATAGTTTTCCATTAATTATTATCTTTTATCCTTGGTAAAGGAACGGTTCAACATTATTATCCATACCGGAAACTAGTTCCACTTGAAAGATTTGGTATGATAAAACTTATGAACCTCCCAAGGGGGCAAATCGAACAAGCGTACTTGCACACGATTCTCCGTATTAAATCTTAGCAATCGCATGTGACCAATAATATTGCCCAAGATATAGGGTATTAAATCTAATTGATTCTCTTCCCGTAATAAGTCAAAGCAATAGTTACTAGCCACACGCAATCCTATTTAAGGGACAAAGATTAAGAAATAACTAACCATTGAGGTCTAATTCTTCCTAGTTCAGTTCTGAAGAATTTATCCTCCTGTAGGTCCTCTTCAATGCATCAGTCATGCACTAGTGTAATCCCTTGGTCAAGACAAACCAATCTGAGCCTTACACTACAACCTTTCACGATGGATTGTTCATTTCCATCTAGGTCGTAAATGGTGTACTTTTAGTTACAAGGAACTGTTAATTTAATCTTCTGTGATCTTGGTATCACTAAATTAACTACAATGTAACACGTATTATTTAATGAACAATTATGCAGTAAATATATGTAACATTCGATGATATTTAAAGCATCAGTGATAAATAATTTATTTCAGTAAATAAGTCCGAAATTCAGTCAGTATGATTATACAAAGTAAAAGCATACTTTCCAGTATAATCCCAACAGATTTCGGGTCTAAAAGTTAATTTCGATAAATGTAGTCTCTTTGGGATTAATGTGGATGCGGTATCCTTTCTGTGATGGCGGAAATCCTTGGGTGTAGAGCTGGGGTCTTGCCTTTCTCTTATCTTGGCCTTAAGATGGGTATGAATCACCGTAGAAGCACAGAGTGGAGGTGTGTATTGCAAAAAATCAGAAATAGGTTGAGTCGTTGGAAGAACAACAAAATCTCACTTGGCGGAAGAATCACCCTTTTAAACTCGGTTTTAGCCTCTCTACCAACTTACTACCTTTCCTTTTACAAAATTCCTAAAAAACCCTAAGTGAAATTGTAAAGCTTCAACGAAACTTTCTGGGGGGGGGGGTGAGCGGTAAAATAAAATTGCTTGGATTGAGTGGAAAAAAAAAGTGTTTTACTAAAGACATGAGAGGGCTGGGGGTTAAGGATTTGAATCTTTTTAATATGGCTTTGTTGGGAAAGTGGATGTGGCGTCTTTTAAATGATAGTAATTGTTTATGGGCTAGAGTCATCGAGTCAAAATATGGGGGAGTGGGGAGTGGAGAGGCTGATTTTTTATCTTTTGAGTCTGTTCGGGGTTGGTCGGGGTGGTGGAGGGATATTGTGAGTCTCACTTTGGGGGAGTCGGGGGGGGGGTTTCTAGGGAATATTGAAAAAATCGTTGGGGATGGGAAAAACACTCATTTTTGGGAAGATATTTGGGCTGGGGGGAATCATTGAAGTCTAAATTCTCTAGACTGTTTTACCTCAACTTATAATGGGGGGGGGGTGGAGTTAATGGGTCATTGGGAGGGAGAGGTGTGGTGTTGGGATTTGAGATGGAGAAAGGGGCTTTTTGATCGTGATCGTGAAATGCTTGATGTTCTTCTTTTATTGATTAACTGGCCGCCGATTAAACAAGATAGAAGTGACTCGTGGAAATGGACGGGCTCTCATGATGGTTCGTATTCAACAAAGGAAGCCTACGCTACCCTGCTTAATACTAGAGAGGCTGCCCATAGAAACACCGAGAGGGAAGAGGGCTTCAAGTTAATTTGGAACAAATACACACCAAAGAAGATCATTGCTCATGCTTGGAGACTTCTTTGGGATAGACTTCCTACTAAATGCAATTTGAGAAGAAGGAATGCTCTTGACCAAAACATTGACACAAGATGCGTCTTATGCAATATTCATGAAGAATTGGGAAGACACTTCTTTTTTTGAATGCGTCATATCACATAAGGTATGGATGGAGTGTTATAAATGGCTTGGAGTTACTACGGTTTTCCATTCTTCCCCCTCACTAAATCTGATCAGCTTTGTTCGGATCCTAAGAGGGAAGAGTGGGAAATTAATTGCAACTTCCATTTGGTTGTGTATTGTGTGGTGCCTTTGGAATCATAGAAATGCACTGATTTTTAGAAATGAATCGTTCAGTCTAGATAGAGTCGTGGAGGATATTAAAGCGAGACTTTGGAGTTGGTTCTATGTACATGGTTTAGGTTGCTCTAATTTCTCTTTTTCAGATTGATTAGCGAATTCTAGAATGGTTTTAGGTTGTTGATTTGTAAATTGTAACTTTTGAGGGTATCCCTTGTTGTAGCACAAATCAAACTGGATATATGTCCGTATCTGACACGTCAGTAGGGCCCACCTAGGCCCTGATCAACCCGACCCGACAGAGGACTAACCTCACCTTAACGAGCGACCTCCCTCGAGAACGACCCATAGGTGAGGTCGGAAAGTGAAGAGTAAAGACTATATGAGCGGGCGACCTCCCCCGAGGTCGCTCCACGAGCAAAGCCGACAAGCACAGCACGAGAAGATAATCCGGCGAAGTCAGGAACTGACGCCTACTTTACGAGACATGACAAGAGCATTTAATGTAAAATATATATAAAATAGATACAGTTTTACTGTTTAGATCAACCGTTGTAATAAAATCCTAAAATAAAGAGTTGTGATGTATTTATCTTGTTTTAGGCTTTTTAAGGGAGGTCCTCTGTAGAGGACCTCAACCCATTGTAAAAGGCTCTCTCTCCCTCACTCACTCACTCACAATTCTTCCACATATATCATATATGCAAACCCATATTCAAGGGACCCGCAGTCTTCGTGTTCGATTATTTATAATTAATTATTTGTTTGTGTTATTAGAATCGATAGACACATTTAAATTTTTAAACCCGATATTTTAGTACGTAACATCCCTTATACCCTTTTTTTGAATAAAATTATCTTTGTCTGATAAAAAAAACTATTATAATAATTTGTTAAAATATAATATTATAACTTAAAAGATTTAATTTACTTAAAATCCCGTGAAATACACAGCTTCTACACTAGTAACTAGTAAATAATAGTATATGCTTGATTTTCGAAGAACAAAAGTACAATTATTTGACTTGAAAATTTTAAAATTACGATCATCCCTAATCTGTCCATCCTATGTATAAGTCTAAAAAAGTGAATTTCTACGTAAGACAAATTTGCGGATCATAACATTAGAAAATGACTCAAAAATTCAAAGATATTTTTTAATAATATAAAATATAGTATAATAATGTGTTGTAACAAAAATAATAAAGGGATGACTCTCACCACCTGGTCCACCTTCTAGTCGCTTTACTTTACCTAATACAAAGGACAAAATCGTTTCAGGAACACCACCAAAATTAAATAAAAATATTAATGAATTTAACAGGCAAAATATTGAGAATATTGAAAGGTTGCTCTATTGTTTTTTTTAGCTAAAATTATTTAGTACATAATAAAGTGTGTGAACTAAGTATTCCAATTAGTAACTCTTTATCCTTTCAAAAAAAAAAAATAAAAAAAAATAATACACTTTAGCTGTCAGTACATGTGCTAATTAATATATATATAATTCATGTTGATCAATTTGAATTTTGAATCATTTGATATGTAATTCCGTCACGTTCGGAGTGGATTAGCAATTACTATTATTATTATTATTATTATTAAATTCAGTGAATTGTTCAAATGAAGCAAACTTTGATATAGCAAGTCGTGTTGGGAGTATTATTATGCATATAAGTCAAAGTATACAAATTTTATAATTGACGTGAAAGCAATATACCGACATCCGAATAAAAAAATGTAGTATAGGCGAATATGCTATTGTTAAACAGACTCCATTAAGTTAAGTGAATATTCTATTGTTAAACAGACTCCATTAAGTTAAGTGAAACGTTGAATGAGAGGTTGAATTTAGATTATTGTGTAATTTTAACTGTGATTTTAGAATCAGTAGTGTGTTGTTTTTATTTTATTTGGATAAATATTAATTATAATGAACAATCAAGTTATTTATAAATTATTTCATATATTTTTTCCACAATATTATATTAAATAAATTATATATATATATATATATATATATATATTAATTTCAAATTAATTGAAATATCAAATTCCTCTCCCCTAAGTTATATGTGAATTAGTCCAAGTCCTCACTAGTCACTACTAAAGGAGGCATGCTAAATACACATTTTGACAACTGATGGGATGAATGATGTGTCCCTTGTCATGCAAGGTATCATGACACAAATAATAAGCGTTTGTTGTAGCCAAATCATGCGACACGGTTGGCGTTGTATCGTGTCGTTCTTGACACATTTTTTATTTTTTTATTTTTATTAAATTAATTCAATTCAAATTAATTTAAAATAATTTATTAGTTATAATTAATTAATCACACACTAATTAAATGTATTTATAAAAACTAATATGTTTGTATATCTTATTAAAAGATGAGTGCAAAAAAAAAAAGAACATCAGAAAATGACAACAATGCGACAATCAAAAAAAGACTCGTCATTCTTTGTGGTTTGTCAAAAGACGAGATAATCTAATTTTTTTAAATAATATCACATTTGAAATTTTTATAAATAATATCGTTTTAATTTGAACAAACTACTTTGACACAATAGTTTTTATCACACACTTGGTTTGGATATTGTGTCAATAACGCAGACGCAGGTAAACACTTTTCAATGAAACAACTAATATTTTATAATTAATAAATTATAAATTAATTCATTTAATTAGTGTGAAATTAATTAATTATAATTAATAAATTATAAATTAATAATTTTCAATTAATATTATTAAATTAATCAAATAATAACAATTAATACATTTAATTAGTGTATTATTAATTAATTTTACACTAATTAAATTATTATAAATTAAAAACCAGAAATTAATTACTAATGTGTTACTCCATCCGTCCCTGGGATGATAAGACGATTGAAATTTTTTTTATATTTTTTGCGAAAATGAGTTTTATATTAGTAATTAAAATTATAAAGTGGTTTTTAAGGAGATGTATAATCGATAAGGAGCTCATCTATCATACCTCTCCTTAACATTCAATTTATCATTTCAATTACTTATACAAAGCTCGCTCGCAAAAATACGAGTAAAAATCAATTGTTGAAATCATCCTGACGAAAGAAATATTAATTAATTAATTAAAAAAAAAATTTATTGCATGGACAACGCCACAGACAGGGTATATCGTCTGGCCCACGCTACAGACCCTATCAATTAATCAAAAATGTGTATTCAGCAAAGATGCTACTAAAGTCTATACGCTACTTTTTCTCAGTAATTTCCATTGAGCAACAATAAGTCCTATTTATGACGTCATATTCATTAATTAAACAAATAATTGTCTTGCTGGAGTATGAAGGAAAAATAGCTGTAGATTGCAGGCGAGAATATTTGATTAAAGGCGTGGGGTCCACTATCCAGCGACAGAGGTCCTTGTCACCACAATTCACCTAATAATGACCGGGTCCTCAACTTTAATTTTAAATGTGAAATACGTTGAAAAAGGCAAGTAATCTAAAATCCAAAATCAAAAGACGGTACACTGTATATACTTTATTTTAATAAAATCAATTAATTATAATTATATATATATATATATATATATATATTCCTAATTTGCAATTAAGAATAGTAAGAATACTCATAAGGAAGGGAGCATGCCTTGAATTTTTAATGAGAATATAATTACTTCGTCCCAATTATCCAAATTATATAAGTTTATTTTTATGTGAGTAACTTTTTTTAATTCATTTATTAATATAAATTTATGTATTAATATATTGAAAAAACTATAACAATCATGATGTTATAAATAAAATATTTACTTGTCTAATTTATCTTTTAAATTTCTTTTATTAATCCTTTGTGCAAATATTAGCAATTAATATTTTCGCTGATACAGTTTGTTGGCTAGTCATTTTCATTTATTTCTTTCTTCTTTAGTAATAAAGAAGTTGACATAAGACTACTTTCTTTTTGTCTTTTAAACGAAAATCGCAAAAAGTATTGAATTAAGCAAGTGACATAATCACTGCAGGTTTCCTCTTAAATCGAATTATGGATACTTCTAGAATCTCTTAACCAATACCTTATTTATTTACTATTATCACAAGCATCTTGTATTCTTGTACACCGATTCCAATTAAAAAATATACAAAATAAAATTAATTATATCCGCATTCATCTCTTAATTATATCCGATTTCAATTAATGTATTTTCAATATAAATCATCAGTACAATCAGTACAAATTATACGGAACAGGATACTATATTTATACTGTATTTAGACAAAATTTAATAATGAGGACCTTATTCCAAAAAAAATTCTCAATCTATTATATTAAAAAAAAATCAATTTAACATTAGAATTTTTAAAAATATACTACATATTTTTTTTTAAAAAAAATTCTCAATCCGTTTTAACTTGTTAATATTTATTCTATGAAATGAGTCTCTTTTAAAAAGTCAAGACCTTATTCTTCTTTCATGAATAACCCATTTAAAAAAAAAAAAAATCTTGGCCATTAAATATATTACATGTTATATGAATACATAGGTAGGGTTGGGGCGATCAGTTGCACATGAGACTTTGTCTTATTCTATATTTTTTTTCAATTCATTGTAGGCTAGGTCTGGTATGCACTTTAAAAGCGTCGAACATTTATCTTTGAAAAAATCGATTTATTTACTACGAGAAAAGTCAAGAATTAATAATATGAAACGTAGGTCACGCTACATTTGGAATAGTCTTGACTTATTTACATTTTGTATAGTTCGTCTTACAAAATCTTACTATATAAGTCTTGCGGTCTTGGCCGAATCTTACGTAAGATTGACTCTTCATTGTATTCAAAAGATTTGTTCCTCAATTTAACATTAAAATATTTAAAAATATACAATATATATTTTTTTAAAATATTTTTTAATCCATTATAATTTGTTAATATTTACTTTAAATATTCGTTTCCCAATCCGTTATATATATGGATAGATTCTGTATTTACACAAAATTTAATAATGGAGACTTAGGGCAGAGATATTTTTGACCAGAAAATAAATATCTAGGATGTAGTCAATAATAGGTAGCCCGGAAAAGAAATTGGAGAAAAAACGACCGGTGTGCGTTGTTCCTTAGACGTGTTACTCACTCGTGGGTCCACTCCCGCGTTAAACGCCAAAACACATGACCGCTTAATAACAATCTCATTCTCTCAGCTCACTCACAAACCACAATTTCTTGTTTAAAGCGTTCGAATTCAAACTAGAGAGAGAAAGTTGTTCACTTTTGAGGGGTTTTCTTGTTTCAATTTCGATTTAACCGCCCTCCAATTTGCCATTGTTGTTCTTGATTTTGGATTTTGTTTTTCCTTGTGCGAATTGTGTGTTTCCGATCTGATTCATTGTTTTGGTTGTTTTTCTTCGGTTCTAACCAACAATGGTGGCCGATGAACAGAAGAAATACATCACATCTGACGAGTTGAAGAAGCACAATAAACATGGCGATCTGTGGCTCTCGATCCAGGGGAAAGTGTACAATGTCACCGATTGGGCTAAGATTCATCCCGGCGGAGATGTGCCGCTGTTGAATATGGGCGGCCAGGATGTGACCGATGCGTTTATTGCGTTTCATCCAGGTACTGCATGGAAAGTCCTTGAAGGATTTTTCACAGGGTATTACTTGGAGGATTACCAGGTTTCTGAGATCTCGAAAGATTACAGAAAGCTTTACACTCAATTTGCGAAAGCAGGGATGTTTGAGAAAAAGGGGCATGGGGTTATTTATTCGTTTTGCTTCAATACGCTGACGTTTTTAGCCTGTTTATATGGCGTTCTGTGCTGTGATAGTTTCTGGAGTCACATGATTTCGGCATGTTTGTTAGGATTAACATGGATGCAGGTTGCTTATTTAGGTCATGATTCAGGTCATTATCAGATTATGATTAACCCTGCATTTAACAAATTAGCACAGATGTTATCTGGTAATTGCCTCACTGGGATTAGTATTGCTTGGTGGAAATGGACACACAATGCTCATCATATAGCTTGTAATAGCTTGGATTACGATCCGGATCTGCAGCATTTGCCTATGTTAGCTGTTTCATCGAAGCTGTTTCAATCTATCAGATCGAATTTTTACCTGAGAGAGCTAACATTTGATCCAGTGGCTAGGTTTTTCATAAGCTATCAGCATATGACTTATTATCTGGTTATGTGTGTTGCAAGAGTCAATCTTTATGTGCAGACGTTCTTGGTTCTCTTTTCGAAGAGGAAAGTGCCAGACAGAGCCTTGAACATATTAGGAATCCTTGTTTTCTGGACATGGTTTCCTCTTCTTGTTTCTTGCTTGCCTAATTGGACTGAAAGGGTGTTGTTTGTGTTGGCGAGCTTCTGTGTTTGCGCGATCCAGCACGTTCAATTCACATTGAACCATTTCGCTGCTGATACGTACATTGGAGCACCAAAGGGGAATGATTGGTTTGAGAAACAGACTAGTGGAACTATTGATATCTCGTGTTCACCTAAAATGGATTGGTTCTTTGGTGGGCTGCAATTCCAGCTCGAGCATCATCTGTTTCCTAGATTGCCTAGGTGTCATTTGAGGAGCATTTCTCCAGTGGTTCAAGAGCTATGCAAGAAGCACAACTTGCCTTACAGGAGTTTGTCTTTCTTTGAGGCCAATGTTGTGACCATACAGACACTAAGAAATGCAGCAATGGAGGCTCGGGATCTGACCATGCCTGTACCGAAGAATTTGCTGTGGGAAGCTGTTAATATTTATGGATGATGATGTCAGGAGGGCTCACTGATGAGTTTTTCGGGGTGATGTTGTTTATTGAACTTTCGGTCTTTTTTTTTTTTACTAGGGTTTGAATTTTGTAGAAAGCTTGCACTGTTAGCAGCTTATGTATTCTACTTTGTTTGCAGTTATTTATGGATAGACTTTTTTAAAATAATTGATATATTTACATTATTCGTCTTTGCGCAATCTATTGTTCCACTTGAAATTCTGTCCCACATTTGCTTATGCTCTTACGGTGAAGAAATTGCTTTTTATGAACAAAGAGATGCTTTCAAGTCCATGTCTGTGACCTCTTTCAGGTTATGTTCAGAATGTACATGTTATGTTATACAGTATGTGTTTGTAAGTCAAATTCTTGGCAGATCAGAGTTCTCCAGAAAGATATGAATATAAACTTTAACAGTAAACTGCAGTCATGTATTAATAATACACAAGAGACTATACACCTCTTGCTAGTTTGTAGTCTTTACTTCACATACAATGAGATTTACAAAAACAGAATCTAAACATGGCTTTTAATGGAAGAGCTATAACCATCTTGATCATCATAGTACTTTGACCACAGCATAACACCTCCATATTTCTCAGACCCCTTGATTGCTGGCAGCACCTTTTTAATCAGATCAGCTGCTGGAATAAACCCACTTCCAGCTGCAATAGGAGCTGCCGGCAGTCCCAAGAATATCTTAGTAGCCGGAATAGACGACGTCCATGTCTTCCATGCACTTTCAAGACCGGCAACATCTCCAGGTGTGTACTGACAAGGAGGGTTATTGTAGAACTGGACCCACACGTAGTCGAAGAGGCCTGTCTTGAGGGCCCCACCAACCCAAGCGTCGGGAAAGGGGCACTGAGGTGCAGCACTCAAGTAAACCTTCTTACCTCTCTTGCTGTAAGCAGAAAGAAAGGTAGCAAGTTCGTCCCAATGTTGGCTCGTTCCACCCTCGATGTCAAAGTCGATTCCATCCAAAACAGCTTCACCTAGTGGACGAGACGGGGAATTCCCACCCAAGAAGTTGTCCCAGAGGTAAGTTGCCAGCTGTCTAGCGTCCGCGGTGGAAGCAAGGGTGTAGCCACCAGCGCCACCTCCTATGGAAAGCAGTACCTTGATCCCCTTTTGTTGGCATAATGTGATGTTGGAGGTCAATCCGGTGCATCCGTCGCTGTATGGATCACAGTGACCGGCTAAGTTGAGCATCGGTTTCTGACCGTTGCCAAACGATGAAAGGAAGGCTAGGACCACGTATTCGTAGTTACCAGTTGCACAGGTCTCAGATAATGTTCCTTCGTTCCCGTTTTGCCCCCAGTAGATTGAAATTCCTCCGGCCTCAGATCGCACCACTAGCATTAGCATTACTAGTGGAAGAAGGATTGAGTTCCATTTCTTGAAATCCATCAGTTGGCTTATGAGCTGTTTACTTTGTGAAGTATTATCAGTTAACTTGCTTTGTGCTGAACTATAGTAATGATGTGTGCCTTTTATAGGCTAAAAGGATGATGCACTGCCAAAATCTTTTGAAGCTTTTATTTTGTCTGCAATTTTTGTTTTGATGACAATTAAACAGCCATTTATATGTTATATTAGATTAAAAGAAACTGATTAACGTAAACGGTGCTAAGATGGGTTGCATATTTTTTTCTTGGCTTTGACAAGATATCTTTGCATGTCTTTCATATATTGTCTGATCACTTTGATCTTAGAGTGTTCTCTTTGGACCTATGCTCGAAGTTGCATTCAAATTAATATATTTTGCCTCCTATTTCGGCAGGACTCTGCTATAGCCAGGCGCAAGTATATTTTTTTTCCTTAATTGCTAGATTTCAATTTTGTCATGAAATTATTTATGCAAAAAATATGATGAAATTATGCCCCATTTATCAAATTGAGGTTATGATGTGAGCATATGATGCTAATTTTGTTGCCTTTTCAGCTTGTTCTTGTACGACTCTGATACACACAAAACAGCTCAAGCATGTATTGTATAAGTGGATTTTTCATCTTATCATATGATAGATTTCTTAAACTGAGGTTTTGTGCAAAGGTTATACCTGAACAATGACTTGATAAGAAATTAAAACATTGGTATGTAAAGCCAAAAGCAGCAAAAAGATCATGACAATTCTGGAAAAGATTGCCCTGGTTTATTATCTATCCAGATTTAAGGTCAGTATATATGTTTTTTTTAGAAACATTTATTCAAGCTTACATATTATATACTACTACATTTACAAATGACAACACACGAATAGCCAGTACTAGTTGATTTAGTCACCCAAGATGCTATACATAGTATCTATACACAGTTACATTGCAGATGCCTAGTTTCACAAACTCCGGTTCTATACATATATTTATTCTACAAAGTTCAAAATCATGAGGCCATCAACACCTTACCGAGTAACACAACAACAGGATCCATAGTGTGCATTACGATTCATCCTCAGATCTCAGAAGTCTGGCTAGAATGGAAGCTAAGTAGCATCTAACAGCAGACAGTTTCATCAATGGCAGAATATTTGACACTGAAGGAGATGAAATTTCAAAATAAGTTGGCTTTGGGGTAGAGGGGCAACCTATTGACTGAATCAATTGCTCCACAGATACTATTTGAAACTTTTGGGGTCCATTCAGAGCAATATTGTGAACTTTGTGTTCGTAGATCTTCCCATCCTTATCAAGCTTGTACTCTGAGGTACCATCAAATCTGCTACGACTCTCCCATGGAATTCGTGGAATGCCATGAACAGTCCAACGGACCATTATCATGTTCTCTACAGGCTGCCACACACTTACAATGTCAACCCATAAGACCTTGAAGAAGATCTTTCCATTGAGTCTTAGGGCCCAGAAGATTGACTTATAGTTTTCAATGCCACAAAAAGTGTTGAGTGGATCTTTGAAGACAATGTCTTCCCTATAAAAGACAGAAGGAACTATGAAGAGTTAAAAAGGAAAAACAACTTTCACATTCATTTGTTATCTAGGAACATACAACCATAGAACACATATAATCTTCCAAACAACATACTAATAACTTGACAATTGAATTGTAGGATAATATTCTGCAGTATAAATGTAAAGACTTCAATATTCATGAGCTTCAATATACAATGGAATTTGTAAATTCACTCAATCTTTTATTCCAGAGTATCATGATTGTTAATTAGAAAGAGCAGTAAAATATGCTTTGCTACCCTTATTAACTGAATAGCATCCTTCCAAAGCGACACCTTTGTACATAAATATATCAGTTTTATGAAAGAGGGTTAAAGGTTATCCTCTTGCTAAAAGCTTTCTACGGTTGCTTAAAATCACCAAATTAACCAACTCCAACCATCTTGCAATACTTGAACTCTGTTTGCCAATATTTACAGGCAGAATACAATGAACACGATTCGTGTTCATTGTTTAATTCTGCACCTTACATATTCAACATCATTCAGAGTATTCATTTGTCATCAAGAGCTATGAAATACAAGCATATATTCATACTAAAGTATAGTTCAAACTTCAAAAGTAACAGCGAACCTAAACTCTATAGCCCTAGCAATTTACCATTCTCAATCTAATACATTAACCACTAATTATTGAAGCTGGATCACAAATTCACAGTGTTACACATACCCATAAGCAAGCAATATATCCGATCAGTGATCACATATTCATCCAAGCCCTAAAATTAGAAATTACACTCCAAATATAAAAAACAATCCAAAGTTCAATACCTGTATATATCAAAGCTGAGTTCTTTGTAGAAAAGCTCAGGAAACTCCTCTCGGATAGTCCGAATCGCGTAACCCGTATTCACATAATAATCCTGTTTCTTCCCATCCTCATCATCCTCCTTTCTAGTCGGCAACGGCGCCATCTCACTCTGTTTCACCTGCCCATACAGCCACCATCTCAAACTATCCTCGTAATTATCACCAGACCTCAAATTTAAACCCTCCTTCTCCAAATCCTTAACACCCGAACAAACCCTGAACCCTAAGTTTCTTCTTCTTGGAATAATCCTCTCCGGCGTTCCCTTACCGGAGAGTAGAGCAATTCTCGGCGACTGTATTAAGAGCGCCATATGATTGGGGAATCAGAGGCTTGAGAATTTTACGATGGTTGGTTGCCAATTGGCATTTTGTTCGATATTTCTGCGATGCGAATATACGGGAGAGAGGATTTTGTTTGGTTGCGGAGGAAAAGTATGAAAATAATAGCTGGAAAATGAGGGAGGTGAGTGATTGGATAAGTTCTGCGTTTTCGGATAATTTTGAAATTAATAAGGTTTAATAAAATTAATTATTGAAAAAGATGTATGAATTTGGGGTTTTGGGGAAATAATGTTTTGGGTTTGGGCTGGCCTGCTTGACACAGTTGCTAGGCCCAATCCGAAAACGGATAATAAATATTCTTCAATTATTTATTTTTGCAATTGACCGTTATACTTTTTTTAAAACCATATAATAATAATTTTTTTAAAAGTGCAATTAGAATAGAAAGATAATTAATTATGTTAATTTAATTTTTATTATGATAATTAAAACACATGAAACTGCTACATCATTTTTATCTCACAAAATATAATCATTTAAAAAGAGGGGGAATTGCAATTAAACCGTAAAATCGTCCTTTGTGATTTATATTAACCAAAGAATATTATGAAATACATATTTAACATCATTCAGTGTAGTTGAATATTCTCCCTCCGTATCTCGAACACAAGACTTTGGGGTCTTAGGTAGTGAAGATCTAACCACTTGAACTATTTACACTTGACAATAAATAATGAATAATTTATAAATTGCAGTAGTATGGGAAGTTTTGTTTTTATTTTACTATAATTTTTTATTAATGAAAAAAGAAACACATGAAAGTGCTATAATATTTATATATAAACTTGGTGTTTGGTCGTTAATTAGATCACCTAAAATGTTTATGGAACTAATATATCAGTCTTTCTTCTTCTTTTTTGATCAGGATATCACTCTTTCTTCTTTAACTCGACTTAAGAATTCGAGGCCAAATAATTAAATTTTCCAAAATGAAACATAATAAAACAACTAATAATTAACCCAATGATAAATAAAATCATATGCGGGCCAATTTCTGAAAATGTAGCCAGTGGTATGAAAAGCAAAAGTCCACACAAGGCCACAACTTTCAAACAAAGGGCCCCACCAGTGTACTCCATGCCAACAGCCAACTACCCCTCCATCTAACGACGTCGCTTTCTTACTTTTCCTAACTTAAAATTCACTGCGCTTCCCGGGGTTGCTTCTCCCCACACACACACAATTTTACTATTTGGGATTTTTATTTTAAAAATTTCACATATACCTTGCTTAGCTCAGAATCTACCTTGATGAACTTGATTCCTCCAATTACTGCTTCATAATTGTGTTTTCGGAATCTCGTTGTCAATCAAGTACTTTATTTTTTGTGTGTGATGATATTAGGGCTTGATGATTTAATTTTTGTGCAAGCGTGAGTGAAATTGTGTGTTTCGATGGAGGCGGAGAAAGCTAGTGCGAAGAAGCAAACCATGTCGTTTGATGAGATTTCGATGGAGAAGAGTAAGAGTTTTATCACGGCATTACAGGTAATTTTGCTTTGTATGTGTGTGGATTTCTTCTCTTTTTCGCCCATTTCCTCATTCTCTTTATGTTGATTACTGATATATTGGTTGCTAGCTTTGAATTTGAGTTCATTTCGGTATAAATTTTCGCTCCATTTATGAGGAACACAGTTGAATCCTGTCGAATTTTATTTAGCATATGGCCTGTAGGTTGTGTTTGGTATCATTTGTCGATTTGGTTGGTGCTTTAAAAGATTATTGTTTTGTTGTTGTCAATGTGTATGAGAGATCAGGCTAATAATCTACTTATTTTATGCAGAAAGTATGGATTTTTTTTGTAATATGCTTTCTACAGATTAGAAACTGGAAGTTGGTAATTTTGAACCTTTAGATGATGCAGCTTTTAAGGAAGTTCAAAAAGATTAATTATTTGGAATTTCGGATAAAACTGTATTTCTTGGTTTGTTGACTACCAAGTTGATTTTTCTCTTATTATTAAACAGAAAGGGAAGACAAATATTTGGGTCTCTCTATGGTTGACTTTTTTCTTTGAATTTATAGTTGTTCTACTTTAATTTGACGAGGACTTATCATCAACACAAATCAAGTCCCTCTACTATAGTTTAATGAAGCTGTCAACGGTTAACAAAGTGATGGACTTCGTTTGAATCTAAGTGATGGACTTCGTTTGAATCAAAGTATTAGTGAGGGACTTAGTTTCATGAAATCATAGTAGAGTGGTTTTTATCAAAATAATGGAAATATAGGAACTGTATTTAGAAAATACAGGGATCCAATATACGTTTTTTTTCAAGTAGAAATCATATTACTTTTGCCATTCCTAATTTCTTACTGAATCTTACTTCTGAGTGTTTGACAATGTGTTCTCTAATCAATAAACTCATTTGCATCCTCAAAACAATAAACATAAAGAAGAAAAGGATTAACTTACATACAGTGTTTGTGTAACAAGGTTCGGAAAAGTCTTTTCTGTTTTGATCACAAGAACTATCTTCAAATGTGTTCATGTTTTCTCTGCATTCTATGACTATGTCCATTATAGGAACTTAAGAACCTGAGGCCGCAACTGTATTCTGCAGCAGAGTATTGCGAGAAATCATATCTTAACAGTGAGGAGAAGCAGATGTAAGACTTCTGCCACCTTATGTATGCATCACCATGTTGACTATGCTTCTTTGACATACTTCTGTGATAAAGTTCACTGCATTAACTTTCACATTAGAGTACGTATAGGTTAGTTTTTATATTTATTTTTTGTTTTTCGTTTTATTAGACAGTCAAGATGAAGTGATCAGTACTTTTATTATGTATGAGACGGTTTTAAATGTTAAAATTTGTGGTCAACAACGAGCACCTTTCCAGTTGCAATGTATTTCCTTTTGCTGTCCTTCTCTATGGTTGGGTGAAACCAGATAATATATTAATTTACTTTGGCATAAAGTTTTACCTACATATTGTTAATTTTATTGTTCACAAGGTTTCTGGACAATTTGAAGGATTATGCTGTACGAGCTCTAGTCAATGCAATTGACCACCTTGGCACTGTTGCTTACAAGTTGAGTGATATTGTGGAGCAACAGGCATTGGAGATCTCATCCATTGATGTGAAAGTTACATGCTTAGATCAGGTAATTTACACACTGTAAATTTTACAATTTATTTATTGAATAGTAAAACATGTCTGAGACTGAATACCGTTTTGCATATGCAAGAAACTTCACACTTGTCAAATGTATACCGATAAAGAAGGCCTCAGGCAGCAGCAGTTATTAGCTATCATCCCAAAGCATCACAAACATTATCTTTTGCCAAGTAAGATTAAGGCTAGTTTATCTAGTATCTACCTTAATAAAATCAAGCCTATGTCAGGTCTCTTATTCTATTCTTCTTTGATTGATCCGAGCTAGATTCCATAAGGAAGGTACATTTCAGTCCACACATTGAGGCAGATCCTAAGCAATCCATACTAGTGAGAGGACGTCTTTACCCTTCAGGTAGCTGGTTACCCAGCATTGAACAGTTGTTAATTGTGTTTATTTTAGCTGCAAAACAATATAATCTCTGCATATTAGCAACATGTTTGGTTACTGTCTTTGATTTTAGGTGCTTCAGCTGCAAAAACTCTTTCTTGGCATTTGGCATCAGCTACAAAGTCAACCATGAAAGGCTCGTCATGTAGTATAATAAGGTACATCACAAAAATTTTAAACACGTGAAAATTATTCTCATTTGATAATCAAGTGGAATGAGCACAATAAAAGTGATATTTGCTTTTCCTATTCAGCATTGAAGACTCAAAAATGAATGGAAAACGTTCTCCAGCATTTAACTCACTAGGTATGTATAGTCTAATCTAAACTTATATCTGAGAACTAGATAAGGATGAAGGATGATTATTTAACTTCCTGAAAAACTCATATTTCCAATATTCATTGTTTGTCAAGTAGATGCTCAAAAGAACACTCGGATGAAATCTGCCCCAGCAACCAGAGTCGCTATGCAAACCCTGGGTGTCACAAGACGAGTAATTTCAAAATTCCCTATCTTCATGCTTGCCTTTTCTTCTCTATGTTTCACATTCTTGCCATTTTTTGTGAATATTGATTCTTCGAAGGGGCAAAATTTTGCTCTTCAATTGGTTATATTGCTATCTTCCAACTGTTTATTGACCGTGGACGATTTGTGTGATTGAACGAAATTTCTTTTGCAGAATACTTTAGAGGGCTCTAAACCTCTAACTCAGCATAGATTATTTGACAATCCGGTTCAAAAGGAGATTCTTAACCCACCTGTTTGGAGTAAGAGCGTTCTTTCAGGTTTCTTTGCCAAACAAAAGACACCAAATCGGAGAACTACGTGAACCCTTTGGCAAAACAAGCAAAAGAAAAAGGAATTAACATTCAAGATTAATTCACCAAATATTTGATTTGTTAAGGAAAATGTCCATAACATTTGTTGCACCTCTGTGACTCTGTCCATTCGTATAGCTTCTTCTATATGTGATCAACAAAGAGCGATAAGATAAGGGGAATTGTAGAGAATATTGATGTTTCATTGTGTAAATTGGCTTGTAAAAGTTTTTTTTTTTTTTTTTTTTTGTTGAGAACATTGACTTGTTTGTTCTTTGTACTAGAAGCAGTTTTCTTTTCACATGCATATTCCCCCATCATTATAAAATTCTTATATATTTTTCTTTTTTGTGAAACATTGAAGGAGTTAAAAGGACCTTGTAAATACAAATCTCGTGAATTAAAATATAAAACATGGAAAATGATTACAACTTATTTTTGAAATTGAAGTGTTGAATATTAATGGGTTTTTTATTCTGATTCTTTTCGTTTTGAATCTATACAAAAACTTTTTATACCGATTTTGTCAGGAAATTTGGAGAAAACGTTGATTTAAAGGATGTCTTGTTTTGAATCTATGAATCTTTAAGTGTTTGATGAAGATCTTTGAATCTTCAAGGGGTTGAACGAAGAACATCTTTGGAGAAACGCCGAATCGGAGGGACTTAGCACCTTGATCTTGGATTTTGAGTCGTTTTTGGACGGTTTCGTGAAGAACGTCTTGGAGCTGGTGAAGAACGTCTTCAAATCTTCAAAGTTTGCCTTTGAAGAAACGTCTGATCGCAGGAATTTTGAGCCTTAATCTCTGATTGAACGTCGTTTCTAGCTTGATTTACACGAATAACGCCTTTGAAGCTGCTTCGAATCTTCAAGAACGGTGGTAGGGAGCTCTGGACTTTTCTCGTCTTGCTCTTCTGGAATGAGTTGAATGTCTTTGGAATGATGAAATTTTGCCCTTATTTTTAGGATGAGGGTGACCAAATTTCATTAAATGAGGTGCCACGTGGCGGCCTATGATTGGTCGAAGGGATTTGATGGCGTAATTAACGCAAATCATTTTATTTGAATGATTTGTCATTAATTCCATTATATTTATGACCAAATATCAGTCGATTCGCCATATACGAGTATTTGAATGCTCGTAAAATTTAATTGGCTTGTATCATGTGTATATTAAATATCAATCATTTAATTATTTAATTTGGAGAATTAATTTAGTAAATTTTCAATAAATAAATAAATAATTTTATTTGATATATTAATATAAAATTGTACACATGTTATTATTTAATTGAGTGCAAATTTTATTTGCTTACACACCTTACTTAAAACAGGAAATGTAATAAATAAAGTTTTTACTGATGATTTTCGTTTAACATCTATAGTTCTATACAAAAAGAAAATACAGATTTAAATTTAAATAGTAAGATTTTTAATTCGTTTAACTATAGAAATTAGAGGAACCTTGATAGTAGATCCACTATGAGGTATAAGATAGTTGTGAGAAAAATATTACTCATTCATGAGAGCATCATGGATGAATCCACTCTCTCCTCCACATTACTAATTTACAAAAATTCAATTATTTAAACACATTTTATTATTATCATCATTCATCAATCCATATCCTTTAAGCCATATTTTCATAAAAAAAATTAAATATTTTTCTCCAAAAAGTTCATTTTCTTTCTCAATCCATTCCATTTTTTAATGATATCTCTCTCCATTGAACCGAACATCCAAATGAAATTATCTTTCAAAAATCAAATTTTAAAACACACCGTTAGATGGAAAAACATGTGGATCTTCAAGACATTATACAGTATTTATTACTAAAAAGTAAAAAACACACGCAGTCGAGTAAACGACATTATTATTTTGAGGCATAAAAATTTTAAATTTTAGATACTTTTTTTTATCATATCATATATGAAAGCATGAAATGAGAATTAACTTTTAAAAAAAAAATGTGTGGGCCTTTGTTTTAAAAAAATTTAATGGGCCTAAACAATTTTACAATTGGGCCTATATATTAGCAATATTATTAGGAGATACACCCCCATAAAATATTTTTAAAAATTTAATTTGAATTTAATATATAATTTTGAAACACCATGGTGTTGAAATTGATCTTAATTTTAAACATTTGTTTTGAAAGTTTTTTAAGCATTTTTACTGCAAAACTTCATAAATTTTTCTTTTTTTTGAATATATTTGAAAAAAAAAAAATTTTGAAATTAAGATCTGATTTCAAAAAATATTTTGAATTATGGAGCCTATCTCCTAATAATAATTAAATAACCGGACCCCAATTCAATTATTTATACCGGCTCATATTTTTGGCCCACAAAGTTGGGCTATAAGACAGAGAAATTCCTGATAATATGTCTCCATAAAACCTCAGATTTGGGATTCTTGGTCTAGGGTTCAAGCTTTGTATGTTGAGTTGGAAATCAACCTAAAAAGAATTTTCTCTGATTTTGCGAGTCAATTTTAGAGGTTTAGGGTTCTAGCTTCATATACTGAGTTGGGAATTCAAAACACAGGAGATTTTTCTCAGAGTTCGCGAATCAATTTTAAAGATGGGAAAAGCTAAGAAAACTCCTAAATTTGCTGTTATGAAGAAAATGGTCACGCATAAAGCAATTAAACAGTAAGAGTTTCAATTTTTATTCGCTAAGCAAAGCTACACATTTGTGAATTCTTGCTATATTAATTCTTTGGCTTTCGTTGCAGTTACAAAGAGGAGGTCTTAAACCCCAACAAGAAAGATTTGAGCAAGGAGAAGCTCCCGAGAAACGTGTATGTTCTCTCGTTTTGTAATTTGATTTTATAGAACTGTCTGTTCTTTAGCTGGACTTGGTATAAGCTACCGCTGCCAATTCTAGATTTTGAATTCAAACCCACATACAATGCTGCCTATATCTACATCTATATCTCAATTTGTTTTCCTTTTTCAAATTCTACATTTGTAATTGGAGAATGAATTCGATATGTATCCTGTTCTGATGCAGACCGCAAATTTCATCTGCTCTTTACTTCAAGCACAACACTGCATTGGGGCCACCATATCAAGTTTTGGTGGATACTAACTTCATTAATTTCTCCATCCAAAATAAAGTGAGTGCTGCCAGTTTTTAAGTATTCTTTTCTGGTGATGCTTAGTTATTTTGGGGCAAGTGGCATGGAATTAAGATTGGGAGTATCATGGGTTAAGTTTGGAGTTTTACGAAGGGGGGTTGACAAGTTCCGATGGTCAAAGCCTCTTTAGTAGCCAATTTGATTATGCTACTGTGTGGTATTGCATTTTATTTTATTTGGTTCATCTCTTTAGTTTCGACAATATAATTCTGGTTTTTATGGTAATTGACATCATGTGCTGGGGAAAGGAAAATTGATCTCCATTTGACGAATTATAATTTAAAGGCATTTGCATCTTACATGGTTAATCAATGACAATTATGCACAATTACGCATTAGTGCCTTTCTTTTTGTTTTTTGCTTTGCATTTTCAATGAGTACTAGTGTAATTTAAGTGGTCATTAATTGTCAAGAAAATTCTCTTGCAGTATAATGAAATATAACTGCTGAAACCTGTTAAATGAAAAGTTTTTTTTTCCAGTACTTCTACTGTTATGTCTAAGGTTTCTTGCCTTCTTCTTTTCTGATTGTATAAATATTGTGCAGTTGGATTTGGAGAAAGGAATGATGGACTGCTTGTATGCAAAATGTAAGTTATGATATCATTTTCTTCTCACAACTTTCTAACACACTAATGCACTGTGGGTTTCTATTAATCATTTCTGTCATTTTCTTCTCTGTAGGCACTCCTTGTATCACAGACTGTGTTATGGCTGAGCTAGAGAAATTGGGCCAGAAATACCGAGTTGCTCTAAGGCACGTTCTCCTTCTTTACCCCATTTAAGTTTATCTCAGACACCAATTTCTAAAAAAATAAAAATTAATACCTTGTTTTCTTTGGAAGCTATGTAATGTCCCATTCTTGATCTAGGTTTTGAAAATGATTAATATGTTTTATTCCACTTTTTCTCTTTTTATATGATGAAATTTCTTTATTCTAGGACATGAATTTCCTCATGAAGGTGTTGTGATTAATATGTTTTTATACGATGAAATCACTCGCTTGACTTATTTAGTTTGTTTTTCTTTCTTTTTAACAGAATTGCAAAGGATCCTCGATTTGAAAGGCTTCCTTGCAGTCACAAAGGAACGTATGCTGATGACTGTCTTGTTGATAGGGTTACACAGGTACAAGTCAATAATCAGCCGAATCTTGATCTAAGGCCTTGAGTCAAGACTAAAAAGTTCTTTCTGTATCCTGCCAAATAAATTTGAAAAGTTTTGTAAAAGTTTTTTATGTTCCCAATTTGATGTGATTATGTAAGGTTTTTGAGACAACAAACTAATAAAACACCATTTCCAATGAAACAGTACAAGTGCTACATTGTTGCAACCTGTGATCGGGACTTGAAAAGAAGAATTCGTAAGGTATGATCAACTACTATGTATACCTAGAAATTTATCTTTCCATTTTATAACACTGAAATATCATTTCACTTGAGTGCAATTTGACAAATAAACTGTTCATATTGTCAGGTCCCTGGGGTACCAATCATGTATATTACAAAACATCAATATTCCATTGAACGGCTACCTGAGGCTACCATTGGAGGAGGTAGGATAAAACATCTCTTTATGAACTTCATTCATCACAAAAGATCTCATTTATTGATTCTCTTCTGCTTTATGTTTTTGGTTCAGCTCCAAGGATGTAATACTACGATGTTTGGAAATCGAATTGCGTGGTGTTTTTTGTGACTGTGAACAACTTAGGAGCTTAACAAGCACCACCAGAAAACTTTGTATTTAAGATGATCTCTTTCTTTAGATTGGAAGGTTTTTGTGCATTAACCATGGATCCTCGGTGCTGAAATATGTGAGGTCAAAGGAGGCAAAACTTGAAGGGGATTTTCCATAGTGAAAATATAGATTTCTTCTGCTTTGTGTGTTTTTTAGATTATATTACTATATAGTCCTTGTAATGAACTTGTCCACTGGTTCAATTGAGGACAAAATGCAGAATTCAGATTTTCCGATTTAATTATCTTTTATCGAATAATATGGGTCCTGCAATAGATATGCTAGTAGTGGAGGATTTTGGTTTTATTGGTCAGAAAAAAATTTTTTAAAACCATGTATACACTGATGTTACTTGACATTCAAATATTAGTTTGATGAACCTATTGGGACCATTACCTTTCAAAGTAGGCACTAGTTTAGTGATTTCTATCAAGACCATTTTTAGTAAGATAAAAAACTCATATGAGATGATGCCATCGTATTTGGACGCGGGTATAAATTAAGACAATCAACACCTTCCTTTCAAAGTGTTAAAAGTCTTAATGTCTAAATTATGTCCGTCTCTCATGAAATTTTTTTCACGCAGTGCCTCTTTTGTAAAGGATTAAACCTTGAACCGATTATTAGTGCCTCAAAAGCTTTATCAGTACAGTAAAGGATTAAACCTTGAACCGATTATTAGTGCCTCAAAAGCTTTATCATTACATTACTGTACGTGGGACATAGTTTCATCATTTTTTCTGCATAAATAGTTCAGTGACAAAATTGCAATCTGCCCATTAAAGAAAATAACAAATACCAACGCTTGGCTATTGCAGCATCCTGCCAAAATTGTAGGCAAAATATATTAATTTGAATGCAACTTCGAGCATAGGTCCAAAGAGAACAGCTTAAGATCAAAATGAGCAGACAATAGCTGAAAGACATGCAAAGATATCTTGTCAAAGCCAGAAAAATTTATAAAACTCCTTGTAGCACCGTTTACGTTAATCAGTCTCATTTAACCTAATATAACATATAAGTGGCTGTTTAATCGTCATCAAAAACAAAAATTTCAGACAAAATAAAAGCTTCAAAAGATGTTGGTCGTCATGCCTATAAAATGCACTCATCTTTACTATAGTTAAGCCCAGAGCAAGTTTACTGATAAAAACTTCACACAGCAAATAGTTCAATCAAAATGGAATTCAAGAAATGGAACTCAGCAGCAATCCTTCCACTAGTGATGCTAATGCTAGTAGTGGGATCTGAGGCCGGAGGAATATCAATCTACTGGGGGCAAAACGGGAACGAAGGGACATTATCCGAGACCTGTGCAACTGGAAACTACGAATATGTGGTCTTAGCCTTCCTTTCATCATTTGGCAACGGTCAGAAACCGATGCTCAACTTAGCCGGTCACTGTGATCCATACAGCGACGGATGCACCGGATTGACCTCCAACATCACATTATGCCAACAGAAGGGGATCAAGGTACTGCTTTCCATTGGAGGCGGCGCTGGTGGCTACACCCTTGCTTCCACTGCGGACGCTAGACAGCTGGCAACTTACCTCTGGGACAACTTCTTGGGTGGGAAATCCCTGTCCCGCCCTCTAGGTGAAGCTGTTTTGGATGGAATCGACTTTGACATCGAGGGTGGAACGAGCCAACACTGGGACGAACTTGCCACCTTTCTTTCTGCCTACAGCAAGAGAGGTAAGAAGGTTTACTTGACTGCTGCCCCTCAGTGCCCGTTTCCCGACGCTTGGGTTGGTGGGGCCCTCAAGACAGGCCTCTTCGACTACGTGTGGGTCCAGTTCTACAACAACCCTCCTTGTCAGTACACACCTGGAGATGTTGCTGGTCTTGAAAGTGCATGGAAGACATGGACGTCGTCTATTCCTGCTACTAAGATATTCTTGGGACTGCCGGCGGCTCCTGATGCAGCTGGAAGTGGCTTCATTCCGGCGGCTGATTTGACTTCAAAGGTGCTTCCAGCTATAAAGGGGTCTGAGAAATATGGAGGTGTTATGCTGTGGTCAAAGTACTATGATGATCAAGATGGTTATAGCTCTTCCATTAAAAGCCATGTTTAGATTCTGTTTTTTTCATCATGTTACATGAAAGAAAAAGAAAACAAACTAGCAAGAGATATGTAGTCTCTTGTGTATTATGTTGTGAATTATTACTTGACTATTGTTGAATATGAATATTTATATCTGTCTGAAAAACTTGATCTGCTCAGATTTGGCTAACATACACACACATCCAGTAGGAGAAAAATGACATGTAAATAGCATTAGCATACCATAACATGTACATACATTCCTCCATTGACGAAATTGTGAACCAGTTATACAACGAAACTGTTTTACATAAAACCAACTCGATGAAAAAATCAAGCAGCTTTATACCTTTGTTTCCCATGCTACAAGTACAAATTCATTCACAAATCTTCCCAAACACCAAATTCTTAAAAAGTTACAACAATTATCTACCTTTACAATTTCGGAAAAAAAAAAGGTATACGCTTCAAAAAGAACCCCAAAAAACTACATAAGAATGCGAGCTACGTACAAGATCTCAAACACAATATACAATCCTAGGCATCCTTCTTAGTAAAAAATGAAAATGGAGTAAAGAATCAATTGATTATTATTCTCTATCAATTATCAGAACTATAATAGAAGCCTTGCTTGTAGAAGATCAGTAGTATTATTGGACTCCTCTTCTATAGGCTTCACATATTTTCCCAATACTTTCTGTTTAGACCTTCGTCGCATTCGTTGTATCTTATCTTTACTCTTTTGCTTCTTCCTCTCTTTCTCTTTATTTCTCATATTCCTCTCCTTCACATACATGCCTTGCCAGAAAATCTCCCCTGTTGATGGCCACAGCCATCGTCTCTTAGGGCGTTCAGAATCGAACTCCTCTGCCAGATCCTCGTCCATGCTTTTCAAAGTGCTCAACTGAAACCACTTGATCCACATTCTGCCTCTTCGGCTACTAAGTTTATGCTGTTCTTGTGTAGACCCCGTCTCTGGGTCCAAGTACACCATTCTTCTCGCACTATTGTATGCCCAAACGTTTACAAGCAACTCAAGCAAACGCGAGTAGCAATGTTGTCCTGATAATTTTGCAAGAATTATTTAAGGAAGAGAACAACTTGGGGGCACAACTGTTCAGTGAACCTACTAATACTGTTCAGTGAAAACAAGCTAATATTGACCAACTAATACCTTTTAGTAAACCTACTAATGCCATTTAAAAAATACCCTTGTGTTGCACGGTGTAACCTGTTGTATTTATAGAAGTATTTGCTGTAATGGAAATGCATTCAACAAAAGATAGTTTTCGATTTTTGTGTTTGAAGATCAGTTACCTTTGATAGACTTAGATAACAATGACCAGTTCCGTAGTGCTCGTCATACAACTGTGCATCGAGAGCATCCACAAACATTCTACAAACACAAAAGGTTTCTTGTTGAGGGTGATTTTTATAGGCGCAAGATTGAGGATTTGGTACAAGTTCTAACCTTGAAAACATAACGAACTCCAAGAAGGACCGAGTTGGCAGAACCCAGCAATGCATTACGGACCAAGTGCCTTCATCCGAGGGCATATGGGGAAGAGAACTCAAGTTATGTTTTACGCCGTACATTTTCTCTAAAGCCTCAGAGAATGCCAACCTGGCGGCAATCATGCAGATGTAAAATGATTAATATCATTCAGAGATATATCGATAAGTTTCAAGAATTTTAACAGGAGAAACATTCTAGCCAAGATGGAAAGATAATCATTAAATAGATTGATAATCTTACTGGCAATTCCCAGCATTTATAGAGTCACAGAATGACCAGAAATCCTGCCCTGATTTGTATCTCGAGTCCTTGTCCAGAGGGGCCCAGAAGTAAAGCGCATCACCATGTCTTCTTGCTTCAATAGTATCCAACAATGATCTTTCAGATATCCTGGACAAAGATTTCTGCTAACAAATTTCCATGTCAGACACTAAATAACATTTTTCGAACATATTATATGAATATCAAAATGGGGACAAATGAAGTAATCTGGAAGACCAGACCTTCAATCCAGTCACTTACCATTCTTGCTGTAGCTCTCCAAGATTGGAATCCTATCCAAGCATTTTTATGAATACGGTCAATCCGATTGGCAATTGCAAAAAAGGCTCCGTATTCTTCCAAAACATCTCTATAATAAGCATTATTCAATAGCGGAAGACGAGCAGGCCCATCTATATCATCAGCTTCAGACCGTCGACCTTTTGTAGACTACACCAACAGAATCCATTCAGTAACATCAGATTAAGAGCTTTATATATAAGCTTAGATGAAAGGAAATACACACACACACATATATAGATAAGAGTAAAAAGTTCCCATGAAAAAGAGCACTCACCAGTCCAATACCTCTATACAGTGAGGTACGGTGCAAAAAGGTCCAAGTTCCTTCTCCAAAGTACGGTTCATAGATTGTAAGAGGTTGACCTGTCCTTAAGAGTTCTCCTTCATCTCTTTCATGCAATGTGCGATCAACCCTTCTGGCATTTCTATATACATCATCCCACGTGCCCCGAGGTTGATCCGTTCTATCCTTCAACTAGTTTTTTTCAAAAAAAAAAAAAAAAAAAATATTTCCACAAAACTTAGTACAAACTCGAGGCTGGCCATGCTATCTTATGTTTTAATTTAATAAGAGTTATCACTAACCTCTTCATCCTCTCTCCTTTTTTTCATGGTAGCTAGGTCAACATATTTTTGCTCTTCCCAAATCTCATATGAAAATGTATCGCTAACACTAATCCGATCCAGAGAGTCATCTTTATGGGTACGTATGAATTCTTTTTCAATCTTGTCTAAAGATTTGTAAATCCTTCCACTTTTATCCGGAGAACGAGTATCTGTAATAGCTTCAAAATGACGCCACTGCCACTCAGCTTTTAAATCTGTAGGAATCTCTTTAGCAGCACGGGAAACAGCAACTTCAGATGGGGGCACGAGAATATTTTCCAACAAGGAAGCATATCCCTCCACACTTTCTGAAACCATCAAGTTTTTAGCTGTACGTTTCGCAATTGAAGCTGCATTTCGAGCTAAAAGAGAAAGCTTTCCATTTGAGACCAGTTGAGACATGATTTCTGTCAGAACTTCCATATCCTTCTTGGGGAAAAGAAATCCATTCACCCTGTCACTAACCTAAGAGTTGTTGCCAATTCAGTTAGTAAGTCATTCTGTCAGTAAAAAATGCAAAAATCATTAAATTAAACCTTTCAGGCAGTAATAGCTGAAGTAACAAAAGATGAAATATCATGTCAAATGTGAAGCTCAAACCATGGGATTTCTTGTTATTCATTTCTTAAACAGGTGTGCATAATTTGGATAAAACCAAACAAACCTAACTGAATTTATCAAGTTGGTTTGCTTATCTTCTTTTGGTTTGGATTCAATTATAATTTTTATTTTTTTTTTAAAAAATCGAGTTGGTTTCAATTTTTACAATATGAAAACCGGAATATACCGAACCAACAAATTTTACATTTATAAGAAAAAAGCATCTAATTCTATTATTCCTAAATCCAAATGTATTTTCACTCGTACTCCAATAATATATTTAATCAAAATAGAAATGTGTTTCAATTTTTTTGGAAATATCTTAAAAAATACTATTAATTAAAAAATAATTATAATTTGGTTATTCGGATAACTGACCAATCTGAACCAACTATTTTGGTACAGTTATATTTTGGTTTTGGTACAATTCGGTTCAGTTATAATTTTGAATTTTCTAAAATTTTGGTTTGTTCGGTTTTTGATATGTCCGCTCAGTTCAGTAACTGAACCAACCGTTGCACACCCCTAGTTGGAGCAGAAAACAATACTTTGGCCTATTATTAAGCGGCCAATGTACAAGTCTTCAAACTTAGTTAAAGAATACAGACAGTAGATACCTACATATTTCGCGATCATCGGTAGATCTGGGGCAACTATAGGTTTTCCAAAACACATAGCTTTTAGCAAAATGTCTGGGAAAATATGTTCTTCTGTAAAGGATCCATATATCACAAGATCAGCAATGCTCAGAATAGCATCAGCATCTTCATCAACAGCAACATGATCGACCGTTCCATTTGGATACTTCAAGTTTACCGCAATTGTCTGTGACAACATATTTGAGACATCAAGCAATGAAAAGAATATCGACACTCCCTTGTTTGTCAGTTATACAGTCTACGTACTGGCCTTTTTATGCTTTTCAATCTAGAAGAATGTGAAAATCTATTTGGTTTTGGGAAACGACAGCAAACTAGATGCTAATTAAAATAGGAAGGGTAGCTTTACAACGATAATAATTGGGAACAGTTGGGAAATAAAATGTTTGTACCTCCACGACTCTACTGTAGTTGCTTGTGGATTCCCCAGCCAAGATGAAGATTTTAAGATGAGAGCTTGTAAGACCAAAGTTTTCAAGCACCGGATATAAAGCCTTTAAAACTAAGGCATGCTCCAGCCATAAACCTTTATACAATAGCTGACTTCCCACAATTGCAATAGCAAAAACATCTTGTGCGTCGTTTATCTTTGGAAGCATAACATCTTTGTAAGAATCCATCAACCTATCAGCTTTCCATGCTTCTTCAGGAGACCCCGGGATGACAAAGTAGTTTCCAGGATCACATGCTGAGTAGGCCACCTGAAATAAATGGCGGAAACTTATATTAAACTAGATAGAGAAGAAAAATAACATGAGATTATTTCATATAATCAGAACTTGAGTTCATTATCAGAGAGATGTGTTTAATCACATGCTAATTACCAAAGCCTTACATACTACTTTTTTTTTTCCTGAAAGGTCAAAAAAAACCTTACACACTACTAAATAGTGAATGAATAAGTACCGGTAAAATATAGTAAGGGAAGACAATGACAGTAGCTCGGTGGAAGAATTTTCTCCAGTTATCAACCAGCTCAGTTTGGCCACTTGAAACATATTGTCTCAATCGCACAGCAAGTGTTTTTTCATGGATGGTCCATATAAGGGGTACACTCTTAAAGGGTTCCTGCATGAGACTGCACAATAAAACCCTTATTTATATGAAAGGTTATAGTTGATTATAAAGACAATCTTACAAGAAAAAATATATAGGAATAAAGAATCATTAACAAAATTGAATTTTGGAATCAACCAAATCTTTAGAAGAATGTTTATAAATGCTAAATGGAGAGCTAGAGACGAACATATATATGGATCCTCCCATTTAATTGCACTGAAAAGATCAGCTAGGAGTCTAGGACTGATATGATTAACCAATAAAATTCATTACATGTAATTTGACTAAGTTCCCTTATTATAACTGGTATCTTTTGCGTTCCTTTATTATTCATTTCCTCTATTTACCCCTCTTAACTTCCTTCACTTACTCTCCCCACCCCACCTCAACCCTCCTTTTTTTGGCAAAAGCTCCAGAAATTAGGTATTTGAATAAGATATTTAATAGCACATTAATCATCCTAAACTGTCATTTTATATGCAATAAAGATGAAAAAGAGAAGAAACCACCTGCCCGTGGGAATTTGAGTTTGACTAAATGAAGGGATGATACTTACCTAGACAAGAAATCCACAGCTTTGAGAGAATTCACGAGTATGCCATGGTAGCTGCAAAACACAAGCAAATATTTTAGAACATGCATATTCTTTCGTTCCCTTCCCAAGTCTCGTATTTATATTCTGTTAAGTTATAATTTGAACCCATCTTATTCCCAAGTGGAAGGAAGCTACTGGACCTTTATAAACTTTTCTGTGCAACAGAATTATATAAGTTATAATTTGAACCCATCTTATTCAAGATGAAGACACATTAAAACTATTGGTAGGACCATGATATCTTAAAAAATCTTAGAATTGATGGTTGAGAACAAATACGAAACCGGAACACAAAGCTGATATGAAATTGATTCATCAGAGAAATTGAGGATGGTGTTGCATACTTTAGCCAATCTACGCTGAACTTCATGTTCTCATCTGCAGTGATCACATTGAGAGGAAGTCCTAGCTCTGTCCAAATAGCATGTACAGGACCATCTTCAAGTGAGAACACCTACAAATACCAAAAGATATCATGCCAACACGAAAACTTCTGAAAACAGCAAGCTAGAAAAACATGCAAGCTGATAAAAAACAAATATGCACCAAACAAGTAATCATTAATTTATTTGGCAAGTTTAAAAACTTATATTACATGTTAATATCTAGTATATCATTCTCTATATTTGTAGCTACTACAAGATATAATTAACAATTAAACAGAGTTGCAAAACCACCCAATTTTTCCCAAATGAAGGTTGCCACATAATTACCTCAATTTCGTAGCCAATTTCCCGTAATGCCGAAGCAACAGTAAACATGAGTATCTGATGTGGATCAACCCACAGATCTGCAAAAACCTACATTCACAATTCAAGGCACCCAATTGAAAATGCTGCCCAACAACAAGCTACAAACTACAAACTAAGAAAAATTTCAACTCTAAACAACTGAAATAATTCACCATGATTAAAACCAGGATAATCAAGAAATCAACACAAGTAATTAGAAAAAACCAAACAGCAAAGAAGCTCACCAAAGCAAGTTTGGGTTTCTTGTACCCAAATCTAATAACCTTTCTTGAAGAAACACTTTCATTGACATCTTTAACATCCTTCTGAATCTTATCCAATATTTTCGAAGGCTCAAACTTTACATCTTCACCAAAATCCAATTCGTTCAAGAATGTCATACCCCCTTCCCCATTCTTTCTAAACAAATCGCGAATTCTATTAGATTTTCTCTCAAATTCCGTCATAGTTCCCGGGAGGAAGAATATCTGAAAGAGGAAAATAAAAAAGAAGAAAACAGCGACCGCGCAAATCAGCTGCAAATAGTCAATCTTCTTAAACAGCACTGATCTCGCAAATCTTGATCTGTACCTCTGCCCCCAATTTCCCAGGGCATTACTACTAATACTACTGCTCCTAAATGCAGAAGAACGCTGCGAATGGAGATCCCTCTTTAAAGGCGACTTGCTTTCAAGTGAACCCCCGCCCATTTACACTCCCATCAAGAAAACACTTGAATCTCAATCTTTTTCGCTACTCATTCCAAGAATTTGTATAAAATGTCGCGAGAATATAGCTGTATTTCAAAAGGCACAACTGGATTTAGTTTTATTCTATGGATTTAAAACCACGAGTGGTGTGAAATCACGAAATGTGGAATTATAAAGAGGGAGAGTGTTCTGGTTTTTCCGTTTTCTTCACTTTTTTTTTTTTCACTCGATTAACTTTTCTGTATTAAAGAATTCAACTGGATGATCAGAGTTTTCTTGAGGTGGAGAGAGTTGTTAATTGTTATCTTGAAAGATTAACGGCACGCGCGTGTCACGTGGCAAGGGTCGTCCACCGACGGTCAACGTACGAAAGACTGTGTTCCCTATATTGGTGTAAAAAGAAGGTCAATCACCAGTCCGCCGTCAAAATTAGGGCTAATTGCATTTACCATTGCCTATTTTTAAAAATCGACCTGATTTTGACATTAATATTTTGATTTCTATAATTTTTTGGTACATTTTCTGCTATAATTTGGTAACATAATTTTAAAAAAGCTTTATGAAATGAGTTTTATGGAGATTTGAAAATGAAAAATAAAAATAAAATTTTGTGGAAAGTTCACCAGATGTAAATAGAGTCTCTCAAGTCTTAATTTTATAAGTTGACGTCTTTGTGAAACTTTGTTAAATAAAAATTTGTTTTTTTTTTATAAGCGTACTCTTTTTAATTATCACAATTGATATTATTTTATAATATAAATTACACTTTTTAGTTATCAGTTATCACTACTAATATCATTTACTATACCATTTACTGTAATATAAATTACAACTTTCAGTATTATAAGTAATATCATTTATAATAAAAAGTCGCATCCTTCCATTGTCACAACTAATACTCTTTCCTTTATTAATAACTATGAAATTCCCAGTTAATATTCTCAGAGGCTACAAAACAGAGATTAATTGTCTAAACAAAAACATAAAAATGGATGATGATAAATTGCAAACTCAAACACGTTTAGATATATTTTCAACAAATATCCAATTCCATTTCGAACACAAATAAATAATAAAAATTGATCCAATCAAAAATCCCTAAACAATATTCTTACAAAGGCAATGAAACACCTTTGTTTTGTCTAACCAAAAACATAAAAATGGATGAAATTGATGGAATAGTTCTTCAAGAAAATGCAACAATGTTGTCTTCCATTTTAACAACAAATGTAACAATTGATCCATCAAGGACAAAAATAGAAACTAATTGTCCAAACAAAAAACATGAAAACGCATGATTATAATAAATGAGAAAACATATCAATTGGTATATGAGAGGTCCAACAAGCAGTTGATACATCAGTTGCCGAACAAAAGAGGAGATTTGGAAGACTCTGTAGTGATAACATTCATATTGGCACTATTTGAGGTTGATGGAAAATCATAATCCCCAAAAATCTCAATAGACTCGAACTCGATTTCTTCAAGATTATACGGCGATGCTGAGCCATCTTCCATCATTTGAATTCCTACCAATCCGGCCGCTACAGCTTTCATTGTTGGTCTTCTCTTGCCCGTTAAATTCAGACATCTCCTAGCAAGCTTTGCCACGGCCACGATCTCTTCCATCCGGCCTTCCTTGAGAATCTCAGGGTCAAGAATTTCGGACAAATTGTTTTCTTCCATGGATTGCAAGAAATGTGTGGCTAAACTTCTTCCTGTTTCGGCTCTAACTTTAGAGACTGCTTTCTCCCCTGTTAGAAGTTCAACCATCACAACACCAAAACTATACACATCGCTCTTTTCTGTGAACTGGCTCGACTGGAAGTACTCAGGGTCCAGGTAACCGAAGGTTCCCAGTACTCTTGTTGTCAGATGAGTTTGATCGATGGAGACTGATCTTGATGTCCCGAAATCAGACACTTTTGCTCGATATTTATCGTCCAAGAGTATGTTTGTCGACTTGATATCCCTATGATAGATCGGAACCGATGCAGCATTGTGCAAGTAAGAAAGAACACCTGCAACCTCTGTAGCAATTCTTACACGCATTTTCCACGACAAAGGGAAGAACTCATCTTTCTGATCATGGATATGCTCGAAGAGTGTGCCATTTGGAATGAACTCGTACACCAGAAGGGGGACCTCTGTCTCGAGACAACATCCTAATAACTTGACTACATTTCTGTGGTTGATTTGGGACAGAATCACGACCTCGTTAATGAATGATTCTGTATCAACTTCTTCCATTTTCTTGGACTTCTTAACTGCAACAATTCTTCCATCAGGCAACATTCCTTTGTACACCGTGCCTTGTCCACCGTGACCAAGTATACGGTTGTCGTTGTAGCGGTCGGTGGCTAATGCCAGTTCTTTTGAGCTGAACAGTTTAATTCTGTCGGCGCCACCATCATTGGAGGATAGTTGTTGCTGTAGTAACAGGCCACCGTTGCGCTTAAAGAACTTCTTTTTGCGGCTGGCCTTAATTCTTTTCCTTATAAATTTAGAGGACATCCAAGCCCCTATGAGCATGAGTAATGCACCTGCCCCACTGCTGATGCCGATAATCATCGACTTCATGCGATTATTCTCAACATCTTGAAGAAGACTACCATCATTTGAAACAACAGTCCCTCCTGGCAGATTGCATTGTGGCACTTCAATGTCTTGGCAAAGGCAGATAAGGATTTCCTTCAAAGCCATATTTGCAGTCGCATTCAGTTTTGATGATTTTATACATAGTGTCATCGCCTAATCTAACAAAGTATGAATATGTATAATTATAACATCTAACCTCTTGGCGAGTAGTTAGTGTCTGTATGCCAACAAAATCCCATACAAGTGTCATGGGAACATACTGCAATGCCATGTCAAGTGTATTTGATTGATTATGGAAGCTTATGTAATTACTTCTGTATTGATCATTAGTAAACCAGTCGTAATCAGCCACAAATGCATATCCACAACCATGTCCATCACCATAGGTTTTGTATGAGATTACCAGTTCTTGACGTGGACCTGTATTTGATATACTTATCCGACAACAGTTGATTCCATAGCAACCGTATGTGGTTAGGCCACAAATCGGCCGGCATCCGGCCTGAGAGGATATATTGGTGCCTAAATCCATCAGCCGAACCTCAGTATTGCAGCCCACTACATACAAGGAGCCCGCGAAGGTATAAGGGCTTCCGACCAGAGATTTTCCCTGCAGACTCATTAAGAATGTTCTATTTGAAGTGCACTTCAGCGGGGAGACAGCCTGCATCACTGTAACTGTTTTGGAGTACTTCAAGGATACTTCAACTACTTCTAAGTTGCCGATGCTGCTCAAATATGGTTTCGGAGGATTGGCACCATTTTCAGGACAGGCGATTGTAAACGATGAATTATAACTGCATTTTGAGCCAATACCGAAAGGATAAGGGATGGTCACGTTTCCGCATTTTTCAGGGCAACCAGGCTTGGACAAAGATACCCCTCCTCCTTGTGCTACATTTATTGTTAGAACCATGATGACAATGAGCATTGGAAACAACCTCATAGTAAGCCTCTCACCAGCTGCTTCAAAACTCAGTAGCTCCATAATTTCAAACCCTGCAAAATGCATGGCGCATGATTGATGGACTAGTGAAAATAAAATAGTTTACAGTATTTACATAAACAACATCATAAGATCATTGTTGGGTTAGCAATCCAATAACATCCTTTTGTTTTTTAACCAATTGTCCTTTTTTTTTTTAAAAGGGTTTGTGATATTCAGTCTAAAGTGATTGAATAGTTCTATAACAGTAGGATGATCTGTTTTCAGAAAGAATTTTGTAATAACTTTTTTTTCAATATAACATTCTTGACATATTTGACAATCCTGCTTCATGATCCTTTAGTGTTGCCAACACTTTGATCAACATTTACTCTGTTTCATTATATTCTACAGTGAGGATGATTCAGTGAGGAAGAAGATCTTTTAATTGGTTAATTTCTCCTTCTATAACACTTTAATTAATCAGCATTTAAGTTGTGATTGCATGCAGAGATTAAAGTTCCTAGTGTATAATAATTGGATAACACCATTTGCACTATTTTTTATTTTAGAGACGATGTGCATTCATTAATTAGTGAATACATGAGTAAAATCTATTTAATTTGAATTCGTCACCTAACTTGTCTAACATTATGTTGTTTCACAAAAAAAAAAGTTGTTAATTATCAAGTTTCTTGCAATATTGATACCAATTTTTCTTGTCAAGCAAATGATTAATACTGAGGCAGATAAATTAAGGAGAATATATACCTGAGAAATATATAATGAGCTCTCTTTATTAAGCTATAGAGGAGACTTTTACAAGTCTATAAAAAGTCTTTGATGAGAGATTGTTCTTGGATATTTATTGCTACCATAATTTTTCTGAAAAGTAAATACCGGTGGAAAATTATAAATAATTAAGATGAAATCCATGGACTAATATGTACAGTTGATGTTACTCATGAGTTTGGAAGATTGTGAAGCATGAATCTTCGCCTGATAAGTGACAGTCAACTACTCAAGTTTAATGGTTATAGTTAAATAAAGAGAAAATGACTTCTGGGTTCAAAATATAGAACAAAGTTACTCTAAGTTACACAAAAAAAGATGTATAACTCCTAGATACAAAATGAGACATTTATATATTTAATTCTCCTTATTATTACATTCTATACCCATTCATCAACTCTCACATATCAAAAACTGGTGAGGAAGGTGGGGATCTCTCCACTCCCTTTTGTCTGACCCCCTCCCTAGAGGTGAATTCGTTTAGGTTGCTTATTTCTTTATGTTGCATATTTTGAGGGGATGAATTCCCAAATTTTTAAGGAAAAATTTGGATAATTTCAAAATTTAATATATCTTTGAAACCGAATAGTAATACCATCATCATTATCATCAATTTGCCCATATTTGTTCTTCAAATTAGATATGAATTAGTTTGAGATCTAAAATGTTTAACCATATTGGTGCGTGTTTCTGGCCGAGATTGGAGAAATGCTTGTTTTAATTTTAGATTGAATTGTTTGTTATGTTTTTAGATAGTGATAGCTTGATTTTGGGGGCGGTGGGTATGTGGTGTTGTGGGGCCGCCTGTAATTTTCTTGTGGGGGCTACGGCGGTGTTTGTCGTGGTTTTCGGCGTGATGGTGACGGCGGATTTTTTACAGATCCGCCGAATCGTTGGATGGTGGTTTGTAATTTTAGCGCTGGATTGTTGTAATTTTCTCGATTTTTTGTAGTCGAATCGGATTAGGGATTTTCGTCACTCATTTTTGTGCGTAATTTTTGGAAGCGATTTGCTTAATTTGGGGATGTATAATTTTTTATAGAGAAATATAATTTCTGATGAATTTGGGGATGTGCAATTTTTTTGGAAAATACAATTTCAAAAGAAAATATAATGAACAAAATTGGTCCGTATCATAATTTTTTTATAGGCAAAGTATAATTTTTTGGAAAAATACAATTAAAAAAAAAATGTTTAACCAAAATCTGAGTTTCCTGAATTGGAGAATTTTTTTTATTCGGAAATTGTTTAATTTTTTATAGGAAAAATATACTACCTCCGTAAAAGGTAAGTTAATTAGGATTTTTTTTCTTGCAGTTTGGTTCATAATTTTTATGGGAATAGTGATTAGAAAGATTTGTTTATTAGTATTTTATGTGATAAAGTTTCTGGGTAGTTTTTGTAGGAATCAGAAAAGAGTTTTTATTAGTATTTTATGTGATAAAATTTTATAAAAAATAAATTTGTGATAAAGTTGTATTTCCATTTTTTAGGAAAAACCTTTTTTAAAAAAATTGGAAAAAAAAAAAAAAAGGAAAAAATTTTTATAGGAAAAGTATAATTTTTTATAGGAAAAAATATAATTTTTAAAAAATTAGTCTAAAATACAATATTATTATGTAAAATTTGGGGATGTATAATTTTTTATAGGGAAAGTATAATTTTAAAAGAAAATGCACTCTAAAATTTGCTCACAAGTGCATAAATTTAAAAAAATGCACTCTAAAAATTGAAAAAAATGCACTTAAAAATTATGCAAGAGATACAAAAAATAAAAAAAATCTTGACTTCAAAATTGGTTCACAAGTGTATAAATATTATTTGAAAATTAATTAATATGCACTTTTGGGTTGGACCAAAAATACAATTTAAAAAAAAAATGCACTAAAAAATCGGCCCAACAAAATCTATATTTTAGTTTAATAATTTCAACATTTGGGTAAATGGATCCGGAAAAAAAAAATAAAGAAATAAGAAAATTGGTGGAAAAGTGGTCAAGAAATTCAAAATGAAAAAATTTAAAAAATGGAAATGAATGGAAGGTGGTGTCGTGTTCTGCAGGCAAATTGGGTGGGGAATGGGGACCTGCATGAAAAGGGGAAAAATGGAGGGGAAAAATGGAGGGGGAAAAAATACAATTTTGAAAAAAAATTTACTAATATAGACTTTTCGACTATTTTTTTTTTTTACAATGAGTCATTTTTTTTTCAAAATTATACCTTTTTTATTACCAATTTAGTCATTTTTTTTTGTTATACTTTCAGATCTGTTCCACTTTGTACCTTAGAGCTATTCTCCCTTAAATAAATCGATATCCCTCACCATTTATTGGTGATAAAGATTGAGTCCATTGCAAACTCTAGCATAAATTAAATTTGTCACAAATTACTATTAATCAAGGGTCTGCGTGTCGAAAGAATGGTGGTCGAGCGTTTTTATGACCGCCTAGCGCCTAGGTTCCCTAGAAATATCCAATTTTTTAATATGTTTTTTCAAGTATATTATACATTAATTAAGTAGTCTATTTTATAAAGCATAAAAAGCAAAAAAACATATATCAGACTATGACTTGATAGGCTATAGCTTTCTCCCACCACCCACTCTATTTCTTCTTCCTGCTATTTTCAATTTCACCCACTGTATTACCTTTTTCTCCCATTTCCTATACTTACCAACAAACACAGACACTGCGGTGAAATGAAATAACCAACATCAAATTTGAGGTGTGTGTGCGGCGCTTGATGGTGGAGTGGCGGCGTGCACGGCCGGCGAGGCGGTAGGCTTAGAAATTAGGGTTTTGATTTTTTTTTTTTGTCTCAGTCTCTTCTCATTTTTTGGTAATGGTGTAGTGGTAGGGGTGAAACTGAATAAAAGAGTATTTTTTTTTAAAAAAACGCCTTGGTGAAGAACCGATTTGGCCGACTTGGCCGTCTAGGCGGCGCCTTGGCCGCCTAGGCGTGGATTTAACTCCTCCGGCGATTTTTACGTCCGATTTTTTGTAAAATCGAAGCGACATTGCCGCCCTAGCCCGATTCTGCACCCTTGTTATTAATGAAGACAAATTCTTCTAAGAGAGTCTATAAACCCCAGAATATTCACCCCATACCCAAAATATCAAAATGTCATCCCAAGTTATATTTAAATGCCTCATTGAACACATGCATACGTCACATGCCTAATGAGTACATACATGGGGTTCTAGAAATTCAGGGATCCACCCACTAAATTGAGCCAATTATATGGGATAATCGGTGCTATTAGAAATAGTTGGAAAAATCAATTATGCATATATAAATGATTAATATTGTTAGTCTTCAAAAGATATACTTATCGTGGTCCTTAACATATACTATAGTTATATGATTATTATATCAATAATAGTAAATGGCCTAGCTATAGTACGGTTCAACTGAGATTTGAAAAGTGATACCAGATGGTTAAAACAGCTCACGTACTGGTTAGAACACCATTACATGCGACACAAAGTAACGAGTTCAAATAATTCTTTTTGCCTTCTAAAAAAATGATGAACCTGGCCAACAAATTTATTAAACAATATATTGCAACTTTTACTTATATACTGAAAAAAAGCTGTCCAATGACTCCAAAATACGAAACAAATTATAGTAATAATCTCTAGCAAATTAAAACCACACTTGAATTAAAAACCGAGCATGCATGATAACCTTGTAATTTGCACAGGGTGTGAGTATAAGGTGTCTCATCTTCGACGATTTTTTTTTTGATTTTAGATTAAATAGATTTTCAAAATTTTAGAATATGATCACGTCGAAGATATAAAATGTCAATTTATTTTTTTATTTAATTATATATATATCAATTGTAATAATATAAAAAATTTTATGAAAAATTATATATAACACACTTATAATAATATAAAAAAGTATTTAAAACACATATACTAATATCAAGAAATTCATCCCATAAGCAACAAAATAACAATTAAATCAAATATCATCAACCTACACAAGTCATAAGTTTTAAAATTTTATAAAAAAAATCCCCAAATTTTAATAAATTTTACAAAAAAAAAATCACGTTGATCCGGATCTTGCGTTATCCTCGGACGGGATCTGCGTTCCCGAATAAAAATAAAAAATTGGGATAAGCCTGCGTGGCGTGTCGGGTCTGAATCCCAATGAATCCCGCATTCTTGATATCTTTTACAATTTTGAAGAATCCGTGCATTACAGATGATAATTATGTAATATGTAGTAAGTACTTCCTTTAAAAAAAAAAACTAAGTAGTAGGTACACATATTGATATATATATATATATATGTACCTCGATTTAATTAGGAATCCTCCTACTGTATGATTGAGCTGAAGATTGAAGACTGCAAATATGAATATAAAACATTGGATGGAACAAATTAGCAACTGAATGAAATATGCATGAGGAGACTACTGAGAAATTTAGAATGAGCTCTACCTCTTAATATAATTAAGCTCTACAGGAGACTTTTACAAGTCTAAGTCTTCGGCGAGATATTCTTTTTTGAAAAGTAGATTCAGTGTATGAAATAATTAAGATGGAATTTATGGGGAAATTACTCTTAAATACATAATTCCCCAAACAAGTACCCATAAGTGCATCCCAAAATATGTATTACTCTTAGGTACAAAAATACACACGCAATCTCTTTTATACACTTAGCTCCAATTTCCACACAATTGAAATTCATAATAAAATTAAAATATCCCCAAACCCCGTCTCATATATTGAAATGCCCAAATTCCACGTCTTCTCTCTCACTCTACCCAAACACCACGCCTTTCTCTCTCTCTCTCAAAAAAAAACCCACCCCTCCGCCTGAGAAGAAATCCCCCTCCTCTATTTTTCCACCAATGATTAAACAGGATGTGGGCCTACAAGCGGGATCTTGGCGGAGGCTGGGACGGTGGTGGTTCAACTGTTTCTTGTCTGAGGTTTCTTTGTCGGAGTGGAGATCGGTGGTGAATCTGTGTTTCTGCATAAATTTGGTTTGAAAATATGATGTGGCTACTCTGGAATAATTCTGACTGCGGCTTGGATCGTGTAAAATCTATTCGCGAAATGTGGATTTTGATTTTGTTGACGCGTGGGTGTTGTTGTGCAAATCCCTTACCAAGCGGCGGTGGTGGATTTTGACTATTGACGGTGGCGTGTGGGTGTTTTTATTTTTTTATCTCCTTCATTTAGTGATAGTGATTTTTTATTTTTTATTTTTGGTGGGTTTTGGTTTAGCTTTGAGCAAATGTTTGGGTAAACCCGGAAAAAATTTCGGAGAAACTTTGAGCAAATGTTTTGATTTTTTTTGAGCAGTGTTTGAGTAAATGTATTGATTTCTTGTATTTTTGTTTTTTTCACTCGATGAAAATTCTTATTGGGTATACAAAAAAACATCGTTAAATTAATACTCGATAAATTAATAACCTCACTAAAACTAATAATTTGTCCGTCCTAAGTTGGGACCAAGACAAATTTTTGGACCCAATCAATAAAATTATAAGATAATAATTTTTTTTTAAGATCCCGAATGTATATATATTGGTCCCAAAACGAAACTATAAATTAATAATTATTAAAAATAATTCATATACATATATATGATGCACTTGAATATTCTTAAGACAACTTAGTAAAATAAGAATCTCTTAAGACCTTTTTTTTTTTGAACTTCAAATCTATGTTGATCTCATCTTTAAATCTCCTTCTCTGAACCAATAGTTGTGGCGTTGTCTTCTCGTCTTCGCAACAAAAAAAGTTATGAAAGAGTTGTTGATGCTTGCAATGCTTCTTTTTTAGTGGCCGGTTCCAAAGCTATTGAATCATCCTCTCGATTATCATCATCTTCCCATTATGAATGACGCCGATCCACTATCTCTTCTAGACTACGAACTTTCGTGACATTGATTATTTTCACCGGAAAGTTGAGCAATTGATTCACATCCATTTTGTGGTGATATTGTTCGTGGCTGGGTGATCAAATTCTCAAGCTCATTTGATGTCTTCTCCATGATTGCATCATTTGCACTTGAGTCGCTTTGATTTTTTTGGAGCAAATTTTGCGATGGTCGAAAAGCAATTTGCTATTAACTTCTTGATGAACATTTTTGGTCCAAGTCGACCATTTGCCATATTGATATTACACATCTAAAACATTGATCTTTTTCGGATCGGTATTATATCTAACTCAACAATTACTTCCAAAAATCTTAATGTTTTTTTAAAATCTTTTTTTGGTAATAAATTTTGAAGGCTCTTATTATAGCTTGATTTTCTGGTTGAATTTTTGAGGTCATGTTTTTTACATAGGAAAAAATAACTTTTTTGATGTTTAAAAAAACCTTGAATATTGTTTGAATGAAATGTGGGCGGTTGTGATTTAAAAAAAAATTTTTCTTTCATGCATTTGTTCATCCAAACTAACATATTCTTCTTATAAATTTAGAGTATCAAGCTCTTTTTGTATTCAAAATATCACTATTCAAGCTATTCAGAATTGACATTCTTAAAACAAGTCAACGGCTTTGGAATAAATACCAATAATCCATAGAGGAATTTTTTTGCCATCTTTTATTTCAAAAATAACAATTGTCAACCTCTCCTTCATGTTTTCTACCTTCAAGTTGCTTTGTTGCAAGTGAATTATCAAGTAACAACCAAAACCAGGTTTCATCCATATTAAAAACATCTTTTTGTAAATTGATCAATTTTTCCCTTGATTAAAACATATTTATTCTCCATATCATATGTAGTTCCAAATCCACTTTGAGTATTATTTTATATGATTTGATACCATGTCTTGATTTGAATTTCTCAAGCCAACCTTTTAAAAAGTGATGATCTGCGGGATCCTAAAGATGTAAAAGCTTTTATGTTGGTTTGAATACGCCCAAATCTCTAAGATTAGCTCCCTAATTATATTCACAATATCACTTCTTGATGTTGGAGAAACCACTCATAAACAACCTTCTCAAGGTCCGGATACTTGGTTGATTTCTATCACTTTTTTTCGACCCAAAGACAAATCTCAAAGTGGTATGATGATAGAAACTACTCTCAGATCTCTTAAAAGTGTTGAAATTGTTGCTTAGCTGAATTCAAATTGAAAGATTTTTTCAACCCATTTCATTAAAATCATTAAAGCTCTAATCCAAAGTTGATCTCTCTAGAATATCATTTTATCTTTAGAGTTGGTTGATCATTGTTGATTTTTGAATTCAATTTTTTCTGAAAACAAACATTTTTGTAAAACTAATCAAGATTCAATGGATAAATATATATTTTTGAACATCTATCCAAACTGAATCAATGCACAAATGTTAGTCCAATGAACCATATTTTTATTTTCCAAAACCATTAATTTAAACAAGTCATTTTTTACTTCCAGAAAAGTTTGTATTCATGGAAATTTATAGTTCACATTTGTATTTTAACTTAATTTTCATCAATAACTATGCATGTATACTTAAAGTTATTCAAAAAAAAAAGAACTTTGAAGGTCAATACAAAAGGATTCGTTAAATTGATTAAATTAATAAATTATTAATTTATCGATATAATAAAAATCTCTATAAATTAAATAAAATTTCCTGGTCCCAAAGTTATTAATTTATATCATTTTTTTAAAGTTATGTATTTTGTCTAATATTTTTTGAAATTGATTAAAATTTTTTTGAGTGTAATTTTTTTTTAGTATTGATACTTATCTATAAATGAAGATGATTTACAATATTGTTGTTTTACCCATTTTCTATAACTTCATTAACCATTTTTTTAACCCAAAATTGCAATAGTTCTTTTCTTCCCTCCATTCTGAAATTAGTAAAATATTCAGCGATTTTCAAAAAGTACATATAGACATAAACTGCACAATAATAATTTTTCAATGCGCAATAATCGGCTCTCAGGAATATTTTTATATAACATTAAGAAAAATTCATGAAGCTCTAAAAAGTCCAATGTTCATTCTTCTTCTTATTCTTCTTCATCTTTCTTCTTTTTGTGCTCTAGTATCACTCATTTTCTCCGGATCTTGTGCTTTTTTCTTGTAAACGATATATTTTCCATTATTTTTTGTGCATTGTGCTTTTAAATGACTTGTAAATTACAATTGTCAAAGATAAATACTCAATATGATGATACAAATTAATAGTTGATAATTTAGATAGTAGAAACAACATCTACCAATAATGTTATTATTCAAGCCCTTTATGGTAAACACTATCTGAACAAGGGTGCATGGTTCTAGATTATCAATAGTCATGTTTGACACGGTAAATAAAAAAACTGTGAGACATTGCGGCTTCTCAATTCTAATACCAAATTTGGAGTTCTTATTTCAAGTAGAAACATAAGGACAAACCAATATATATAGTAACATAGATAAATCCTCGGTACACAATTTAGAGTGCATGCATACATTCATTAAAAAGAACAATGACTAAATACATTTACATCCAAGAGTAAAAACACAAGTAGGACTAATGCAATTAATTTAACACAAATAGAAACAAAAATTCATTTTATTCGGGTGTGCCTCCGCAACATCTAAAAACTAATTAATTTAACAACAGTAGTTTCTCATTTCCCAAATCAAATTTGTAGTTCTTATTTCAAGTCGGATAGACCAATATATTAAGAAACCTAGTAGCTGGTGAGGTTTTTAATCTAAATCTAAAGCTTTATTTTGTCAAACAGCTGGTGAGCAATTATCAAGTAGCTCGAGAAGATGTTTGTAAGGAGAGAACGAGCAAAATAAGATCCACACAATAATATTATTGGTCGAAAAGCAAATCCAACCAAGTAAATGGTTAACTTAAAATCTTGTTCCAATGCCTCTAATCCAACCAGGAATTTATGCTATGAACAAAACTAGTGAATAAGGTGTACATGCCGCTGTAATCCCCTTCCAAATAATAAACTTTGTCATGTCGTCAAAAAACTTTCAAGTAGTAAAAATCCCAAATATCATCCATTTTTCAAATAAAATTCATCACAAGAACTGAATTTAGTTTCATCTGGACATCTAGCAGAGGTTAGGATGAGAAGTTAAAAGGATACCCAACAGTTAGTCTACAGTGTTTAACCAACTTCTAGCATGACTGTAAAAACAAAGGAAAAAATTGAGAATCAAATATGCAGGGGATTTATGTGCAAATTGAAATTTAGATTAATGTACCATAACTAATGCACAAAGTGTTATAAACAAAACAAAAAAACAAAAATTTGCAGCCATAGACGACACAATTGCAGCCTTAAAACACCTCAGAATGGCCAAAAACAGATCGACTATGAACAACTCAAAATTAGAGCAACAAACAATAACAAGTGTGACAACTCAAAATTAGAGCAACAAACAATTAATAACAAGTGTGAGTACCTAAAAAACAATAGCCAACCTCGAAAGAAAGCAGCGTTGAACGAGAAATACATCGTTGGGAGAAAATCACGGTGGCGCAATAGAGACCACATGCGGTGGTGGTGAGTGGCGCACAAGAAAACGTGTGCGACCATGTGGACAAGAGAAATTTTGCAAGAAAAGTAGGGAGAATTGACGAGGGTTTCGTGGGTGGAGCAGAAGGATAAGTTCAAGGAGGGACTTATTAGGTATTTTAATTAGTAAGGTCATGTAGGAAACGGGTCTTAGTAGAATATGGGTCAAGTAAGTTGAATTGGGTCAAGTATTAGACCGTCTTATACGAGTTTTTGTCAAAAAATATTAGCTCTAGAGAAAGACTTTTACAAGTCCAAGTCTTCGACGATATTTTTGTGCATTGCTACCCCATGACTTTGGAAGATTATGAAAAGTCGATTCCGCGTAGGAAATAACTAAGATTGGAATTAATTTCTAAAATTGATACTAGTGATGTTACTGTTACCCATGACTTTGGAAGATTATGAACGTGTAGTTTCCACCGGTACGTGGCACGCATGCAACCTTAATAATATATAGAAATTCCAAGACCCAAGCCCATGAGTCAATATACACACTTGGAGTTCTAGTTCACAACTTATATTGTTCAATTAAAATAATTAATTTATATAAATTGAAAAAAATTAAGACTGACAAATAAAAATTATTTAAAACGCACGATACAATTGATGAATAGAAAAAAGTCTGCCTATGTGGTTATATTATATATGACTCCATGTGGTTATATATATGACTCGTATCATCAGTGATATGTACCTTTTTTCTTTTTTTGAGAGCATGATATGTGCCAGTAGGAATAATCAGCTTATACAATTAATTATGCATAAATTTTGTTTGTCCCCCAAAGGGGTATTTTTGGGGTATTTAACAAACAACAATTACATAATACTAGATGGCCCAGAGTACGTTTCAAATGAGAGTGAAATAGGCTTTAAATGTCCCCAAGAGTGCTTCAGCTGAGAGAGCAAAATGGGCTTTAAATTCATCGTTTTAGTCTGGGCCTAGTGGAGGAACTTAACCTGGGGCCCAATTTATAATAAAATGTAATTAAAATCACTTTATCATTTGAAATACTAATAAACAACTCGCTCACAAAAACTTGATAATAAAGTAGGTATGCACGCTTTTATGGGACAGAGGTAGTATGTATGAAATTAGGAGTACGAATTAAAAAATAGAGGGAAAACAAAATTAAATATGCGGGGCGGGTTAAACCCGCCGGGTTCATGGGGCGGGGCGGGTTGAGACGAACATATATATGGATCCTCCCATTTAATTGCACTGAAAAGATCAGCTAGGTTTGATATGATTAACCAATAAATTTCATTACATGTAATTTGACTAAGTTCCCTTATTATAACTGGTATTTTTTGTGTTCCTTTATTCTTCATCTCCTCTATTTACCCCTCTTAACTTCCTTCACTTACTCTCCCCACCCCACCTCAACCCTCCTTTTTTTGGCACAAGCTCCAGAAATTATGTATCGATTAAGATATTCAATAGCACACTAGTCATCCTAAACTGTCATGGGAATAAAGATGAAAAAGAGAAAAAACCACCTGCTCATGGGAATTTGAGTTTGACTAAATGAAGGGATGATACTTACCTAGACAAGAAATCCACAGCTTTGAGAGAATTCACGAGTATGCCATGGTAGCTGCAAATCACAAGCAAATATTTTAGAACATATATATTCTCTCGTTCCCTTCCTAAGTCTCGTATTTATATTTCTGTTAAGTTATAATTTGAACCCATCTTATTCAAGCAAAGTAGCAAGGCAGTGGAAGGGAAGCTACTGGACCTTATTACAATGCAAACTTACTTCAGATGTGCAACAGAATTATATAAGTAATTAATTGGAGCGAATAGATAGGCACCAAACCATAGATATAAATATTTATCTTTAAAGATGAAGACACATTAAAATTATTGGTAGGACCATGATATCTTAAAAATCTTAGAGTTGATGGTTGAGAACAAACGAGTTAGCTTCTGGAAATCCTATTTTTACAAGAGACGAAACCGGAACAAAAAGCTGATATGAAATTGATTCATCAGAGAAATTGAGGATGGTGTTGCATACTTTAGCCAATCTACGCTGAACTTCATGTTCTCATCTGCAGTGATCACATTGAGAGGAAGTCCTAGCTCTGTCCAAATAGCATGTACAGGACCATCTTCAAGTGAGAACACCTACAAATACCAAAAGATATCATGCCAACACAAAAACTTCTGAAAACAGCAAGCTAGAAAAACTTATGCACCGTAATCTGATAAGGTACAACAAATATTAGCAGCAACCAAGTACTATATCATTAATTTATTTGGCAAGCAAGTTTAAAAACTTATGCACCATCTAACTTCTACATGTTACACTTAGTTCCCTCATCCGAATTGCAATCATACAGACTCTCTCTCTCTCTTTATGGAAAATCAATAATATACAGTAGCTACTACAAGATATAATTAACAATTAAACAGAGTTGCAAAACCACCCAATTTTTCCAAAATGAAGGTTGCCACATAATTACCTCAATTTCGTAGCCAATTTCCCGTAATGCCGAAGCAACAGTAAACATGAGTATCTGATGTGGATCAACCCACAGATCTGCAAAAACCTACATTCACAATTCAAGGCACCCAATTGAAAATGCTACCCAACAACAAGCTACAAACTACAAACTAAGAAAAATTTCAACTCTTATAATACCATAAAACACTGAAACAACTGAAATAATTCACCAGGATAATCAAGAAATCAACACCAATTAATTAGAAAAAACCAAACAGTAAAGAACGCTCACCAAAGCAAGCTTGGGTTTCTTATACCCAAATCTAATAACCTTTCTCGAAGAAACAACATCTTTAACATCCTTCTGAATCTTATCCAATATTTTCGACGGCTCAAACTTTACATCTTCACCAAAATCCAATTCGTTCAAGAATGCCATATCCCCTTCGCCATTCTTTCTAAACAAATCGCGAATTCTATCAGATTTTCTCTCAAATTCCGTCACAGTTCCCGGGAGGAAGAATATCTGAAAGAGGAAAATAAAGAAGAAAAAAACGGCGACCGCGCAAATCAGCTGCAAATAGTCAATCTTCTTAAACAGCACTGATCTCGCAAATCTTGATCTGTACCTCTGCCCCCAATTTCCCAGGGCATTACTACTAATACTACTGCTCCTAAATGAAGAAAAACGCTGCGAATGGAGATCCCTCTTTAAAGGCGACTTGCTTTCAAGTGAACCCATTTACACTCCCATCAAGAAAACACTTGAATCTCAATCTTTTTCGCTACTCATTCCAAGAATTTGTATAAAATGTCGCGAGAATATAGCTGTATTTCAAAAGGCACAAAGGGATTTAGTTTTATTCTATGGATTTAAAACCACGAGTGGTATGAAATCACGAAATGTGGAATTATAAAGAGGGAGAGTGTTTCTGGTTTTTCCGTTTTCTTCACTTTTTTTTTCACTCGATTAACTTTTCTGTATTAAAGAATTCAACTGGATGATCAGAGTTTTCTTGAGGGAGAGACAGAGTTGTTAATTGTTAGCTTGAAAGATTAACGGCACGCGCGTGTCACGTGGCAAGGGTCGTCCACCGACGGTCAACGAAAGACTCTGTTCCCTATATTGGTGTAAAAGAAGGTCAATCACCAGTCCGCCGTCAAAATTAGGGTTAATTGCATTTACCTCAGTTGCCTATTTTTAAATTTCGATCGGATTCTGACGTTAATATTTTGATTTCTATAATTTATTGGTACATTTTCTGCTATAATTTGGTAACATAATTAAAAAAAAAAAAATTTACGGAGATGTGAAAATGAGAAATAAAAATAAAATTTTGTGTCATTTTATTTTCAAAATTTGTGGAAAGGTCAAAAAGAGATGTAAATAGAGTCCCTCAAATCTTAATTTTACGTGTTGGCATGCTGTGAAGTTTGTTCATGTGAAAATTTGTTCTTTTTTTTACAGGCATGACACTTCAATTATTACGATTAATATTTTTTTTAATATAAATCACACTCTTCAGTTATCAATTATCACTATTAATAACATCTGTTGTAATATAAATCATACCCTTCAGTATTATGAGTAATACTCTTTATAACAAAAAGTCACACCTTCAATTATCACAACTAATATCTTTTAATATTATAAATCACATTATTTAATCAGTTTCACATATTCTTGTGTGAAAACGTGTTCACTTTATACTTTGCCTAATTTTATTCCAACAATTAAGTGATAATAGATGATATAAATCATGAACTCAACACCACGTTTAGATATATTTTATGTAAATATGTGTGTCGCATTGTAACGAGAAAATATAAGAATAAAAATATGATAAACAATAAAAATCCCAATTAATATTCTTACAAAGGCAACAAAACAGAGACTAATTGTCTAACCAAAAACATAAAAATGGATGATGAAGTTGCGAAATGGAATAGTTGGGGTCAGAGCTTCAACAGATTCACTTCCATTTCGAATACAACAAATACTAACAATTGATCCATCAATTGCTAAACACAAAATGAGATTCTGATTATGATAACATGAAAACGCATGATTATGATAAATGAGAAAACATAGCAATTGGTACTTGTGAAGAGCTGATACATCAGTTGCCGAACAAAAGAGGAGATTTGGAAGACTCTGTAGTGATAACATTCATATTGGCACTATTTGAGGTCGATGGAAAATCATAATCCCCAAAAATCTCAATAGACTCGAACTCGATTTCTTCAAGATTATACGGCGATGCTGAGCCATCTTCCATCATTTGAATTCCTACCAATCCGGCTGCTACAGCTTTCATCGTTGGTCGTCTCTTGCCCGTTAAATTCAGACATCTCCTAGCAAGCTTTGCGACGGCCACGATCTCTTCCATCCGACCTTCCTTGAGAATCTCAGGGTCAAGAATGTCGGACAAATTGTTTTCTTCCATGGATTGCAAGAAATGTGTGGCTAAACTTCTTCCCATTTCAGCTCTAGCTTTAGAGATTGCTTTCTCCCCTGTTAGAAGCTCAACCATCACAACACCAAAACTATAGACATCGCTCTTTTCTGTGAACTGGCTTGACTGGAAGTACTCAGGGTCCAGGTAACCGAAGGTTCCCAGTACTCTTGTTGTCAGATGAGTTTGATCGATGGAGACTGACCTTGATGTCCCGAAATCAGATACTTTTGCTCGATATTTATCGTCCAAGAGTATGTTTGTTGACTTGATATCTCTGTGATAGATCGGGACAGATGCAGCATTGTGCAAGTAAGAAAGAACGCCTGCAACCTCTGTAGCAATTCTTACACGCATTTTCCACGACAAAGGGAAGAACTCATCTTTTTTATCATGGATATGCTCGAAGAGTGTACCATTTGGAATGAACTCGTACACCAGAAGGGGGACCTCTGTCTCGAGACAACATCCTAATAACTTGACTACATTTCTGTGGTTGATCTGGGACAGAATTACGACCTCGTTAATGAATGATTCTGTATCAACTTCTTCCATTTTCTTGGACTTCTTAACTGCAACAATTCTTCCATCAGGCAACATTCCTTTGTACACCGTGCCTTGTCCACCGCGACCAAGTATACGGTTGTCGTTGTAGCGGTCGGTGGCTAATGCCAGTTCTTTTGAGCGAAACAGTTTGACTCTGTCGTCTCCTTTATCATTGGAAGACAGTTGTTGCTGTAATAATAGGCCACCATTGCGCTTAAAGAACTTCTTTTTGCGGTTGGCCTTCATTCTTTTTCGTATAACTTTGGAAGACATCCAAGCCCCTATGAGCATGAGTAATGCACCTGCCCCACTGCTGATACCAATAATCATCGACTTCATGCGGTTATTCTCAACATCTTGAAGACATATGAAAGACCCGGGCATGTTGAAACAAGTAGTCCCTGCTGTGCAGTTTCTCAACGTTGCATTGTGGCACTCATCAATGTCTTGGCAACCCCCTTCAGGCAGATAAGGGTTTCCTTCAAAGCCATCGTCGCAGTAACATAGAGTTTTGTTGATTACATAATCAGTGTCATTGCCTAATGTAACCAAATAAAATTGCCTATAAGTATAACATTTATTCCCTTGGCGAGTAATTAATGTCTGTATGCCAATAAAATCCCATTCAAGTGTCATGGGCACATACTGCGACGGCATGTCAAGTGTATTTGATTGATTCTGGAAGCTTATGTAGTTACTTCTGTATTTGATTGATTCTGGAAGCTTATTAGCCAGAAAGGCGTATCCACAACCACGTCCATCGTCATAGGTTTTGTATGAGATTACCAGTTCTTGACGTGGACCTGTGGATGTTGTACTTATCCGACAACAGTTGATTCCATTGCAACCGTATGCGGTTAAACCACAAATTGGTCGGCATCCGGCCTGAGAGGATGTATTGGTGCGTAAATCCATCAGCTGAACCTCAACATTGCAACCCACTACATACAAGGGGCTGAAGAAGGTATAAGGGCTTCCAACAAGAGATTTTCCATGTAGACTCGTTAATAATGTGCTATTTGAAGTGCACTTCAGCGGGGAGACAGCCTGCATCACTGTAACTGTTTTGGACAAGGATACTTCAACTACTTCTAAGTTGCCGATGCTGCTCAAATATGGTTTCGGAGGATTGTTACCATTTTTAGAACAAGCGATTGTAAACGATGAATTATAACTGCATTTTGAGCCAATACCGAAAGGATAAGGGATGGTCACGTTCCCGCATTTATCAGGGCAACCAGGCTTTGACAAAGATACCCCTCCTCCTTGTGCCACATTTATTGTTAGAACCATGATGACAATGAGCATTGGAAACAACCTCATAGTAAGCCTCTCACCAACTGCTTCAAAACTCAGTAGCTCCATAATTTCAAACCCTGCAAAATGGCGCATGATTAATGGACTATGGAGAAAAAAAAAATAATTACAATATTTACATAATCAACATCATAAGATCATTAACATCCTTTTGTTTTTTAACCAATTGCCCTTTTTTTTAAAAGGGTTTGTGATATTCAGTCTAAAGTGATTGAATAGTTCTATAGGAATAGGATGATCTGTTTTCAGAAAGAATTTCTGTAATAACTTTTTTTTCAATATAACATTCTTGACATATTGGCCACCCACAATCCTGCTTCATGATCCTCTTAGTGTTGCCAACACTTTGATCAACATTTACTCTGTTTCATTATATTCTACAGTGAGGATGATGAGTAGTGAGGAAGAAGATCTTTTAATTGGTTAATTTCTCCTTCTATGCCACACAAACACTTTAATTAATCAGCATTTAAGTTGTGATTGCATGCAGAGATTAAAGTTCCTAGTGTATAATAATTGGATAACACCATTTGCACTATTTTTATTTTAGAGACGATGTGCATTCATTAATTAGTGAATTCATGAGTAATATATAATTAATTTGAATTCGTCACCTAACTTGTCTAACTTTATATTGTTTCACATAAAACAAAGTTGTTAATTATCAAGTTTCTTGCAATATTGGTAACAATTTTTCTTGTCAAGCAAATGATTACATAGGCAGACAAATTAAGGAGAATACTTGAGAAATATATAATGAGCTCTCATTGTTAACCTCTAGAGGAGACTTTTACAAGTCTAATTAGTCTTTGATGAAGATTATTCTTGGATATTTATTGCTACCATGAATTTTTCTGAAAAATAATTCCGGTGGAAAATTATAAATAATTAAGATGAAATCCATGGACTAATATGTACAGTTGATGTTACGTACTCATGAGTTTGGAAGATTATGAAGCATGAATCTTCGCCTGATACGTGACAGTCAACTACTCAACTTTAATGGTTATAGTTAAATAAAGAGAAAATGACTCCTGAGTGCAAAATATAGAACAAAATTACTCTAGTTACACAAAAAAAATGTATAACTCCTAAATATAAAATGAGATATTTATACCTTTAATTCTTCTTATTATTACATTCTATACCCATTCACCAACTCTCACATATAAAAACTGGGGCCCACATTCACCATTTTCACGTTCTCTCCCCTTTGTATCAAAAACGAATCTCCGTTCTCTCTTCATTATCTTATCAAAATCAAAATGCCCAATTTTGCTTTTATGTTGCATAAAAATCAAAATGAGGGGATGAATTTCCAAATCTGCTCTTTTTCCGAATTAATTGCTTGCATAATTTGCTTACCAAAATAAAATCCCCAAATTTGCTCTCAAATTCCAAAAATAAAATACCATCATCAAAATCATCAAATTTGCGTCCAATATTTGTTCTTCAAATTTATCTGCTTAGTTTGAAATCTAAAATGTTTAAATACCATAAAAAATCAAAATACACAAAATTTCTCGGCGGGTCGACGACGTTGGAGAAATGGCTTGACGGGGGGATTGCGGTGGTTGAATTGTTTGTTATGTTTTTTAGATAGAGATAGGATGGTGGCGGCGGATTTATGATCCGCCGCGAGTGGTTGTGATTTTGGGGGCGGTGGGTAATTTTGTTGTGGGGCCGCGGAAGGATTGGTTTGTCGGGGCTTTCGGTGTTTGGTGGTGGTGATCAGCGAGATGATGGTGAATGGATTTTTACAGATCCGCCGCGTAATTTTGTGGATGGTGGTGGGTTGCGAGACGGCGGCGCTGGATTGAATTTCCAAGGCTCGACTTATTTTTTGATGTCGCTGGTGAAAGGTCGGGGAGCCGCGTCACTCCAATTTTGTGCGACGAACTTTTTTCGTTTATTTTTAAGCGTTTTATGTTGCATAATTTGGGGATGAATAATTTTTTATAGAAAAATTTGGATAATTTCACGAGTTAATATTTGAACAGAATAGTGCAATTTTTATCATCAAACCATATTTGTTCTTCAAATTAGAAAATGAGATCTAAAATGTTTAACCAAATTCGTCTGAGTTTCTCTGAGATTGGAAAATTTTTTTTATAGGATTGAATTGTTTAATTTTTTATAGGAAAAATACAATTTAAAAAAAAAGTTAATTCGTCTGTAATTTTCTTGCAGATTGGTAATTTTTTATAAAAAAAGTATAATTTTTTCATATTGGAAAAATATACTACCTAATTTTAGGCAGATTGTTTAGTAATTTTTGTTTATTTTTTTGTAGTGAATTTAGATTAATAATTTTTAGTAAGTTTTTTATTAGTTTGCTTTTTATGTGATAAAGTTTTATAAAAAATACAATTTCTGTAAAATTTGGGGATGTGTAATTTTTTATTAAAGTATTTTTTAAAATGATAAAGTGATAAAATTTGTTCAGATTTCCATTTTTTATAGGTAAAAACCATAATTTTTTATAGGAAAAATACAATTTAAAAAAAAATACACTCTAAAATTGGTCTAAAAGTGTAATTTTTTTTATAGGAAAAATATAATTTTTTATAGAAAAAATATAATTTTTAAAAAATCAGTTTAAAATATAATATTTTTATGTAAAATTTGGGGATGTACAATTTTTTATAGGGAAAATATAATTTTAAAAGAAAATGCACTCTAAAATTTGTTCACAAGTGCATAAATTTTAAAAAAAATGCACTCTAAAAATTGAAAAAAATGCACTTAAAAAATTGTTTAGAAGTACACAAAATACAAAAAAATGCACTTCAAAATTGGTTCACAAGTGCATAAATATTATTTGAAAATTAATTAATATGCACTTTTGGGTTGGACCAAAAATACAATTTAAAAAAAAAAGCACTAAAAAATCGGCCCAACAAAATCTATATTTTAGTTTAATAATTTCAACATTTGGGTAAATGGATCCGGAAAAAAAAAAAAAAGAAATAAGAAAATTGGTGGAAAAGTGGTCCAGAAATTCAAAATGAAAAATGGGGGAAATGAATGGAAGGTGGTGTCGTGTTCTGCAGGCAAATTGGGTGGGGAATGGGGACCTGCATGAAAAGGGGAAAAATGGCAGGCAGGTGGGGAAAAATGGAGGGGAAAAAGGGGTTGAAGGTTAATATAGACTTTTCGACTATTTTTTTTACAATGAGTCATTTTTTTTTTGTTATACTTTATAGCTTTTTGCTCTCCCACAGTACACCTTAGAACTATTCTCCCTTAAATAAATCGATATCCCTCACCATTTATTGGTAATAAAGATTGAGTCCATTGCAAACTCTAGCATAAATTAGTTGTCACAAATTACTATTAATCAAGGGTGCAGAAGTCGAAAGACGGTAGTCGAACGTTTTATGACCGCCTAGCGCTTAGGTTCCGCCTAGAAATATCCAATTTTTTTAATATGTTTTTCCAAGTATATTATACATTAATTAAGTAGTCTATTTTATAAAGCATAAAGCAAAAAACATATATCAGACTATGACTTGATAGGCTATAGGTTTCTCCCACCGACCCACTCTATTTCTTCTTCCTGCTATTTTCAATTTCACCCACTGTATTACCTTTTTCTCCCATTTCCTATACTTACCAACAAACACAGACACACGGTGAAATGAAATAACCAACATCAAATTTGAGGTGTGTGCGGCGCGAGCTGCGGTGGAGTGGCAGCGTGCACGGCGGCAGGAGCGGTAGGCTTAGAAATTAGGGTTTTGATTTTTTTTTTGTCTCAGTCTCTTCTCATTTTCTGTTAATGGTGTAGTGGTAGGGGTGAAACTGAATAAAAGAGTATTCTTTTAAAAAAAACGCCTTGGTGAAGAACCTATTTGGCCGACTTGGCCGTCTAGGCGGCGCCTTGGCATTTAGGCGTGATTTAACTCCTCCGAGCGATTTTTTCGTCGATTTTTAAGAAAATCGGCGGCCACGCCGCCCTAGCCCGATTTCTGCACCCTTGCTATTAATGAAGACAAATTCTTCTAAGAGAGAGTCTATAAACTGGTATAATATTCACCCCATACCCAAAATATCAAAATGTCATCCCAAGTTATATTTCGTCTCATTGAACACATGCATGCGTCACATGCCTAATGAGTACATACATGGGGTTCTAGAAATTCAGGGATCCATCCACTAAATTGAGCCAATTATATGGGATAATCGGTGCTATTAGAAATAGTTGGAAAAATCAATTATGCATATATAAATGATTAATATTGTTAGTCTTCAAAAGATATATTTATCGTGGTCCTTAACATATACTATAGTTATATGATTATTATATCAATAATAGTAAATGGCCTAGCTATAGTACGGTTCAACTGAGATTTGAAAGAGTGATACCAGATGGTTAAAACAGCTCACGTACTGGTTAGAACACCATTACATGCGACACAAAGTAACGAGTTCAAATAATTCTTTTGCCTTCTAAAAAAAATGATGAACCTGGCCAACAAATTTATTAAACAATATATTGCAACTTTTACTTATATACTGAAAAAAAGCTGTCCAATGACTCCAAAATACGAAACAAATTATAGTAATAATCTCTAGCAAATTAAAACCACACTTGAATTAAAAACCGAAGCATGCATGATAACCTGTGTTGCACGGGTGTGAGTGTGGGGTGCAGATGCGATACGATTCGGGTGCGGGGATTCATAGATTTTCAAAACTTTAGAATACGATACGTCGAAGATACGTCAATTTATTTTTATTTAATTATATATATATCACCTGTAATAATATAAAAAAAATTACAACAATTATATATAACACCTGTAATAATATCAAGAGTATTTAAAACACATATACTAATATCAAGAAATTCATCCCATAAGCAACAAAATAACAATTAAATCAAATATCATCAACCTACACAAGTCATAAGTTTTAAAATTTTATAAAAAAATCCCCAAATTTTAATAAATTTTACAAAAAAAATCCCGATACATATCCGATACGCGTATCCTCGGAATGGGATAAGCGTACCCGAATAAAAAATAAAAAATTGGGATAAGCCTCGTGGCGTATCGGGTGCGAATCCCACCCGAATCCCGCTACTGCATACTGCCCAATTTTGAAGAATCCGTGCATTACAGATGATAATTATGTAATATGTAGTAAGTACTTCCTTTAAAAAAAAAACTAAGTAGTATGTACACATATTGATATATATATATATATATATATACCTCGATTTAATTAGGAATCCTCCTACTGTATGATTTAGCTGAAGATTGAAGACTGCAAATATGAATATAAAATATTGGATGGAACAAATTAGCAACTGAATGATATATGCATGAGGAGACTACTGAGAAATTTAGAATGAGCTCTACCTCTTAATATAATTAAGCTCTACAGGAGACTTTTACAAGTCTAAGTCTTCGGCGAGATATTCTTTTTTGAAAAGTAGATTCAGTGTATGAAATAAAATAAGATGGAATTTATGGAATGAAATTACTCTTTTAAATACATAATTAATTAAGCCTACAAAGACAAAGTCTAAGTCTTCGGCGACATATTCTTTTTTGAAAAGTAGATTCATCCCAAAATAATATGGAATTTATTACTCTTAAATACATAAAAAAAATACACATAATCTCTTTTATACAATCTTTTTATACCTTCCCAATTTCCACACAATTGAAATTCATAATAAAATTAAAATATCCCCAAACCCCGTCTCATATATTGAAATGCCCAAATTCCACGTCTTCTCTCTCACTCTACCCAAACACCACGCCTTTCTCTCTCTCTCTCGAACAAAAAACCCACCCCTCCGCCTGAGAAGAAATCCCCCTCCTCTATTTCACGATGGCGACCTACAGACGACGGGATGTGGGCCTACAAACGGGATGCGAGCGGCGGAGGCTGGGACGGTGGTGGTTCAACTGTTTCTTGTCTGAGGTTTCTTTGTCGGAGTGGAGATCGGTGGTGAATCTGTGTTTCTGCATAAATTTGGTGCGCGAAGACGGCGACGGCGGCGACTCTGGAATAATTACGACTGCGGCTTGGATCTGTGTAAGATCTATTCGCAGGGGTGTGGATTTTGCTGTTGACGGCGGCGCGTGGGTGTTGTTGTGCAAATCCCGCCGAAGACGGCGGTGGTGGATTTTGACTATTGACGGTGGCGTGTGGGTGTTTTTTATTTTTTTTATCTCCTTCATTTAGTGATAGTGATTTTTTATTTTTTATTTTTGGTGGGTTTTGGTTTAGCTTTGAGCAAATGTTTGGGTAAACTGATGAAAAGCGGAGAAACTTTGAGCAAATGTTTTGGTTTTTTTGAACAGGTGTTTGAGTAAATGTATTGATTTCTTGTATTTTGGTTTTTTTTTTCACAGATGAAAATTCTTATTGGGTATACAGTAAAACATCGTTAAATTAATACTCGATAAATTAATAACCTCGCTAAAACTAATAATTTGTCCGGTCCTAAGTTGGGACCAGTACAAATTTGGGACCCAATCAATAAAATTATAAGATAATAATTTTTTTAAGATCCCAGTGTATATATATTGGTCCCGACGAAACTATAAATTAATAATTATTAAAAATAATTCATATACATATATATGATGCACTTGAATATTCTTAAGACAACTTAGTAAAATAAGAATCTACTGTAATTTTTTTTTCTTGAACTTCAAATCTATGTTGATCTCATCTTTAAATCTCCTTACTGCAACCAATAGTTGTGGCGTTGTCTTCTCGTCTTTTCAAAAAAAGTTATGAAGAGTTGTTGATGCTTGCAATGCTTCTTTTTAGAGTGACCTGGTTCCAAAGCTATTGAATCATCCTCCCTTCATCATCTTCCTGGATTATGAATGACATCGCCACTATCTCTTCTAGACTCGAACTTCGTGACATTGATTATTTTCACCAGGAAAGTTGAGCAATTGATTCACATCCATTTTGTGGTGATATTGCATACCGGTGATCAAATTCTCAAGCTCACGAATGTCTTCTCCATGAGTTGCATCATTTGCACTTGAGTCGCTTTGATTTTCCGAGCAAATTTTGCAGTGTCGAAAGCAATTTGCTATTGCTTCTTGATGAACATTTTCGGTCCAAGTTGACCTTTGCCATATTGATAGCATCTAAAACATTGATCTTTTCTCGAGATTCAGTATGTCTAACTCATAGCCTTCCAAAATCTTACGGTAAAATCTTTTTATGTAATACATTTTGAAGGCTCTTATTATGCTTAGGCATTACATGGTTGAATTTTTGAGGTCATGTTTGGGGGTAGGAAAAAAACTTCGATGTTTCAGAAACCTTGAATATTGTTTGAATGAGTTTGGGCGGTTATCGATCACCAAAAGAATTTTTCTTTCATGCATTTGTTCATCCAGCCAACGAACATATTCTTCGAAAAGCACTCCAGCCATCCAAGCTCTCTTGTTGGCACGGTATTGACAGTTCAAGCTATTCATATTGACATTCTTAAAACAACGGGGCTTTGCATACTTACCAATAATCCATAGAGGAATTTTTTCAGAGCCATCTTCATTGCAACAAATAACAATTGTCAACCTCTCCTTATCTTGTTTTCTACCTTCAAGTTGCTTTGTTGCAAGTGAATGATCGACCAGAAACACAAAAACAAACCAGGTTTCATCCATATTAAAAACATCTTTCCTTGTAAATTGATCAATTTTTCCCTAATGGACTCCAATTTATTCTCCATATCATGCATGTCGACTGATCCACTCTCTCCGAAACGGCGATATGATTTGATACCATGTCTTGATTTGAATTTCTCAAGCCAACCTTGTGAAAGACGATGATCTGCGGGATCCTCTAGATGTAAAAGCTTAAGCGCCTCATTCGCCTTCTCTAAGATTAGCTCCCCGGTTATATTCACACGCTCTTGATGTTGGAGAAACCACTCATAAACAACCTTCTCAAGGTCCTGATACTTGGTTGATTTCTAACGCTTTTTGCGACCCCACCTTTCTCAAAAGTCCGATGATAGAAATTCTGCAGATCTCTTAAGAGTGTTCAAATTGTTGTTGGCTAACTTTCAAATTGAAAGATTTTTCAACCCATTTCACCAAATCATTCTCGAAAGTGCATCCAGGTTGATCTCTTTATACTCACATAACATCTTTCGTTGTTGGTTGATCATTGTTGATTTTTGAATTCCTTTTAGATGAGTGGCCATTTTTGTGTGTGATTTACCAAGATTCCAATGGATAAATATATAGTGCTGATTTCTATCCATGATTCAATGCACAAATGTTAGTCCAATGAACCATATTTTTGTATTTTCCAAAACCAATTAATTTAAACAAGTCATTCCAACTTCCACGTGAGTTTGTATTCATGGAATTCTACTAGTACATTTGTATTTTAACTTAATTTTCATCAATAACTATGCATGTATACTTAAAGTTATTCAAAGAATTTAGAACTTTGAAGGTCAATCACAGATATATATTAAAAAAGCCTCTTTAAATTAATAAATTATTAATTTATCGATATAATAATATCTCTATAAATTAATAAAATCTTCCGGTCCCAAAGTTATTAATTTATACAGGTTTTACTGTAATGTGTATTTGTGCTAATATTTTTTGCACAGATTAAAATTTTTTTGAGTGTAATTTTTTTTAGTATTGATACTTATCTATAAATGAAGATGATTTACAATATTGTTGTTTTATCCATTTCTATAACTTCATTAACCATTTTTTTAACCCAAAATTGCAATAGTTCTTTTCTTCCCTCCATTCTGAAATTAGTAAAATATTCAGCGATTTTCAAAAAGTACATATAGACATAAACTGCACAATAATAATTTTTCAATGCGCAATAATCGGCTCTCAAGTATATAACATTAAGAAAAATTCATGAAGCTCTAAAAAGTCCAATGTTCATTCTTCTTCATCTTTCTTCTTTTTGTGCTCTAGTACCACTCATTTTCTCCGGATCTTGTGCTTTTTTCTTGTAAACGATATATTTTCCATTATTTTTTGTGCATTGTGCTTTTAAATGACTTGTAAATTACAATTGTCAAAGATAAATACTCAATATGATGATACAAATTAATAGTTGATAATTTAGATAGTAGAAACATCATCTACCAATAATGTTATTATTCAAGCCCTTTATGGTAAACACTATCTGAACAAGGGTGCATGGTTCTAGATTAAATAGCCAGGTTTGACACGGTAAATAAAAAAACTGTGAGACATTGCGGCTTCTCAATTCTAATACCAAATTTGGAGTTCTTATTTCAAGTAGAAACATAAGGACAAACCAATATATATAGTAACATAGATAAATCCTCGGTACACAATTTAGAGTGCATGCATACATTCATTAAAAAGAACAATGACTAAATACATTTACATCCAAGAGCGTAAAACACAAGTAGGACTAATGCAATTAATTTAACACAAATAGAAACAAAAATTCATTTTATTCGGGTGTGCCTCCGCAGCATATAAAAACTAATTAATTTAACAACAGTAGTTTCTCATTTCCCAAATCAAATTTGTAGTTCTTATTTCAAGTCGGATAGACCAATATATTAAGAAACCTAGTAGCTGGTGAGGTTTTTAATCTAAATCTAAAGCTTTATTTTGTCAAACAGCTGGGTGAGCAATTATCAAGTAGCTCGAGAAGATATTTGTAAGGAGAGAACGAGCAAAATAAGATCCACACAATAATATTATTGGTCGAAAAGCAAATCCAACCAAGTAAATGGTTAACTTAAAATCTTGTTCCAATGCCTGTAATCCAACCAGGAATTTATGCTATGAACAAAACTAGTGAATAAGGAGTACATGCCGCTGTAATCCCCTTCCAAATAATAAACTTTGTCATGTCGTCAAAAAACTTTCAAGTAGTAAAAATCCCAAATATCATCCATTTTTCAAATAAAATTCATCACAAGAACTGAATTTAGTTTCATTTGGACATCTAGCAGAGGTTAGGATGAGAAGTTAAAAGGATACCCAACAGTTAGTCTACAGTGTTTAACCAACTTCTAGCATGACAGTAAAAACAAAGGAAAAAATTGAGAATCAAATATGCAGTGAATTTATGTGAAAATTGAAACTTAGATTAATGTACCATAACTAATGCACAAAGTGTTATAAACAAAACAAAAAAAACAAAAATTTGCAGCCATAGACGACACAATTGCAGCCTTAAAACACCTCAGAATGGCCAAAAACAGATCGACTATGAACAACTCAAAATTAGAGCAACAAACAATAACAAGTGTGACAACTCAAAATTAGAGCAACAAACAATTAATAGCAAGTGTGAGTACCTAAAAAACAATCGCCAACCTCGAAAGAAAGCAGGGTTGAACGAGAAATACATCGTTGGGAGAAAATCACGGTGGCGCAATAGAGACCACATGCGGCGGTGGTGAGTGGCGCACAAGAAAACGTGTGCGACCATGTGGACAGGAGAAATTTTGCAAGAAAAGTAGGGAGAATTGACGAGGGTTTCGTGGGTGGAGCAGAAGGATAAGTTCAAGGAGGGACTTATTAGGTATTTTAATTAGTAAGGTCATGTAGGAAACGGGTCTTAGTAGAATATGGGTCAAGTAAGTTGAATTTGGTCAAGTATTAGACCATCTCATACGAGTTTTTGTCAAAAAATATTAGCTCTAGAGAAAGACTTTTACAAGTCCAAGTCTTCGACGATATTTTTGTGCATTGCTACCCCATGACTGGAAGATTATGAAAAGTCGATTCCGCTTAGGAAATAACTAAGATTGGAATTAATTTCTAAAATTGATACTAGTGATGTTACTGTTACCCATGACTTTGAAAGATTATGAACTTGTAGTTTTCCAGATCGCAAGACGCAAGACGTGCAACCTTAATAATATATAGAAATTCCAAGACCCAAGCCCATGAGTCAATATAGACACTTGGAGTTCTAGTTCACAACTTATATTGTTCAATTAAAATAATTAATTTATATAAATTGAAAAAAATTAAGACTGACAAATAAAAATTATTTAAAACTCACGATACAATTGATGAATAGAAAAAAGTCTGCCTATGTGGTTATATTATATATGACTCCATGTGGTTATATATATGACTCGTATCATCAGTGATATGTACCTTTTTTCTTTTTTTTAGAGCATGATATGTGCCAGTAGGAATAATCAACTTATACAATTAATTATGCATAAATTTTGTTTGTCCCCAAAAGGGGTATTTTTGGGGTATTTAACAAATAACAATTACATAATACTAGATTGCCCAGAGTACGTTTCAAATGAGAGTGAAATAGGCTTTAAATGTCCCCAGAGTGCTTCAGCTGAGAGAGCAAAAGGGACTTTAAATTCATCGCTTTTAGGCTGGGCCCAGTGGAGGAACTTAACCTGGGGCCTAATTTATAATAAAATGTAATTAAATATTTTTTTGAATTTTTTATATATATTTAAAAATTATTTGAACTAAATATATTGATATTAATTGATTTAAATACACATATATATATATATACATATTTAAAATATGAATTATACATATCTCTTTTTCTTTTTTGCTCTCTCCTCACCTAAAGGATATTAAAAAATTGAGGCACACTTGTATGAGACGATCTCACAGTGAGACGAAACATAATTTAAACATTATCATTTTAACAAGTATGATACTGTCTTATGCGAATTTTTGTCTAAAAAATTTTATATAGAAAAAGAAAGCACACTTTAAAATTAGACAAAAAATTTAATATATATATAAAATTTCAAGTGGGGCCGGGGGGCCCAGTGACCCCCTTGGCCCCTGAACAGTTCCGCCTCTGGCTGGGCCAATACTTATCATCAATAAGGAATAGGGATGGCAATGGGGCGGGTTTCAACCCGAACCTGACACGAATCCGCCCCGGATGGGGCGGGTTAAACCCGGTCAAACGGGTTACGTGGTGGATTAAAACCCGGTCAAACGAAAACCCGTCGGATGCGGGGCGGGTCATGGTATTAGGCAAACCCGCCCCGGGTCATGGTATATATATATATATAGTATATATTAAATGTATTAAGTAATCTATTCTAGGGTTTGTAACTTAATTCAATTGTTTCCAATTTCATTCAATTGCACATCATCATCTTTAATATGAGATTGATTATGATATTATGTATTTTTTGTTTGTTTTAATTTGAATGATTCTAGTTTATGTTTTATTTTTTAGGAACGATATGTATTTAAAAATGATACTCCCTCCGTCTCAAAGAAACGTGCACGTTTACTGTTTTCACATATTTTTGCGAGCGAGTTTTTTATTAGTATTTGAAATGATAAAATAATTTTTAAAGATGCATGCAATAGATAAGAGGTAGATCTATAATATCCCTCTTTAAAAATCACTTTATCATTTGAAACACTAATAAACAACTCGCTCACAAAAACTTGATAATAAAGTAGGTATGCACGCTTTTATGGGACAGAGGTAGTATGTATGAAATTAGGAGTACGAATTAAAAAAATAGAGGGAAAACAAAATTAAATATGTGGGGCGGGTTAAAACCGCCGGATTCATGGGGCGGGGCGGGTTGAGCCGGTTCAAAAAACCCGACGGGGCGAGGCGGGTTTCGGGTTTGGGAAAAAAATGGCGGGGCGGTTTACGGGTCTGGCCAAACCCGCCCCGTTGCCACCCCTAATGAGGAACCATCAAAATCACCACTTACTAAAAATGACAAATTTTTTTGAGGAGATTATTATTAGGTTTCATCCTACCACTATTATTGCAATAAGGTTCCAACTTTTCCAAACATTACTATGAGGTTCCAAATGTTTAGGGATGGCAACGGGGCGGGTTTGGCCAAACCCGTAACCCGCCCCGCCATTTTTTTTTCCTAACCCGAACTCCGCCCGCCCGCCCGGGACCCGCTTACCCGCCCGCCCCATGAACCCCAAGGGTTTAACCCGCCAAGATATTTAATTTCGTTTTCTCTTTATTTTTTAATTCGTACTCCTAATTTTATACATGTCATTTTTAAATACATATTGTTCCTAAAAAATAAAATATAAATTAGAATCATCAAATCAAAATAAACAAAAAAACATAATATCATAATCAATCTCACATTAAAGAGAGCATAGAAGGGACTACAATTACTTATTATTAATTAATCAAACATACCTCATCAAAATAGACATCTTATTATACTATTTTTTCTTATTATAGTATTGTTATCTTATTAAACTAATATTGCATTATTACTTAATATATTTAATATATACTATTTATATATATATATATATGTGTGTATATATATAAATAGTATATATTATGACCCGCCCCGTATATAAATAGTATATACGGGGCGGGTTTGCCTAATACCATGACCCGCCCCGCATTCGACGGGTTTTTGTTTGATCGGGTTTTAACACTGCCTAAAACTTGCTTTTGATCGGGTTAACCCGCCCCATCCGGGGCGGATTTGTGCCGGGTTCGGGTTAAAACCCGCCCCATTGCCATCCCTACAAATGGTGGTTGTAGTTATATAAATGCCCTTAAATGAGTTTTCCTTCTACCTTGTATCAAAAATACTACTCCCAATAAACCTGCCACAAGTCACATTATAAAGTTGGGATTATACTGAAAAGTATGCTTTTTACTTTGTATAATCGAAACCTGATTTTTAGACTTATTTATTGAAATAAATTGATTATCACCGATGCTTTAAATATGATTGAATGTTATATATATTTCTTTGACATTCGTTTTCAATAATTTGTACGTGTTACATCAGAGTTAATTTAGTGATACCGGATCACGAAGATTAAATTAACGATCCCTTTGTAACTAAAAAAGTACGCCATTCACGACCTAGATGGAAATGAACAACCATCGCGAAAGGTTGAGGTGTAAGGCTCGAGATTGGTTTGTCTTGACCAAGAGATTACACTAGTGCATAGTGATGATCGATGCTGAATAGGACCTCTGGGAGGATAAATTCTTCAGGCAACAAAGAAGAATTAGACCTCGGTGGTTCGTTGTTTCTTAACCTTCGTCCCCTTAAATAGATCACGTGGGATTGGTAACTATTGCTTTGACTTATCATGGGTAAATAATCGGAGAGATTCAATACTTTTTATCTTGGACAATATTATTGGTCACATGTGATTGCTAAGATTTAATAAGAAGAATCGTGTGCAAAGCACGCTTTGCTTGATTTGCCCCCTTGGGGAGGTTCATAAGTTTTATCATACCAAATCTTGCAAGTGGAATTAGTTTCGGTATGGATAATAATGTTGAACCGCTTCTCGACCAAGGACAATAGATATTAATTAATCGGAAAGCTATTTCAAAGGCTTGAATTAATTAATGGGCTAGATAATCTTAAACACGGAAAATAATGACCCGGAGCCATATTGATCGTAATATGGGTTAAGATGGATAGTCTGAATATTAATTATGTAGTGGGATTAATTAATATTTATGGGCTTGAATTATATTGTGGCTCAATATTAGATATTCAAGATCCATTAGAAGGTTCAATCTTAATTCTCCTAAAGGCCCCCCGAGTAGCCCAACAAATAGTCCAATAACCGAAAAAAGGTGATTAAAATAAAATAAATATTGTTGATTAATTTTTCCTCTAATTTTCGAAATTTATGGATAAAAAGAGGAGAAAGATTTTCTTTGAATTTTGTTATGGAATGAAGATATGTATTCTTGGAATACAAGATTATCTCATTAAATTCAAGAAATCTCCCACTTGGTTATCTATATGGAATTTTCGAAATTTATGAGAATAATGGGCAAGAAAGATTTTCTTGATTTTCTTGAAAAGATATTATGGAAGATATGTATTTCTTGAAATACAAGAATATCTCATAAATTTAAGAAGATCCAAATCTTGGATTCTTGCAAGGCATTATTTTCGAAAATTACCATAGCAAATAAGAGAAGGTGGGATTTTGTGGAATATTATAATTATGGGAAAAATAATATAAGAGATATATTCAAGATTTCTTGGTGATCAAGAAAAGTCTTTTCCCACATTGATTTTGGACCCAAAATTTCGACCACCTCCCTCTTATAAATAGGGGATGATTAGTTCATTCCCAAGGACAATTCCATGTGCTGGAAATATTAGCAAATCCACAAAGGTATTTCAACAAAGTTAATTTTTTTCTTTTGTTAATTGTTCGACGAGTGTCCTTCCACCGGATAGTTGAGAAAGGGCTAAGGGAATACTTGGGAAGTCCTTTTGGTTAGTCCGTCCGGCCGAAGTCACTTGCCATCCCGAGAGAGTACGCTCACGTAAACCCGTAGATTCCGCGTCGTAGGTTTTACGTGGCTTTTTATATGCATGATATGTTGTTGCAATTATTATTTGAATTAATATAGGATTAATTCATGCTAGTAATAATTAATGAATTAAATTTGTATTTAAATATTCACCCCAATAGATCTGTGCAACTCATTCCCAACAATCGTATCGAGCCACTGTTTTTGGGCTCAATTTTTAAAATTGTAATTTAATTAATTGTGAACATTAAATTTGAAATTGGATAGTAGAACCTGCTAGATCTGTTTTGCGGTATCCAATTGTCATAGATTTTACTGATTTAATTTTGCATGCATATAAACCGTGGTTTTTTAATTCGATTAGTTCGGTTGTTTTACCTCGTAGAAAAATCCACGAGTAGACTAGGATTTTGTTTGATTTGATCAATGTAATAGACTAGTCTAGATCTAAGTTTATTTATTTTTTGTAAATAAATTGTAACGGATCGAAACGAAGATATGAAAAATTAAAGGGCGAAATCGATCGTAACAGCGTGAATTTGCAGCCTTGGTTATGTAAATATGAGTAAATGGCAGCGTCTGAGGGCAGAACGCTGGCAGTCTGTAACTCAATGGCGGATAATGGGGATGCCTCGGGCGCCCAATAGGATAATATTTACCCGAGTCATGGCGAAGCGGCCGGAAAGCGGCCCTTGTAGCATGAATCTGTGCTTGTCGTCTATAAAGCTACCGAACTGCCCGGCGTCTTGAAAACGGCATTAACTAGCGTGCGGCCGAAATCCCGGTCAAAGTATCGATCAAAGTAGCGGATCTTGGCGTGCATCATTCCCAATGCCGTGGCGTGGCGAGACGAAAGTATTTTTTTCGAGACGAACGAGTGGGAGAAATTCGAGACGTGTTTCTTCAAGATCAAGCCAAGAAAATTCAAACCATGACAATTGGATAATTTGTGCCCAATATGTTTATTTTTCTGTTTTGCTTGATTTTTTTGTGCTATCTTATGCTTTATTTTAATTTGTTTAAATGTGTTTGCATGAGGGTTGCCAAATGGAAAAATTTCAACTTCAAAATTACTAAGTATATTTAAATAATTAATTGACAATTTTATTCCTGATAATAAAATTGAATTAATTTTTGACCTCCATGATTTATTTATTTGTGAATTCTTTTGGAGAAATTTCCCCCACCAGAACGGTCAAAAAGATAGGTTTCACATGAATGAATTCCAAAAGGATGATTGTGGGTTATTACTAGTGGCGACGGTGACCCTCCCAACGAGGCTCGATCAAAGTGAAATAGTAATCCTGTATTTAATCATGGTTATTACTTAGGTATAAAATTGATATGCATATACTTCCTTGTCAATTTTATATTGGTCAAGTGGGAGCCAATTATTAATCTGGATATTAAAGGTTTGTAATCGTTTTGTTTGTAACCTGCTTGAATGTGTTTAAATAATGACCCACCCAACGTGGCTTATTTAAACTGTTTTGAAATGTTGGCTGATGCATGTTCATATTTTTTTTGAGATTTTAATATGATGCATGTGATCGAACCTTGTGATATGTTTGTGCTTATGCACATTATTTTTATTTCAGTTCATCATGTCGCAACCTTTTAATCCACTGTTCAATATACTGAAAGACAATTTGCTCACTGGAGAAAATTTTGTTGATTGGAATCGAAAACTCACTATTGTCCTCACTGCACAAAGCCATAATCGGGTTCTCGACCACACCTAAACCGGATAAACCATCGATGAGTCCTCCAAAACGGTTAAGAAAGAGTATGCTGTCTGGGAGCGGTCTAACGAAATGGCTAAGTGTACCATCTTGGCTTCTATGTCAGATGTGTTGCAACACCAATACCAGAACGTTGAGACCGCTGCGGAAATCATGACTAGTCTTAAAGCGATGTTTCAACATCGAACCGTGTGGCTCGTCGGATCACCATGAGGACTTGCTCTCTATGAAAATGGTGGAGGGAACGCCTGCGTAAGGGAGCACGTTCTCCGATGATGGCTCACCTTAATAAACTTGAGGTACTTGGCGGCGAATACGATATCGAGACCCAAATCGATTTAGGTGCTCCATTCTCTGCCGAAAAACTTTGAACAATTCAAAGTTGAACTACCGGATGAATAATCGAAGTTCTCGATGCCCCGATCATTTGCAAGCTTTAGTCTCGGCGGAGGCGATATTGGGGCGAAAAAGCCAAGCCTTGGTGGCAACGGACCTTCTTCTTCTTCTAGACCAAAGGGTGGTAAGAACAAGAAAAGGAACAAAGACCACAAGCAAGTGAACTCAAGTGTTGCCAATGGCAAAGATAAGGTGAAGAAGGGTGGTGGAGGAACAAGCCCGACTACGGGAAGTGCTTCAACTCAAGCGGTGAGAAAGGACATTGAGGTCACTGTTCCGGACCTAAGAGGATGGAAAGAAAGGTAATTCTCACGCACTAGTTGTTGAAACTTGTTTAGCGGCGTATGCCTCCCATTTTATGGTTGGTGGATACGGGATCCACTAATCATGTTTGTTTCACATTACAGGGGTTCAAGCGGACCCAAGCAACTTAGTGGGAGTGAGGTTCTCATCACACCGGGCGATCTTCTTAGAGAGTGGCAAAATTAAGCGATGGGAGAAGTGCACTTGTCTTTTGAAGACAGTGTTTTAATTTTGAGATATTCTTTACGTTCCGGATTTTAGAAAGAATTCATTTTCAGTTTCTAAACTTTTATGATGGATATTTTGGTTACCTTTTAATAAAGTTGTTACCATTTTTATTTTGATAAATTTATCTGTCATGGAACGTTGTTGAATGATCTCTATACAATTAATCGTGCACACCACTCACGAAATGTATCCTATAACACAACAATCAAGCTTTCCGAGAAAAGAAAAACGTTCATCGACGTGAACGAGACACTTTTTGACATCTAAGATTGGGTCATATAAATCCAAAGAGGATCCAAAGGTTGGTGAGAGATTTGTTCACTAGGGCTTCTCCAAGTTGAACCGATTCCAACCTACTTAATCATGTTTGGAGAGTAATATGACCGAGGGGCATTTGGAGCCAAAGGAATAGTGCCAAAGAAGTGTTAGAGATCGTTCACACGGATGTCGTAGTTCAATGTCAACCAAAGCAAGAGGAGGTTATGAGTAATTTTATTGATGATTACTTTCAAGGTACATTTTCCTTATGAAGCATGAATCAGAGACTTTTGAGAAATTCTAAGAATTTAAGGCTCAAACAGAGAATCACAAGGAAAAACGTATCAAGTCTCTACGATCTGATTGTAGAGGCGAATACCTCAGCGATGTGTTTTTGAACTACTCATCTGATGAAGGGATTGTATCTCAGCTCACTGCACCCTGAACCCTTCAACAAAACGAGGTTGCAGAGCGAAGAACATAATTCTTTTTGGAAATGGTTAGATCAATGATGAGTTATCGCGGATCTTCCCGAAGTCGCTTACGGGGTCATACCTTGAAAACAACGATTTACATTCTGAACTTGGTGCTATCCAAATCGGTTCCCAAAACTCCCAAAGAATTGTGGACCGGGCGCAAGCCTAGTGTGAGACACATGAGAACTTTGGGGGTATCCGACCTACGTGTTGGACAAGGAAGCCGGTAAATTGGATCCTCGATCAGAATTAAGGCTGTTTGTAGGATATCCCGAGGGAACAAAAGAGTGTATGTTTTATAGTCCCGAAGATCAAAAGGTGGTCATCAACACCCACTTTATATTTTTGGAAGAAGACTATATGAACCAAAGAAAACCCAGAAGTGAGATTACCTTAAATGAGCTGAAAGGGCAAACCTCAGTGCCAATTGTACTAGATGATATACCAATCGATACGCTTTTCACAACCGGAACCTCGTTATAGTGGGAGGGTTGTTTGACAGCCCGAGAGATTCATGGGAATAGGAGAGTCCTCGGACTCGATTCCCGGAATCAGACCCATGGACATATGACGAGGCACTTCAAGATAAGGATGCATGTTCTTGGCAAACAACAATGAAGCCGAAATGGGTTCTATGTTTCATAATAGAGTGTGGGAGCTAGTCGAACCACTTAATGGGGTCAAACCCATTAGATGCAAGTGGGTATATAAGAGGAAAAGAGGACCGGACGGGAAGGTTGAAACCTTTAAAGCAAGACTAGCGGCGAAAGGTTATACTCAGAAAGAAGGGATCGATTATGAGGAAACTCTTTCGCCCATAGCCATGCTTAAGTCCATCCGTATTCTCTTATCGATTGCTGCGCACTTCGACTTTGAAATCTGGCAAATAGATGTCGAGGCAGCTTTCCTTAACGGAAGTCTTGATAAAGAGATCTATATGCAACAACCCCAAGGTTTCATTGAAACAGGCCAAGAACACCTAGTTTGTAAGCTCAAGAGGTCCATTTACGGACTCAAACAGGCATCCAGAGCTTGGAACCAAAGTTTTGATCATGTAATAAAGTCTTATGGGTTCGATCAAAACGAGTTTGAAAGTTGTGTGTATAAGAAGCGTATCGGAACTGCATTGGTATTCTTAGTACTATACGTAGATGACATTGTGATCATCGGGAACGATGTGAGGTGTTATCAGACGTAAGGGCATGGCTTTCAAAAATAGTTTGATATGAAAGACTTAGGGAAAGCCGGACACATCTTTGGGATCAAGATCACTCGAGATCGCAAGAAAAGGATGATCGGGTTATCGCAAGTTTCATACATAGACACTGTCTTGAAATGCTTCAGCATGCAAGATTCCAAGAAAGGATTTGTACCTTTCAGACTTGGAATCCATCTATCCAAGAAAATGTCCCCTAAGACGCAAAAGGAGATAGATGACATGAAAGGATTCCTTATGCTTCGGCTGTCGAAAAGCTTATGTATGCATTGCTGTGTACGAGACCGGATATCTGCTTTGCCGTAAGCATGGTAGAGAGATATCAAAGTAACCCAGGGAAAGCGCATTGGACGACAGTTAAAAACATTCTGAAGTGTCTGAAAAGAACTCGGGATAGAATGTTGATTTATCAGTCAGATACTCCAATCCCCATCGGCTACATGGACTTGGATTTTCAATCAGATTTAGATTCCAGAAATTATCTGCCTCAGTTAGTCTGTTTCCATTTAGGAAGTGTAGCCATCAAATGGACGAGTGTGAAGCGAAAATGCATCAACGACTCAACCATGGAAGTCGGGTAAGTAGTCACAGAAGCGGTGGAAAGAACCGATTGGGCTCTAGATCTTCTTAGTGGACTTGGATGGTGTTACAATTTGTCTAGCAATATCTCGCTAGTGGCGATTGCAAAATTCAAGAGAACCAAGAGTCCACGAGTTAAACAAACACATTAAAGGAAAGACATCTTATAATGGAAATCGTTAAGAGAGGAGATATAGATATGACAAAGATAGCGTCCGAGGACAAACCTAGCAGATCCATTCACAAAAGCGTGCCGCCTATGAATACATTCGAGAGACATGTGAGTGGAATGGGTGTCAAGACCGGGTTGCCGCTCTGCTTTGAGTATAAGTGGGAGAAATTATTAGGTTCGTGTAGGTGACATTAGTTGTCACGGATCTACACGAGACATGTTGTAGTATACTTAAAAGCGGACTTTGAGTATAAGTGGAGATTGTTGGGATTATACCGAAAAGTATGCTTTTTTACTTTGTATAATCGAACCTAATTTTCTTATTTATTGAAATAAATTGATTATCACCGATGCTTTAAATATGATTGAATGTTATATATATTTATTTGCATAACTGCTCAATAATTCAGATGTGTTACATCAGAGTTAATTTAGTGATACCGCATCACGTAAGATTAAATTAATAGTCTCTTTTGTAACTAAAAAGTACGCCATTCACGACCTAGATGGAAATGAACAACCATCGCGAAAGGTTGAGGTGTAAGGCTCGACGGTTTGTCTTGACCAAGAGATTACGCTAAGGCATGATCGATCTTAAATAATAGGACCTCTGAGGAGGATAAATTCTTGAAACCCAACAAGGAAGAATTAGACCCCAAAGGGTTCGGTTGTTTAACCTTCGTCCCCTTAAATAGGATCACGTGGGATTGGTAACTATTGCTTTGACTTATCATGGGTAAATAATCGTAGAGATTCAATACTTTTTATCTTGGACAATATTATTGGTCACACGTGATTGCTAAGATTTAATACGAAGAATCGTGTGCAAGACGCTTGTTTGATTTGCCCCTTGGGAGGTTCATAAGTTTTATCATACCAAATCTTGCAAGTGGAATTAGTTTCCCAGATGGATAATAATGTTGAACCTGTTCCTCGACCAGGACAAAAGATATTAATTAACGAAAGCTATTTCAAATGCTTGAATTAATTAATGGGCTAGATAATCTTAAACACGGGAAATAATGACCGGGAGCCATATTGACTGTAATATGGGTTAAGATGGATAGTCTTGATATTAATTATGTAATGATTAATTAATATTTATGGGCTTGAATTATATTGTGGCTCAATATTAGATATTCAAGATCCATTAGAAGGTCCAATCTTAATTCTCCTAAAGGCCCCCGAGTAAATTTCAACAAATAGTCCAATAACCTAAAAAAGGTGATTAAAATAAAATAAATATTGTTGCTTAATTTTTCCTCTAATTTTTCGAAATTTATGGATAAAAAGAGGAGAAAGATTTTCTTTGAATTTTGTTATGGAATGAAGATATGTATTCTTGGAATACAAGATTATCTCACTAAATTCAAGAAATCTCCCACTTGGTTATCTATATGGAATTTTTGAAATTTTTGAGAATAATGGGCAAGAAAAGATTTTCTTGATTTTCTTGAAAAGATATTATGGAAGATATGTATTTCTTGAAATACAAGAATATCTCATAAATTCAAGAAGATCAAAATCTTGGATTCTTGCAAGGCATTATTTTCTTTAAAATTACCATAGCAAATAAGAGAAGGTGGGATTTTGTGGAATATTATAATTATGGGAAAAAGAATATAAGAGATATATTCAAGATTTTTTTGGTGATAAAGAAAAAATCTTTTTCCTACATTGATTTTTGACCCAAAATTTCGACCACCTCCCTCTTATAAATAGGGGATGATTAGTTCATTCCTCAGGACAATTCCACGTCTTTGGAAATATTAGCAAATCCACAAAGGTGGTGCAACAAAGTTTATTTTTTTTCCTTTTGTTAATTATTCGACGAAAGATCTTTCCAACGGATAGTTGAACAAAATTAAGGGAATACTTGGGAAGTCCTTTTGGTTAGTCCGTCCGATCGAAGTCATTTGCCATCCCGAGAGAATGCGTTCACGTAAACCCGTAGATTCCGCGACGCGTAGGTTTTACGTGGCTTTTTATATCGCATGATATGTTGTTGCAATTATTATTTGAATTAATATAGGATTAATTCATGCTAGTAATAATTAATGAATTAAATTTGTATTTAAATATTCATCCCTAATAGATCTGTCAAAACTCATTCCCCAACAATTGGTATCGTAGCCCACTGTTTTTGGGCTCAATTTTTAAATTGTAATTTAATTCGTGAACATTAAATTTGAAATTGGATAGTAGAACTGTTAGATCTGTTTTGCAGGTATCCAATTGTCATGGATTTTATGTGGCTTGTTTATATACATGATTTGTTATTGAATTATTATTTGAATTAATATATGATTAATTCATGCTAGTAAAAATTATTAGAATTAAATTTGTATTTAAATATTCACCCCGAATAGATCCGGACAATTAATTCTCCACCACTAAAACGCCGGTTGACACACAAATCTAAATTCCCTGCTCCAAGATGCAAAACCCAGATCGAAGATTCAAACTTTTTGGCTCCCAAATCGAAAAATGACAACAAATATTCAAAAAAATTAGGCACCCAACAAAACCTTGAAAATAAATCAAAATTATGGAAACCTAGTTTCAAGAATTGATGTAGAAATTGGATAGAAACACGAGGGTTGGTTGTTGAGATAATTTCTCCAATTCACTTCGTCTTTTTTGTCTTTGTACAGTCGTTTCTGTCTCTTTTTCGCCCTCCTCCTCCCCCTTGTTTTCTCCGCCGCCGTCCACGGAATCGCCCAACACCGATTTTCCCCCTCCCCCCAATTTCGACCAACACCGATTCTCCCCCTTTCTTTTACAAGAACCAGAAAATGAGATAGGTATATGTAGAACTTTGAATTTGAATTTCAAATATGGCTTGGGGAGTGCAGCGTACTGGTGAGAGAGAGAAGAAGGTTTTCTAATTTAATACATATTTTTAATGTTATTAGTTAAGCGGGGGCAAGAATATCATTATAATCTATTTTGAACCTATTAATCATTGTAAAAAGTAGATGGAATCTTTTAGCAATATTTTCATTATTTTGGAACTTACTAGTAATTTTCTCAATTTTTTTATGAGACAGTCTTATACTATAAGAGACGTATCACAAACTAACAAAAAATTAATATTCATTCCCTTTAAAATATTAAAGTGTCATGCCTAAATTATACTTCTTTTCACCGTAAAATCGTTTCTGACAAGAGTTACCCACTAAAAATTTAGAGAAGCCTAAAGCAGTAAAGTCACGTAGGTAATGTGGATTAGGCGGTTGTGCCCGTTACGATTTTAACTTGGGGATCAGATTATTTGCAATGTGCTATTTTTTATGTTCCAAATTTATTCCAACTCTTTGAATTTTTAACACGTGGATCCAGAATTATGATGATGTGTCAGATAATTTTTTTATTTTTCACATGTCATACATCCGCAATATATAATATAGAGGAGAACACTAAAAATGGAACATATATATCTTTCGTGAAACAACCTTATAAAAGTCTAGTTTTCTTCCTATTCCCTCCTTAGTTTACGGGTTACTACTTACTAGTATCATTTTCAAGTTTTCTTCTAGATGTTTCGGTATGCATTTATTTGGTGGGATTTATGATGCACAGATTCTTCTAAAAAAATCATCGAATCATATCGGATTCTTTTAGGGTGCGGGTGCGGGTGCGAGTGCGTGTGCGATTCTAGTCAGATTCACACCGAATATGCCATGTGGCGATTCCGTAAATAATTTTTTTTTTAAAATTAGGATACGCGTATTCGATACGCTAGATACACGTATTTGGTGCGGGAATGGTACGTGGGTGGTTATTTTTTTAGAAAAAACATTTTTTTTTTTTTTTTTTTTTTTTTTTTTTTTCAAGACTAAAACTCTATATGGTCATGTTATTAAGTACTAAATGTGTTATTTAAATTGAATATTATTATGTAAAATAATTTAAATTGATAATATACCATTTGTTTTTTTTTAATTGAATTCCTTAGTATCACTTATGTATTGAGCTGATGTTATTTGAATTAATGTTTTATTACTTAATTACATTAAATTATTGACAATGTTCAAGTTTTATGTGACTTACACACATTTGATATATTAATTTTACAAATTTCATATATTTTATAGGTGTTATATATAATAAAATATAAATAAACATACGTATCCTTGCCGTATCGCACCCTAATTTTTTTTAAAGTTTGTATCCCCGTACTCGTATCTTATCGCCCCGCACCCGCACCTATGCAACAGGGTGGGATAAATCTGAATTTGACAAATTATCCAAGCGTATCACTTGTTTACTTTTTTGAAATGGGAAAATAATTAAACGAATAAATATATGTATTTGAAAAAGAAAAAAAACATGTGTTTGGTGCATCAAGTTCAGGTCCACCATTTAAATTAAGATAATCATATAATCGGTGGTATGGGACCATTTTAGCAGTAGGAAATAACAATTTTATATAATTAATTAGGCATAAATAATAAATTTTGTTAGTCTGCCAAGTATCTGTTTTGGTGTGTAAGAAATAACAAATACATTATTATATTAATATTACTTTTTTTTTTTTTTTGACAACATTATATTAATATTACTAATATGGGCCAGAGTATGTTTTAATTGAGGGAGTGGTGTAATGGTCTTTAAACGGGCCTTAGCGCTTCAAATTGGCAAAATAGAAATGGGCCAAATTATATATTATGTTTCAAATTGAGAGAGGGGAATGGGCTTCAAATTTGAATTGTGAGATTGTTATAGATCGTGGAAATTCCGAGGGTGAAATCTAGAGATTTCTAAATCAGTTACATGTTTGTTTTGAAATTTTGATTTTGATTAAATGTGATTTTTGGTCAAATCAAGTCCATGTAAGGATGGATAATACAATTTAGAGTAGTTGTTGCGTGAGACAGTCTCACGATTAGACGAAATATAATTTGAAAATAGAGTTTTAATACATTGAAAGAGATTAATATTAATTTGGGCTAATTTGTGAATTGTCTCACCTATAAACCGTCTCACACAAGTTTTTCCATCAAAATACTAGAAGGACCAACTTTTTTATGCCTAAAGTGGCCAAATAAACCAAAATCGGCAAGGTTGTTCATGTGCTGGCAGTGCTGCCTATCGCCAAATTAAGGGGTTGGTGAATATACCGGTCTTTAGAAGATTGGTCTACATTTGATTAACATAATACTATTATCAAACATTTATTATGTATAACAATGGTAAACAAAGATAGTAATAAGTAACGCAGGGCGAATTTTTTTTTTTTAAAAAAAATCTCTGTAGTTGTACTTCGGTAGATTTTTTTTTCGAACAAGCCAAAATTTATTATTGAGAGTATAAGAGATAGTCAACCCTTACAATGAATAAAAAAAAATTTGCAACAAAACTAGACAAGAATACAACAAGCCTATTTGCCTATTTGAATAACATTGGGTAATACAACGACATCAAATGCCCATTTGCCAGTTGCTTGGATTCTTTATTAAAGTGTCGACAACGACAACTTGTAACCGCACGCCAATTAGGACTAATAACCTGATTTTCTTATTTCACAAATTCAAATCATGATCAGACGGTTGGAAATTATCTTCCACTTGTACACCTGATCCGCGCCCTTCATCTTCCACTTGCTTCCTGATCATGCTGATCACATAGGGATGGGATCAACAATCAGTGACATCAAATTCTTCTTAGTCTCCGAGTTAGGATTAACGCCAAAACCATCTCCATAATTGAGGTAGAAGCACAGCGACATTCGGACAAGATTCAACGCTGTTACACCGAAACTCTTGAGGGACTTCTCCGCCAACAATGTTTCTTTGTTCATCTTCTTCGCCAACTCGTATATCAGATTCCTAATATACACCCGAGCTTCCTCTTCGGAACACCCTTTCTCGTGCATGTAACACTGAATTGACTTTGGAACATCCCCTCTCTTGATTTCCTCCTGCGGAACATTGATCGATCGTAAATATCATTACAAGAAATTAATAATTAATGTCAATATATATGCATACGTAAATTCTTACCGATGAAGTTCCGAAGTCATCTGCAAGACGGAAAACCATGGACGGCCAACGAATGATGCCTGGATATTGCTCCAAAAACTTCACATCCTCCTTGTTTATATTTTTCGTGAGGCAAAAATAACCATACATAAGTACAATAGGGCCCGAAATCGAAATCCAGCCATTTTCAAGGTACTCGTCCGTTTTGGGATAGTATCCACTGTGATACCATCTCGCTTCTATGATGTAAGTTTGGCAGAGCTCTGTCCACTGAAACATGTAATACAATGCTACTGTTATTACACATATAATAATTTTACATAACTGAATATACAATTGAAAACTATAAAATTGTACCAATCTTCTCAGATGTGAGATACAGTTGAAGCCTTGATCCTTTAGAACGTGATAACCCAATTCATTGACGAAGTTGTCGAGATCAAAGAAAGGAATTTGCATATAAACAGGAAGGCTGTCCAAATCATTAATGTCCCACCTGATCGATGTAGCAAAATTAGAATTAATTCAAATTCGAATCTCATATTCGTTAGAGGAATATGTGTTACTGATCAATAATACCAACCTTTCGACGAACTTCGTAAACAACTCGATTTCCTCTAACGTACCATACACGTCGTATATGTCATCTATAACAGAAACCATTCCAGCAACTTTAGTCATAATCTCTCTCGTATATCCCTGTTCAGGCTCGGGAGTAAATCCCACCGCCCATAAGAAACTCTCCGCAAGTCGATCTCTAGCGAAAGTCAACTTTTTTCCAAGATCACTTCTCTTATGCGCCCTGCACGATTTCATACAAACGCACGTCAACAAATTAGAACTAATTTTTAATTTAGAAACAACATTATAAATTTAGTGCCCGTATTGAAACTAAGTAAAAATACAGAAACACTTTTTTGAAAAGTTGTATCTAACAATTTAAAAAATAAGTGATTCTGAAGCACGTATTAGAGTTCAGAAACAGACACTTAATATCCAATCATTGGCAAAACAAAAACTTTACCAATTAATCTTTTTCATGTCGCTTTGATATTTTGCTTGCGATATGTTGAAATACAGCTTAGCGAATTCGAGCAAAATGGGGTTCGCGTCGGGCCTAGTCTCGTACATTCTTATGAACCAATTGGCTTGCAGTTTGGGGACTGTCCAGTGTAACGGAAGCTCCAAAGCATGCCTGATTTGCTTGCCTAAAATATGGTCTGTCGGGAACTGCTCGAGCTTGTTTGCAAGAATACGAGACGAGAAATCTTTGGCTTTATCCAATATCGGCTCGTCTTCCATGGATAAAAATGAAGCTTCGTATAGATAAAGAATCTGCTTCACATCATCACCCAAACTACCCTTGAAATTACCGGCGTCGTCCATGAAACTACTGAACACCTCTGTAATATTTATACATCATGAAAATAATTAAATTAAATACTAAAACTAAACTAAACTTGAATCAAATACAGAGCACAAACTCTACCGTTAAATTTGAATTTAAAGCTATGATCTCAGTTTACAAGTGCAATGGTACCAGTTGATAAGTATAGTTGATAAGTACTGTGGTATTAATTTATAACTATAGTGGTATAAATTTCATCATATGAACAAATTTAGAGTAAAATTCACTTTTAATCTCACAAGACACGGGACCTCATTTTGGTCCCAAAACTCACCACTTTGGTCTTGTAAGAATTTTTTTAATATAGTTTTGGTTCTTCCGTTACTGAATTCATTAAGTTCAATTACACTTTTGGTCCCAAATCTTATTCTATGAGACCAAAACTGCAGCTGCCTTTAACAGAAAATATAACAGTGGGACCAAAACTGCATGAAAAAATAGTTTTGGAACTAAAGTCGTGGATATTGGGCCAAAATTGTAAGGCACCGTGTCATGTGGAATCAAAAATAAATTTTACTCACAAATTTCACGGAAGAGCCGTTGGATACTAAGATTTTTGAATTGAATGGTCATGAAAGCAAAATAGATGAGTATGTACCTTGAGAGACATTGTAGCCATGTTGTCTAAGCAGTCTAAATTTGAGAGCAATGGAATATAAGTCCTTTTTCATGTCTTTATCATCACCATTAATTTTCTCCAAATTTTTTTGAATCGAATCATCGAAGTAGTGTGCTACATCAAGCCTTTGCAAATCGTCGATGAGCTCGAGCTGGGCTAACACATCCGTGATTCCATCGATCACTATTTGCACCTCATCTTTTAGCTTCCAGGCTTTTGCTATATACTCCTCAGTCTATACGATCGATAATTTGATTATAAAACGTGCAATATTAATATTCATCGTTTATTTAGCCACACATACGTATACATATATATGTTACTCCTAATAAATTAAGATGGAAATTATGTATATATATGTTACCCCGTAAGGAGAGGAGAGGCTCTTAATGTAATCGCTATTCCAATCGCTCTTTCCGTAGTTTCCTGATCTTCTTTCGGCCTCCATTAAGATTGTAGTGTGATGAAGCTGAAATTAAACTCTTGAGATTGAAAATATGAATGTTAAGAATGAACAAAAATGAGTGATATATATATATGGAAAAGTAGAACACCAAGAGGCCCACCTGCCGCCTAAGACAATTTCCACTCTCTTTCCCTCATTCCTCACAAGTACGAATTCTTTTCTATTTTAATATATCCTGAAACGGAATTCTGATCTGTGGAACGCCTTTCAATTTTTTAAGATTTTATTTGTTGATTCCAAATTAAAATAATATTTTCTCCCATAAACCTATTGGTACCCGATGTGGTCTGATTTTGACCAATTTAATATTTATGAGTTAAAAAATAAGTCTTGTTTTTGTCATTGCACTTTGATTTTAGGCAAAAATTTGCTATATACCATTTGCATTAATTTTAATTTGATATAATTGAATTTTAAGTTAATTTATTTTTAAATTTTTTTTTTTTTTTTTACACATGCCAGATCCGAATCGAGTGGTTCATGGTTCACTCGGCCCAAATATGTCATGATTTAAGGTTCATGATTTAGTGTTTAGGGTGTAGATTATTCAGTCAAATTAAAATTGAATCCAATTGCACCAATTGCATATTGTGTAATTGGTGAAACTCTTGATTTTATTAGCGATGCTCAATTGACTAAATAAAACTTGTTATTTCATATTATTTGATTAGGAAATTAAAAGATCGTGTCGTGTATTGATTTTACTAAGGGGAAAATATGTGCCTCAACTCGTGTTTTATTTTGTTATAATTGTTATCTTTCACTATCGATCCAGTGTATTCTTTTAATTAATTGTTGTATTATTTTTTTACTTATATATTTGTTTGTTGAGAAGTGGACTGGCAAATGGAAATTCTCTAACTTATAACATTATTTCTGCATATTTGACACGATTAAATATATAATTGTTATTTTATGGTGCTAAATGAAGCAATTGCTTTTTCCTGTGCTTTAATAATAATATTTGGAGGTGCGTGTTGTTACAAACGTTATACGTACGTATGGATACTACGTATAGAGTAGAGTATTTTCATAAGGTTCTGAGAATTCCTGCAATCATTCTTTCTAGTCTAATAATATCGCCTATCTTATTTAAATTCTCTTATTTTATTACAATATGACCTGACAAGACAAATTGTGATGCTGGACATTCGTTCTTAATTAATTAAACGGTCAATAGAGGTGGCCTCAAGTTTTAGTTTTATATTTGTCGTTTCTAGATATTAAATTTTCAATTATTAGTGATTTAAATCAGTACCACCACATGGTCGAAAAAGCAAGGAAGAATAAAAAAGTACAAAATAAAGTGCGTGGGACCAACTAATTACATGAGTCAAGATTGGCTGTGTTGATTGACGATTGTTGAGGAAGAAACAACATAAGGAATTTTTAATTATCCATTCAACGTAATATTTTTTGTTGTATTAACAATTGACTATTGCGAGGAAAGTCTTTTAATCTAGGATGGTCTTAATTCTTTACCTGAAGACTTCGCCTTGTATGTACGAGGTGCAGCGTACAATACATATTTACTTTTAAAACATGCGTTTAACTCATTTTTGAAATATTTTATTAGTTTAGTGTAAAATAAATTGCATATTTTAAAGATACACACAGCTACCTTGAGTTATATGTTGCATTTGATGCACAATAAACTTACTATTCCCTTGATTATTATTTTGCGGAGGTGGCTCTATAAGATATTTGCAGATATTAAAGTCATACTTTCTCCTTTGAAAAGTAAATTTTGTGGTGTTGGGTTTAATTGCTGGCCCGATCCAGTTTATTAGCAGCCCACTTGCACCCATGTACATAAACATTCTCTTTATCTCGATTTTGAATCTTTCATCTGTTTTTGCATTTTCAACCTATTAGGGGTGCTTGGTCCGGAGTATTTTTATATCCTAAAGAAAGGAATCATGATTCCTTTCAATGTTTTAGGTGGAATGACCATCATTCCTTCCAAAAATTGCACTAAGATCATTTTTTAATTATTCCTTTAATTAAAAATTTAAAAATTAATATTTATAATTTAAACTAAAATCATCCAAATAAAGTTGTTCTCTGAATAAGAAAAATTAAAAAAGGTAAAGAAAATTGATTTCATTTGTAAACAATTTGCAAACCAAATAGAATATATGGTAATGATAAACATTTTCAATACCCACTATACATATGTTAACTATTTTAGAACCTCTAGGGCATAGCCAGATGGTGCTCCAAAAGTTATCCCACTTTGTTAAAATAAAATGAGATATTAAGAGTAAAAAATATAATCTAGCAAACCCTAGCTAGATGAGAAAATGAATTATTTAGATTATAGTCTTTAAAATATTTTTTTCGTTCATTTAGTCTAGTTTTATCTGCAATATACATTTTAGGTCTCATTTTTTTTCAGACAAACACAAAACATCGTTTTAAATCACGTGAATCGTATATGTCGATTAAAATTTGGGGCTTTACGGCCTAAATGCAGACTGGCCAGGGTGCCATGTTTAATTTAATTTTATAGACAAGCACAATAACATATCATGTATTAAACCAATAAAGATACAGAACACACAAAAAAAAAAAAAAACCATAAAATATAAGTTATTAAAACACGGAAAGAGAGTCTCTTCAACAGCCTACTAACACAGCCGTGACTTAACACCGGCTTAAGATTTAAAAGGAAAATTCCACAACTTCCTAATTTAACTCACTGAGATTTTGTGGTCCATGGGCTGCCTATTTTTATTTTTTCTTATATATCTACTTTCTGCTTTGTCCATATTTCGAACAATATTATTGCTACTGTTGAAGACTTGAAGTCGATTTGACTCTCTAATATTATTAGTTTTTCTTTAAAGAAAAAAAACTCACGAAGATTTGGAAGTTATTTTGATTGAGATTTATTCCAAATTCCAAAATTCTGCACGAACTAATTACGAGAAAATATTATTTTTAGTCCTATAACTTTGGACGATTTTATTTTTCTATAATTTTTTACCTTTTAAATTTAATTCTGAATGTGTCAATTTCAATCTTTTTTTTGTCGAAAATATTAAAATCTCGCCGGAATAAGCATGTGCACTTCACGTTAGACACTTCAAAATTGATATTTTTTTTTACATGACAGTCTACTTGTTTAGGTCACCGAAAATTAAAAAAAATCTCAATTTTAAAGTGTCACGTGAGGTGCACATGTTTATTTCGGTGAGATTTTAAATTTTTCGAAAAAAAGACTGAAATTGACACATTTAGGACTAAAATAAAAAAAAAAAAAAATTACAAGACTGAAAATGAAATCGTCAAAAGTTACAGGACTAAAATGATATTTTCTCAACTAATTTCTCCAAATCTCAGAAATACGAAAAGCGGTTAACAACCAAATCTCGCTTTCTCTTGGCGGCAATCGAACTTGTTTATAGGTAAGATTAACTTGATTTCTATGTTTGTGCATTCGAAATTAATCTGTTTACTAAAATTCTAATCTAATTTTAAAATCATCCATACTATATATATATATATATAATTAATATTTATTATGACGTCACAACAACCGATCCGACCCCGGTATAAAATTAGACTTGGATGGCTTGGGCAACTTGGACTTGTTGGATGAGGAACTTGGAAGACAATTTACAGCATAAAATTTGGATTTGTTGTTCACTTTTATTTATTTTGCAATCATAAAGACATTTGTGATGATGATTTGAATTTCAAACTCTTGTATTGTATTTGACATCTACTATGTTTGTTTTATGTTATGACTTGTGACTTTTGTATTGTTGATGACATTTCTATTATGTTTGGAAATTGAAATTTGAAAGTTGGAACTATTTATGTTAATGGACATTTCTATTATGTTTAGAAATTTAAGTTTGAACTTTGAAGTTTGAAGTGACTTTAGATATTTTATATTCACTTATCATACTCTATATTTTGAATTTTTTAAAAAATTATACATATTATATATATATAATATTTATTATGACGTCATACCGGCTCAATCCGGTCCAACCGGTCCGACCCCGGTCCAACCTTTTTTTGGGGTCGTCCGGCTCAACTTCCGATTCCGGTTTATAAAACATAGTGCAATTTGGTTAAAAAAGGAAGAAAATGTGAGAAAATGAAAGAGAGAGAAAAGTAAGGATAAATTGGTCATTTAGCTAGGGGACTTTGGACCTCTTAGTATTATTTTTTTAAAGCTTGAACCTACTAATAATTTATAAGGGTGATATGGACCTTAGAGTGATCCACTCAATTAAATTGTGGGGTTCAAACTTAATAATTATGCCGTAAGAACTAAACTCTGAATTAGGCGCCCGTCCCAAAAGTTGAATCATATAAATGATTTTACAGCTTGGCTAATTCCATCCAATTTTGTGGATGCTTTATCGAATACATTTAAATTGAGTTTATTTTTCTTAATTTCGAGGCCCCGAGCCGAATAGTATTAATTCGATTCTTCATCATTGGCAAATAAATTAATTATTAAAGCATACGTACGAAGAAATTAAATTTGGTAGAAAACGAGTATCTAAAATGAAAATATTTTTGTGAGTCTTAATTATAATTTATTAAATAATTAAAATGAAAAAAAAATCGGGGTATATATAGTGAGTATGTGTTATCGGCAAGGGAAATTCCACTCTACATCTCAGTCACACATCTTTCTGTACACCCTACCTCACGTAGCAATAGGACGGGGTAATTTTCGCATACGTGGCATAATGGTTGACCGGTCGATTTATCGTGGTTCTCCCATGCACCGCGAAGTAGAGAATTAATCCTAAAAAATTCAGAATACACGTAAACACCAGTGTGAATTGTCGTTTTGGGAGCCAGTGACAAATATAGCTTAATTTCCCCATTCTTCAAACTTCTTGTATCAATGTGAGTGGAGAATCCTTCTTGTATCAATGTGTATATTTATCCAAACTGCAACAGCAGTGGCGGAGGAAGTTGTTTCAAACGCGGAGGAGCCACCACTTACGTCGGTGATGGGGAAGCCAAACGACGACGTCGTCAAGGATAAACCGCTTGCTCCGCCGCCCCACGACGACGCCAAGGCTCTTATAAGTAAATTAATTATTATAATTTATTCACCTCTCTGTCTCTCTTTGCATATTCATAATTATGAATTTATCAAATATTTTGGAGCTAGGTTTATATCCGATTTCTGAGAATGAGAATCGTTGAATTGTTATTAGCCTAGAAGATAAAGTTATCTGAAAAAAATGAAACAATTTGTGAAATTGGTTAATGATATTTAGGGTTCTAATGATCATGAATTCTATTTTTTTTTCCTTCCTGGTTAATTAAGAGATTTTGGGTGCCGACATTGATTAAATGGTGATCCTTGTTGTTTTCTTAATGATGTATCAAACTTTAATTGCACATAAAACAATCTCAATTAGTGGTGTTTTTGAGAATTAGTTGAAGTTGTGACTTTTTTTTTACTTATGCTGCAGAGGTTCCTGAACCTGCTGCCAAGAAAGCCTCAAAAGGATCCCTTGATAGAGGTATATATTTTTATTTATAAACTTTAATCTGGTAATTTGATGAACTGAGAAAGAACAAGTAATTAGCTTGAAATTTGGTTATTAACATGAGCTGTTAATGAGCCTAATGATTTGATTATTGGGAGTTTACTTAATGTAAAATAAAAATTGTCCGGATTTTACAGATATTGCACTTGCAAAGCTTGATAGTGATAAGAAGTTGTCTATTATCAACGCATGGGAAGAAAACGAAAAATCTAAAGTCGAAAACAAGTAAGGTTTATCTGACTCTTGTCGAACCAATTGGACATTGTTATATTGCAAAATACAATTCTTTTGTATGAGCATTATAATGTCTTAAATCTTAATTTAAAGAAGCTACTATCTGATAATTAAAACCTTAGCTTGAATTACTTGGATGGAAGGATGATAGTACTTGATATTGTACGCATATGAAACAGGGCTCAAAAGAAGCTCTCAGACATTGCTGCGTGGGAAAACAGTAAGAAGGCGGCTCTTGAAAGCGAACTAAAGAAATTTGAGGTAAATATATGAAACATGTAAACGTGCATAATTGGATACCTTCGAAATTTATGGTAACCTTGAATGGCTGTAAGGTCTTCTGTATTTATAGGCTGAGATTTTAAATTTTCCTCGTTCGAGAGGAAGATATCATCTCATCTATTTATATGATATAACTAGAGTCACGAATAAACATGAATTGAATATTTGTAAAATTGTACCATGATACTTGTAGGAAAAAATAGAGAAGAAGAAAGGAGAATGCGCGGAGAAAATAAAGAACAAGGTAGCAGAAGTTCATCGACAAGCAGAAGTTAAGAGGGCCTTTAATCATGAGAAACATGGGGAAGACGTGATCAAAGTTCAGGAGATGGCTGCCAAGTTCCGAGCAACGGGACAAGTTCCCAGTAGGGGTTTTGCATGCTTCGGAGGTTAAACTTTAGGTGAATCATCACGAACAAAGTTTGGACCTTTGGTTTTTTCGTTTGGTTTCTTGATAGTTGTGTATAGTTTTGTGTGATTTATTGAGCAAGTGTCCTTCTGGATTTGTGAGGAAAACAATGGCTTGCATAAGTCCACTGTGACGTTGCTCGTTGTCCGTCCGGTCCTGAAGCAATATAAAGCATATTGTGTTTTGTGTGTTGTTGATAACGACTATAATAGCTTTAGGACAAATGGTCTTTGTTCTACATTAAATGGGCTTTGATAGGTTTACAACATGATTAGGCTTGGGCCCTGGGCCCATAAGTCTGCTCTATAGATGGGTTTACCACCACGGTTGGGCTTGGGCCCTTCCTTGGGGTCATCATTCTGTTCAATCATAACTATACATCCATGAAGATATCTAGCTAGAACATTATATTAATAAGCAATTGTAGAAATGCTTAGAAATAATAAAACCAAATCCATTCATACAAGAGCAGAACCAAAACCTAATCCATAGTAGCTAAAACCTAATCCATTCTTGTCATTTTTAATTACCAATAACAAAAAAAACTATGCAAGCATTCTCATACAAGCCCAGAGCCAAAAATCAAGGGCATTCTCAGCTTGGAAACAAGTGCTTTTCCCACATGAGTTTAATTTCTTCATCAAAAGAGCAATCAATCAAAATGAGCTTCAGTGTTAAAACTTAAGGACCAGGATACAAGCTGTTATAACAATCATTGTCCAAGAATCTCATATCATTGCTGCTGGGAAAATCCAAAAGCAGTTGCAACGTAGAGTCGGAGGAATCCTCGACTTGGTTAGACGAGCTACACGAATCCGTACCCCCATTGACCAGATACTCAGTCCAACATTTGTCGTCCTCCCCTTGGACTACCCCCAATTCAGTAGTCGTTCCAGAAACCGAGCCACATTTAGTCGAAACAGGACTATGATCACTAACAGTACCACCTCTCTTAATCTTACGGAACTCCTCTCCAACCTCGGAGTTCCAATCTGTTTACTAAATTTAAAATTATATATCCCACCTGGTCATCCATGTAATAAAATTAGATTAGAATTATTCTTGGCAATTTGTAATCTCATGATAACTAAGGGGGTGTTTTCAAACACTACTCACCCCTAGAAGCACTTATTTTTGAAAGAAGTTGGGTCTAACCAACTTCTAAAATAAGTGCTTCTACACTATTGAAATGAGCTTGGCAAACACCCCCTAAGTGCAGCTTGTATATATCTTCTTTATAAGCTATACTAACCTTTCTATGATCTTGGTAAACAACTCGATTTCCTCCAACGTGCCATATGCGTCGTATATATCATCTATTACCGACACCATTCCAGCAACTTTAGTCATAATCTCCCTCGTATATCCAAATTCAGGCTCGGGAGTAAACCCCAGTGCCCATAAGAAACTCTCCGCCAGTCGATCCCTAGCGAAGGTCAATTTTTCTCCCAATCCACTTCTTCTGTGCCCCCTGTTGTAATAGCAAATGAACTGATTAGTAGTGATTCATAATTTAGAGACATCAATATAAAAAATTGGCAAAAGAACAATTTTAATTTAATTTAGCCTACGTACCGTGATATGCGTTTCATATCCTCTTGATAACTCGCTTGTAAGATGTTGTAATACAACTTTGCAAATTCCAGCAAAGTTTGGTTCGCATCAGGTCTATTCTCGTAGACGTTTATGAAGCAATTGGCTTGGAGTTTAGGCACTCTCCAGTGCAGCGGAATCTCCAAGGCATGTCTGATTTGTTTAGCTAAACTCGGGTCTGTCAGTGAATTCCTCGAGCTTCTTCACAAGATGCTGTGTCGAGAAATCTTTGGCGGAATCCAATATGGGCTCGTTTTCCATAGACAAAAATGAAGCTTCATAGAGAGAAAGAAGTCCCTTCACATCATCACCCAAGCTTTCCTTGAAATTTCCAGATTCATCCATGAAACAACTGAAAACCTCTGCAAAATCATGAAAAATTGTCAAAACAAAGCGTTATAATTAAATTCCAAAGGAGATTGGAATTAAACGGTTCGATTCCCCTGTTCCACTTTTCGTATTTCATTGGTGTTTCATTCATTTTGAATCTCTAATAAACACATGGACCCAGGGTATGGTGGTCCGTTGGATATATAATTTTTATTATTCCACGTGTCATTCATCCATATTATGGAATACAAAGTGGAACACCAATTATGGAATAGGTAATCTCATTCCGGAATTAAATAGCACAGAGAAAAAATTATATGGACCTTGATAGACATGATATCCATGTTGTCTTAGAAGTCTGAATTTGAGAGCGGTGCATGGCATGCAAGTCCATTTTCATGTCTTTATCATCAGCATAAATTATCTCCAGTAAATTTTGTACTGAATCAACGAAGTAGTGTGCTACATCAAGCCTTTGCAAATCGTCGATAAGCTCAAGCACATGATCATTTGTGGTTCCCTCAATCATTATTTTCAAATGATCTTTAAGTTTCTCAGCTTTCTCTACAAACTCTACACCCTGCATGTCCAATAAAAGAGACGACGATTATTAATTCACACCTAATCTGATTTTAAAATGAGCGATATTTATCGCCTTCATTTAGCCGTGTGTATATATATGGAGAAAAAAAAAATTTGGTCATGTAACTTTTTTGTAATTCGTTTTTCGTCCAAAAAAAATTTAACTATCCAGTTTTAGTCCCCTAACTATCTCGATTGTCCAAATTTGATCCCATTTTCACCGGAAAATAAAAAAATTTGTCATTTTCGATCATGCTCAAATCACGTATATATCGGTTAAAATTTTGGGTTTCCGAGCTCGTAGCTGACGTGAACACTGACTGTTAAAAGAAAAGTTCATTTTTCTAAGCAATTAGAAAGAACAAGAAAATTTCTCCTAAGTGCGGAAAAATAATTTTTTAGCGTCCACGTTAACTACGAGCTCGGGAAACCCCAATTTTAACCGGCACATGATTAAAAAAAATTATATTTTTCGGCGAAAATGAGACCAAAATTGGACAATCGAGATAATTATGAGACCAAAATTGAATAGTTAATTTTTTTGGAACAAAAAAGGATTACACATGAAATTTATGGGACAAAAAAACTTTTTTTCCGCGTATATATATATGAATATATATAGATGAACTAATCATATTGCTCTCGATGATTTAATATCTATAAGATATATTGACAAGATAAAGGATTTTATTTGATTTTTACCCCGTACGGAGTTGTGAGACGCTGAATGTAATTGCTATCCCACGAGCTCTTTCCGTAGTTTCCAGACCTCCTAATTTCCTCCATGAAAGATACTTGAACGATGAAACTGAAGATGGAAGATTGGAAATATGAATATAAATAGTTATAGAAGCAAGGAATATTGAAGCAAGGGATGAAGAAAATGATAATATAGAGATGCATTATATAGAGGAATAGCAGGCAGACAGTGGTGGACCCAGGATTCTGATATTAGGGGTGCAAATAGAGCCGTTAAAAAAAACGAGTTGCTCGAGAGCTCGGCTCATTAAGCCTCGAACTTAGCTCATTTATATTGATAAAGGAGTCGAGCTCGAGCTCGTGAAATACTCGATTTACTAACGAGCTTATCGAACTCGACTCATTAGGCTCGATAATCAATTTCTTTTTATAATTCCATTAGACTCGGCTCGATTCTTTGGCTCATTTCGAGTCAAGTCGAACTCTATTTTCAATTCGTTAATATAATCAAGTCAACTCAAATTTGACTCGAGTTCAAACTTCACTCAACTCAAAAAATAACTCTAAGTATAATATTTGTACATAAATATTGTCTTATAATTAAAAAAAAAATCAATTGTGATTGAGGAAAGAAAAAAAAATAGAAGGTACCATACCAAATTGAGGTGAATGGACTACTTCCATGCCTCTGACTGATACTTTAGTTTATAATAAAGTAGCAACTTTCATATTATTTCCACACATATAATGTTCAAATTAGTCAGTTTGTATCTGCCCTTGTTTGCTTTGTGATCATGTTGATGCCATAGGGATGGGATCAACAATCAACGACACTAGATTCTTCTTTGTCTCCGAATTCGGATTCACCCCGAAACCATCTCCGTAATTGAGGTAGAAACATAAAGACATTCGGACAAGATTCAATGCTGTTACGCCAAAACTCTTGAAGGGCTTCTCCGCCAATAATGTTTCTTTGTTCATCTTCTTCCCCAGTTGGTATATCAGATTCCTAATGTACGCCCGAGCTTCCTCTTCTGAACACCCTGTCTCGTGCATGTAACACTGAATCGACTTTGGAACAATATCCCCTCTCTTGACTTCCTCCTGTGGATTCCACATCGATCAATCGTAAATATGGTTACAACATAACAAATAAATGTCAATTTATATATATGGATTATGTACACGTGTGATTGTTTTGGCTTAATTTAAATTCTTACTGATGAAGTTCCGAAGTCATCTGCTAGACGGAAAACCATGGACGGCCAGCGAACAATGCCGGGATATTGCTCTAAAATTTGCACGTCTTCCTTATTTATGTTTTTCGTGAGGCAGAAGTAACCATACATAAGAACTATCGGACCAGCAATTGAAATCCAACCATTATTGAGGTACTCGTCCGTTTTGGGGTAATACCCACTGTGATACCATCTCGCTTCAATGGTGTAAGTTTGACACAGCTCTATCCACTGAAATATTGAATACCATGCTACTATTATTAATTTCACTTTCACTAAACATATACATATGATAGGAGAAAATATATATGTGCATACACTTACCAATCTCCTTAGGTTTGAGATACAGTTGAAGCCTTGTTCCTTTAGAACGTGATATGCCAATTCATTGACGAAGTTGTTAAGATCAAGGAAACAAATTTGAATGTAGAGTGGAAGGTTATCCAATTCATTAATATCCCACCTGATCATCCATGTAATAAAATTAGATTAGAATTATTCTTGGCAATTTGTAATCTCATGATAACTAAGGGGGTGTTTTCAAACACTACTCACCCCTAGAAGCACTTATTTTTCAAAGAAGTTGGGTCTAACCAACTTCTAAAATAAGTGCTTCTACACTATTGAAATGAGCTTGGCAAACACCCCCTAAGTGCAGTTTGTATATATCTTCTTTATAAGCTATACTAACCTTTCTATGATCTTGGTAAACAACTCGATTTCCTCCAACGTGCCATATACGTCGTATATATCATCTATTACCGACACCATTCCAGCAACTTTAGTCATAATCTCCCTCGTATATCCAAATTCAGGCTCGGGAGTAAGAAACTCTCTGCCAGTCGATCCCTAGCGAAGGTCAATTTTTCTCCCAATCCACTTCTTCTGTGCCCCCTGTTGTAATAGCAAATGAACTGATTAGTAGTGATTCATAATTTAGAGACATCAATATAAAAAAATATGCTTTAGTGATTTGCACAGGCATCCTGTGCATGTGCTTTTTGCATCGCATTCGTCAATTCGACTGCGTAACTTAAAAAAAATATTAACAGACTCGCGAATCGGGTGCGCAAAAATTGTGAATTCAACTTTGGTGATTAGACATGATCATGTCATTAAGCACTAGATGTGTAATTTTAACTTAATTACCAACTTTATTATTATAATTTAATTTAAATTGATATTGTGACACTTGTTTTACATTGAATTTCGTATTTTGACTTATGTATTAGCTAGGCTGATGATATTTAAATTGATGTTTTATTACCTTAGTTTGATTTATGGATTTTTAAAGTTGTATATTATGTTTTACAGGTTGTTATATAATATAAAATATAAATGAATTAACAGAATTGCACCCTAATTTTTCAAAAATGTATATCCCATATTCATATTGTATTGCACCCGTGCAACTAGTTTACAATACTAATATTTCTTTTACGAGAGTGAACAATCAAAATTAGAACAAATGGAGTACATAATATTATTTTGGTACTTTAGATATATATTTTCAAACTAATGACGTTTTTGTTTCACAGCCAATATTACCTGTCATACTTGGCTTCTCTTAAATAATTTATTACTAGGAGTACTATATTAGATGGCAAGATACATCAATGTTAAAATTGAACAGTCAGTAGAAGTGGTCTCAAATTTCATCCGGGAATTTTATTTATGATTCCTGGATATTAAATTAAGAAAATTTGACATATTCGAAATCCAAAGTCCAAACAAGCCGGTGTACTACAAGAGTACAAGAATACAAACAAGAGAAAATAAGAAGAAAATTGAAAACTCTTGTATGCATCATAGCACCGTGCAATTCAAGTGCATTTTTAAAAGTATAATTTATTTTTCTAAAATGCTCAAGTTATATCGTTTAATTTGCTCCGCATAAAATAAACTCAACATTTCAAAAATACAAACGACATATTTCAAAAATACACTTAATTGTACGGTACATTTAGTGCACATGAAAACGTACTAGAAGGAAAAATAACAATGCGGGCAGACTAAAGTCTAAAGCACATGCATGCAGCCGCTCGTTAGAAATTAGAATATGTACACCGCGCCTACTTTTTCCCCAAGTCATTACCCGACCAGGTGTCAAGTGTTAACTGCATGTAAAAATCAATTTATTACGAAATTATTGATGTTAACTATTGTACGTTTTGACTTTAAATTACAAATGATCTCATAATTTTAGCATTAAATAGATATAGTTTTATAATTCTTTTTATTATCAATTTAGTCTCAATATTTTTTTCAATTTCCAATTCAAGTTTCAAGTTCGCCGAAAAATACAAAACTACGTCGTTTCGACAATTGAAATTAGGGTTTTCCGGTCCCGAGTGTGATTGGACTGCAACATGTAATTTTATTTTATTTTAACCTAGAATTACATATTATAGAATTTAAAAAAAAAATGAGTTGATTATATGACCTGTAAAGTTTGTGTTTGAAGTTAACTTGCTTGCCCCGTATCATTAAATAAAACAAAGCAGGACCATGTGCAGTATTGAAGGCTTTGTACTTCTTGAAGAGGTACACATTGTTGGACCCATAGAGCATGCATGATCGAGGAACTTAATTAATTTTCTACCATCACATGAAATTCACAAAGTACAACCCAGGAAATAGACAGTGCTATTTCCATCCCCACCACTGCATCAGAGTTGTACCTTACCCATGTGAAAGGACACAAACAACATTTTTCCCACTACATGTGAACCCAAATGAAGTCGCTCACGTTTCGATCTCTGATTGATCAAAATATGAGATTCAAGAAAATATATAGAGGTTTAAGAGAAACGGACCAATCAGGAGGGAGTAAAAAAGAGTTAAAGGGCGTTCGGTACGTACGTCCTACAAATTAAAATATCAGAACCCCACCCCAACAGAATCGTCCCATCCCATACAAAGGGTCTGGGGTTTTTGTTATAAGATTAATTTTGTGTCACCTTACATTTTTTATTTTTTTTCCTTTATTTTTTTTACTGTGTAGGGGGCGCCCACCCCCACTCAAGAGAGAAGTATGATCCCTCTTTTGTTTTCTTTTGCGTTTCTTTTTTGTGACTTTAATTTGTGGATGAGTTCTTGATGAGACATGTACCCTCGTGCTTGATGTTAATAGGTCTTGTTTGTTCCTATCACCATATGGCATATATATATGTGTGTGATAGCCTTCTTATTATCTAGTATTAGTATTAGTTGGACTTTTTAATTATTATTAGGGTCTTTTTATTTAAGTCTAGAATAAATAAATGGGCCGTGGACTTTCTTTCTTAGGGCATAAGTTAGAGTTAGGGTTTGAGTCTATTTAAATGAGGTTTCTCTAAATTATTATTATCTTTGGATCATATTATTGAAGAAATAATTTGGCTTGTGGCGAGAGATTTCTCCGTGGCGAGATTTATTTCCTTGTGGCCTCTTTTGATTACGTTCTTTTAGCTTATCAAGAAAATTCAAAGGTTATTTATATTAAATTCCTATCCTTTTTATATACCAATTTCTCTACTCTATCAATTGGTCCGACACATCAATTCCTTCATAACCACACGTATGAAAAACCAATCGGATGGAGAAGTTCGAAAGAACTTATTGCCGCCAACCATGCCAAGTTGATGCCCCCTTATCGCTATGGGCATTCCTCTTCCACCACCGCCAAAGTCCACCACGCCAAAGAACTTCATCAACCGTGGCAAACGGCAACGCGTCGACCCTCGCCGCCACAGATCGTCATCTTCAGCATCGCCACAGGCGCTTTACACCCCGGTGTTGTCTTGAAGCTCACTTTAACAGGGCGCTCCCCATCGTCCGAGAAACCACCTCATTGCGGGCCAATGGAAGCATCACCCCAACCATCACGCAAGAAACTTCTCGATTCTTTGTTGGTGCCCGCAAAATCTGCACCATGTGAGCCTCTCCCATCATCAAATACCCGCCACTTGTCTCTAGGGTTAGTCATCGTGATCTGCAGCAATGACACCACCAACAAAGCTTTTCGCCCTTCAACCGAGAATAATATGATCGCAAAGACTCGCCTGTGTCGAAAGCGGTATTTTCGTCCCAGAGAACAATTGGGTTCAACTCACCTTCATCGCCACCTCGGTCTCGTCGAAATACATTGGGCTCGGGAGGTGCTTCACCAGCAACCAACATGATGGGGACTCAATTCACATACGACCACTCGAAAATTAGATTTTCCTCTGATTGGAGCAAAGATGCAGCGCGGTTGAAGTTTTTTGACCTTAGTTCCTTGTCCCACCTTGAGGACAAGGTTGTTCCTAAGGGGGAGTATTGATACGCCTCCTTATTATCTAGTATTAGTATTAGTTGGGCTTTTTAATTATTGTTAGGGTCTTTTTAATTAAGTCTAGAATAAATAAATGGGTCGTGGGCTTTCTTTCTTAGGGCATAAGTTAGGGTTAGAGTTTGAGTCTATTTAAATGAGGTTTCTCTAGAATTATTATTATCTTTGGATCATATTATTGAGCAGCCGTTTGGCTTGTGGCAGAGATTTTTCTTTGGCAAGGATTTATTTCCTTGTGACCTCTTTTGAGGATTTCGTTCTTTTCGTTTAACTGTAAAATTCAGTGTTATTTATATTAAATTTCTATCTTTTTTATATACCAATTTCCTCTGCTCTATCAGTGTGTTCTTATGTGTCGTATTTGTGCGTGTATGTGTGACTTTTTCTTTTTTTTTAATTATATAGTTTGAAATTTATTTTATTACCTTATGATTTCATTTGAGTTTATGTCTTGAATCAATTTAAGTTGAGAGACTGCTAGAAATTACATGTGTCAATACAGTCACGCATGCGGCCGAAAAGCCGAAAACTAAATGGGCCAAACGACATATATAGTTTTAAATTTTCAACGGACTTGAGACTTAAATTGAATATTGTCAAAAATATTGAGATTAAATAGACAATAAAAAGAGATATGGAACTGAATCTATTTGAAACCAAAATTATGGGATCATTTGTGATTCCAACTCGTACATTTAGTTGTCTCGTGATATTATGAAAGAGGTAAATCGTGCAATTGTATAAGAAAGATGTGATTCAGAGTGTGTAATTTAACATAAGGAATTTTTCTAATAGTTACTTTTATAGCAAGACTTATGCCCTCATATTTCTATGATCACCTGTAATCTCTGAATCCGAACGTCTGAATGCATTAAAATTTCGCATCATTGTTTAACTTTATCGCTCTTTTGTTTTTCTTTAACACTAATTTATAATTCTTTTCTTTCTTCCTAAAAAAGGAAAAAAAAAAAAATGAGTCAAGATTAGGGTGTGTTTGGTGTTCTTTTTCTTTCTTCTTAAAAATATTTAAAGAGGTAATTGAGTCAAGGTTGGAGTCAGTACTGTTATATAAGGAATGGGCTGATGGTCTGGTAAAAATAATACTTTTTTTAATTATATATAACTTAATTACTAAAAAGTCGTCGCAATGTTAATGGATTGGTTAAAATTGAAGAAATATGGCACCTTTTTTTTTTTTAATAGAATATGGTAACTGCTACAATTTTCTTCGTGAAGTATGGCAAAGTTTTGAAGTTTAAAATTATTATAAAGTACTGTTCACAGATATTTACGTGCTGAATTTTCTTGCTTCCTTCTTATGCTGATTATTTGAAGTTTTAAAATTTTCATATATGTCCATCATTCTTATGTGCATGTGATGTTTGTCACCTAATGTACTAGGTAGTTGGTTTAGCATGTGTTATGTTGCATTTTATGTATGAGTAAAAAATCCAAAAACTCAAAAATATTTATGAAGACATGAAGAGTAAATCTCATGCACATCAAATGTACCATACAGTTCAAGTGTTTTTTTTAAAAAAATATTCAAATTATTTTTACTTAAACTTACATTTTGTTGTTTATTTATAATAAAATATGCAAGTTATTTTCATCAAAACATGCAATTTATTTTTTATTTTAACGATAGGCCACATCTCACATTATTGCATATGTTATTATTTTGCATAGGAAATAAATATACTTTACAAAAGACATATAAACATAAACATATTTATATTAGTAGCTACAGAGTAGGGACCTCGTTTGTTAAATAAAACCTCCAGGAAAATAATAATAATATGACTAATTCAATGGGAAATGAAAAAAAAGATGGGAACATTTTTACTTTTTTTGCGTGTGAATTTGACAAAAATGCCCTTATTTTCATTTTTAGATTTCAATCATTCTATTGGAGATCGATTTTAAAAAAGATGATTAAATTTTTTTGTCTTGTCATCTTTTTTGTGTCTTGTCATATTTAATGATTCACTTTATTTTTAATTGTAATTATAATATTATTTTATATATGTATACCCCCTTTTTTTCATTTTCCACTTTCTTCTTTGGATCACATCAAAAAAAAGGTGATGATTTTTTTTGTTCTTGTCACCTTTTTTTATCTTGTCACATTTAATGTATACACTTTATTTTTAATTGTAATTATAATATTGTATTGTATGTGTATCTTTTATTATTTATTTTTAGATTAAAAATATTGCATATACCTATAAAAATAGGTTGTTCAATAATAAATCATTACATATCCTACAAAATGATATTACTTTTTTTAATTTTTGTGCATTTTTCACAATTTTTACGTTTAATTATAGAAAAAATTGCAAACATTTTACATTTTTTTTAAAATATAATTATTTCTTCTTTTTAATACTGAAAAAAATAAAAAATACATATACCTATATACGCAGTGTCCTCCAAGTAAAAAAAATATTGCATATACTTAATTTACATTGTATATGAAAAAAAACATTGCATATAAAAAAAGCATATACTAAAACACTTTGTGTATACACTTAATAATTGCATATATACCAAAAACATTGAATAAACTTTGAAGTTTACATTATTTACATGTAATTTACATTGCACAAGAGTAAAAAAAAAATTGTTTGAAGTGTAAATCACAAAAAAAAAAAAAATATATCCAATTTCAAAATTTCCCCATTTTCACGGCCTTTTTTAAAAAATCATGCAAATCCATTTTTACCATACCCATATATCTATAAAAAATGCATTGTCCGTAAAAAAAAAAAAAATTGCATATATTAAAAAATTACACGCTTTCTTTATATTACATTGCATCATATAAATTACATCAGATATTTTTTATACTAAATTGACTATAACTTTTGGAAAAAGCATATACATAAAGATTGTATATAAATTAAAAATATGTTTCTAGCAAAACCTTTATATTAATAGACAAAAATCAATTTATGCTCTTACTAATCAAAATGGCAAAAAAAGAAAAAACGAAAAAACACAAGAATTCATTTTAATTGTTGAAGAAGATTTGAAGGGGACCCCAAAATTTTAAACATCCATTTGAATGAAAAAAAATATATTGGATAATTTGGGGATGAAATCTAATTTAACTTAGATGAGAAAAATCCAACGCTGCAAAATGGATTAAGATAGCATATGGGCCATTCTCCATTTGGGCCCAATAACATCCCTTCGGCCCCTCTTCCAAATTCATCCCACACCCCGAAAACCCCAGATCTATTCCGCCTCCATAGATCCAAAAGACACATTTCACCACCACCATCAAGAAAAAATTCGACATTTTTATTTTTTTCATATAAATATTCTTTTAGCTAGGGTTTGAAAACAACTCCAATCACCGCACAATTGCCACCCACTAGGTGGGGGATGATGAAACCCCCTTCCACTTCAAGATTTAAGGATTTCAACCACAAGATGTCTTCCTTAGAGTTTGATTTCTTTTTTATTTTGAAAGAAAATGATGATGGTATCATTTGTTTATTGAAAAAAATTTTTTGTGAGAGAAATTTGGAAATTGAGGGGAGGAATGGGAGAGAGAGAGTCTTTGGTGTTGAGATTTTGAGAATATTGGGAGAGTGGTTTGAAATAGGGATTTTTAGTTTTTTTTACCGTGTGTGTGTAAGATGGTATGTAAGTGTGTGTAAGATGGTGTGTAAGAGCATGATTAGACAATTTTAATTTAATTAATAAACCTAAAACAATGTTTTATCAGCTCAAGGGCAGCAATGGTTTTTCAACCCACTAAAATTGTACTAGATTGCTAATTTTTGGGCAAAATGTACTAGATTGCTATCACTCTCCATTTAGTGTACTACATTGCAATTACCCCAAGAGGTCCACGATATTTTAAAGGAAAATAATAATAATATGACTAATTCATTTTCCAAGGGAAAAAACATGAAACGCGACGAAAATGAGTTGCCAAACGGAGGAGAATATAGTGATGAGAGCAGTAGGTGTGCCAAATTTTAGATGCAATCATTCTATTGGAGATCGATTGTGGGAATCCTATTAAATTAGAGACAGAAATATGGGTAGGTATACGAGGACGAATTTCATACACTTGCCCACATTTTCATCCATGTATTATATAATTTTCATAACATATAATATTATTGTATAATTTTAAATAATTATTTTTACTAACTTGAAATAAAATTTTACCTCAATTGATAAAAAAAAATTAATGGAGGAAGTAGTAAGTTTTAAGGATATTTCACCTATGTTAAATAAATAAGGGGAATTACGCAACTATGGTATTGCGCCAGGACGTTAGTCGGTTATGTTGAATATTGTTCGGCGTACATATAAACTGAAACTTTTATTTATATAACTAATAAAACCATCCCTCTTTTCGATGAAAGTTGATTTTTTATCACGATTTTTTTTTCAATGAAGTTTTGTATTAATAATTGAAATAATAAAATGACAAAGTACATGTGACATCGAATCGGGAGAGAGGAGTACTATTCTCTATTATAGTTTAATAAACTAACGTTGAATATCGAATCTAGCTAACTGCATTCTTATCTCTGTTGAGATATTCTAACTGGGCCCAATATACGCCCAAGCCAAGCCTACTTCCCTAACTGGACTATAAAGGCTGGTGAAAAGCCCAAGCCCAAATTCTGATATCAGCCTGATGAAAGGGCAACACAGCAGAATAAGAAAGCCCAACTCTTACTTTTCAATTGATCATCTTTTTCTTTTTTCTGAAAGGGTCTTTTTAATTGATCATCAATATTTGGTTATTCTTTAATAATCTTTTTTGCACAAAACTTAAGTAGTATGCATCCAAAACACTAGAAAAGCATGCATGAAAAAAATTGAGAAATGAAAAGTTGGATTCCATCACAAAACTTGAAGAAACATTTCAAATAAAAATATTTACAAATATAATAAACATAAGAAAATTAATAGCTCATGAGTTGCCAAATAAAAGAGGAGACTTTGCTAACGACTCTGCAGTGCGGCCTTCAGTATTTGTGCTATTCGTGGTAGATGAGAAATCATAATGCTCATAAACTTCAACAGAATGGAACTCAGTTTGTTCAGTATCATTATATTGTAAATCTGAGCCATCTTTCGACATTTTAATTCTTTCCAACTCCGTTGCTACTTCCTTCATCGTCGGCCTTTTCTTGCCGTTCAAATTCAGACATCGCATTGCAAGCTTGGCAACTGATGTAACATCTTCTGTTCCACTTTCTTTGACAACATCAGGATCAAGAATCTTGAACAAATTGTTTTCCTCCATTGAATGCAAGAAATGCGTAGCTAAACTCCTTCCAACTTCATCTCTAAATGCTGAGATAGCTTTCTCCCCAGTTAGAAGCTCAACCATAACTACACCAAAACTATACACATAGCTCTTTTCTGTGTACTGACTCGACTGGAAATACTCGGGGTCCAAGTACCCAAAGGTTCCAAGTACTCTTGTCGTCAAATGTGTTTGATCAATGGCGATTGACCTTGATGTCCCGAAATCAGACACCTTTGCCCGATATTTTTCATCTAAAAGTATGTTTGTCGACTTGATGTCTCTATGATAGATAGGAACCGATGCAGCATAGTGCATGTAAGACAGAGCTTCCGCTATTTCGGACGCAATCCTTAGACGCATCTGGGAAAACCTCGTCGTTCTTATTATGGATATGATGGAAAAGTGTACCATTTGGGATGAACTCGTACACCAGAAGAGGGACTTCTGTCTCGAGACAGCATCCTAGTAACTTCATAATATTCCTGTGGTTAATCCGCGACAGTATTACAACCTCGTTAACCGGAACAATTCTTCCATCAGGCAACATTCCTTTGTACACCGCCCCTTGCCCGCCCCGACCAAGTATCCGATTCTCATTGTACCAATCAGTGGCTAGACCTAATTCTTTCGCACTGAACAACCTAATGTTCTCAACACCACCACCATCGCTCGACGATAACTGCTGTTGCAATAACAACCCACCGTTGCGTTTAAAAAACGCCTTTCTCCTGTTTGACTTGATTCGTTTCCTTATAGCTCTCCAAAACACCCATCCCCCACCAAGCAGCACCAATGCAATCACGCTTCCAATGGCAGCAAACGTTGCTCTCGGTAGAACATCCACAGTTTCTCTCTGGCATTTAAAACTCCCCACCGTGTTGACACAAGTATTCCCTTAGCCCATGCAAAAATTCAAAGCCGTGCTATTAGTACGACACTCGTCAATATCTTGGCACCCGTCTTGGGGAAGATAAGGATTGCCTTCAAAGCCAGCTTCACAGTAACATCTGGTAACATTAATTGTGTCCCCAGCATCATCATCTAGCGATAGTGAAAAGGACACACTCTCGTTCTTGCAAGTAACAGGGGATTTGAGATTCCCTGCTGGAATCTCAAATTCCCAAACAAGAACCAGAGGTACCTCACCCAACGACACACTCGAGTTGTCAATATAATTCATGTAATTTCTTGGCCTCGCTAACCACGTACGGTCACTCACAAAGGCATATCCACAGATAGCCTGGTTTCCAGAAGGTTCGGAGTCGTAAAATAACTCAGGTTCTAGGAACGTGGATGGTATCGCTGTTTGGCAGCAGTTCATTCCACTGCAGCAGTTGGGTCCTCTGCAGTTGGGCATGTAACCGCCACAAATCGGGGCGCATCCGCCGAAGGAAGGGTTTTTGCCGTAATCTAATAGCCAGGCCTTATTCTTGCAACCAATCACCACCAGACTATTGTAGAGATTGGAGTAGCGAAAATGGCCGCCGCTCAGAATTTCTCCGACGAGAATCACCTCCCGTGTGGAATTGCAGAGCAGAGGGAAGACGTCTTGCTTCACTCGAACTGTCTTTTTTTGTAAGGAGAATTGAACTACTTCTAGTTTCACTGTGGAGGAAATTTGCAAGTATGGTTTTGGGGGATTTGTTGTGTCATTACATGTTACTGTAAAAAGAGACCATTGTAAGCAATTAACCAAGAGTAGGTCTCCTGAATTCGCATGAACTCTCTCATTCGAGAATCGAGTATCACTTATGTATACCAAGTTATACTGTATAAAAAATGCTTGATTTTTAAACAGTGACATTTCGTCTGAATTAAGATTCACATAATTTTTTGTTATTACAGAACAGTAAATTCAAAGGGAAAATTATATTTGGTAGTAGGAATCAATTAAAATAATTAAGCTTATGACTTATAAAACATCGTAATTTTTGTACTTTATTTTTTAGTTTGGCTTTCCACATGGGATCTAAACGAGCACCACATCATTAAAATAGTGGTGGGAACTGAAATAAAATCCTGCTAAATTAAGTGCAAAAATCAGATAACAATTGAACCAATTTATGAAGTATGAGATTTAATTTGAGAGAATTAATTTGTTTGAGACTGAAATTACTAATATTATGCTGTTCATTTTTCTATAATAATTCGAGATGAGACAATTCGCATGTAATATTCAAGATCCACCACTTTGCATAGATTTCCATTTTCTTTTATTAGTTTGAACAGAAAAGCTGGGTGAAAAGAGCAGGTAGTTAGTTACCTGTAAAAGATTGTTGGGCGCTGCATTGAGAGCCAATACCAAAGGGATAAGGGACTGTCACGTTTCCACATTTTTCAGGGCAATTAGGCTTCGACAAAGATACTCCTTCGCTCATACTATTTATTACGCATACCGATGAGTATACAATCAAAAACACTATTGACGATAGCTTCATCCCTCAAAATTCAGCTTCCAAATATTTGTAAATATGAATATTGAAGATAAGCAGCAAGGAATTAATATATAGTTGGATCTACCAAGAAATTAGTAGTTGAGCTTGAGATAGATATATATCCGCGTGCTATTTAATTCTTGGATTAAGACAGAGACTTGACTTGGTCCGGTCTAATCGGGTAAAAAATTAAATAAATAAACTTTAGCATTTGAACGCAATCAATTATTTCAAACACATGCGCTGATAATTTTATGTAATTAGAGTGCTTTTTCTGAAAATGATACAATCAACGAATCAACATTTACAGTTTTTACGTAATTACTACAAGAAAAACACACATAATCTTCAACTAAGAGACTTGAAAGAGAGAGGACAAGAAAAGTCAAGAGAGATGTAATTAGACTTGGCCCGGTCTAATTGTTTTAAAAGAATTAAATGCACCGCGTCGAACCGTTGTCAAGCAAAAAGAAATTGATATACAAAGATCTACGAAGATTCATATCGTTTTGTACTTTTAACTATATATAAAATAAACGCTTGTAACTATTCCAAACAAAAACATTAAACTATGTTCTTTTTTTAACTTTTTTTTTTTATGTAATCTATGTCACTTTTTTTGATAACAAATCATAACGCTTCTAAAATCTGATAATACAGTCCATGGATCTACGAAGAAATAAAGACCTAATCCAATCAAAAAAAAGCTCTATTTTACTTTTCAACTGATCAATTGATCATTAATATTTGGTTATTTAAGGGTGCCTTAATCTTGGATACAATCAACGAATCAACATTACTACAAGAAAAACACACATAATCTTCAACTTTGTAGGTCAAGCGTCTTCCCCCACCCCCACTCCGGAATGGTGGAGGTGGTAAATATATAAAAAAAGCATTAAAAAAATGTCACATGCGCTGATAATTTATCCCCACATTGGAGGATAAAACTTTTGAAAATGATCCTAACGATCAACGCAAATCAACACCCAAAAACCATTATTACAAAGACGCCCACACATAATCTTCAACTAAGAGACTTGAAAGAGAGGGGACAAGAAAAGTAAGAGAGAGGTAATTAGACTTTGCCCGGTCTAATTGTTTTAAAAGAATTAAATGCACCGTGTCGAACCGTTGTCACAATCAAAATAGTCTACTCTTACTTTTTCACTAATCAATTTTGTCATTATGAGAATAAAACGCGTTATTCCAAAATGTAGATTAACTATTTTTCATTTAAAAATGCACATTTCTATGTAAAAAAGTCAAATTTTTATGGATAACAAGTTGGTTCCATCACAAAACTTGAAGGAATTTCTCAAAATAAAAAATTACAAATAATCAAAAAGTTCTACTCTTACTTTTCAACTGATCAATTGATCATTAATATTTGGTTATTTAAGGGTGCCTTAATCTTTTTTCTTTCCTTAATTTTTATCTTAAAAAAATACAAAACTTATATGGATAAGTTGGTTCCATCACAAAACTTGAAGGAATATCTCAAAATAAAAAGAATTACAAATATAATAAACATATATAAGCAGTTTTAGTTCATAAGTTTCTAAGCAAAAGGGGAGCATTTGTTAAGGAGTTAGTGAGGCCTTTGCTATTTGTGCTGTCCGAGGCATATGGGAAATCATAATCACCATAAACCTCAAAAGAATGGAACTCAGAGTGTTCGTCTTCATATTGTAAAGTCGAACCAATTTTCGACATTTGAATTCCTTCCAATTCCGCCGCTACTTCCTTTATCGTTGGCCTATTCTTGCCGTTCAAATTCAGACATCTTACTGCAAGCCTGGCGATTGCCGTAACATCTTCTGTTTCACCTTCTTTGACAACGTCTGGATCAAGAATCTTGTACAAATTGTTCTCCTCCATGGCGTTCAAGAAAAACGTAGCTAAACTTCTTCCAGCTTCCTCTCTAACTGCAGAGATAGCTTTCTCCCCCGTTAGAAGCTCAACCATAACTACACCAAAACTATAAACGTCACTCTTTTCTGTGAAGTGGCCCGACTGAAAGTACTCAGGATCCAAGTAACCGAATGTTCCTAGCACTTTTGTCGTCAAATGAGTTTGATCAATGGCGATTGATCTTGATGTCCTGAAATCAGACAACTTTGCCCGGTATTTTTCATCCAGGAGTATGTTTGTTGACTTGATGTCTCTATGATAGATAGGAACCGATGCAGCATAGTGCAAGTAGGACAGAGCTTCTGCTATTTCTATCGCAATTCTTACACGCATCTTCCACGACAATGAGAAAATCTCATCGTTCTGTTCATGGATATGTTGGAAAAGTGTACCATTTAGAACAAACTCGTACACTAGAAGAGGGACCTCTGTCTCGAGACAGCATCCTAGTAACTTCACAATATTCCTGTGGTTAATCTGCGACAAAATTACAACCTCGTTAATGAATGTTTCAATTTCAACTTCGTCCACCTTCTTGGACTTCTTAACCGCGACAATTCTTCCATCAGGCAACATTCCTTTGTACACCACGCCCTGTCCGCCCCGACCAAGCACCCGATTCTCATTGTACCGATCAGTGGCGAGCGCCAGTTCTTTCGATTCGAACAACCTTATTTTCTCAACACCACCATCGATCGAAGACAACTGCTGTTGCAACAACAACCCACCGTTCCTCTTAAACCACGCCTTTCTCCTATTCGCCTTGATCTTTTTCCTTACAACTCTCGAAAACACCCACACCCCACCAAGCAAAACCAATGCACCCGTCGCACTACTGAGGCCCACTATCTTTGTATTCGTACGATTACTATTACCATCTTCTAGACATATAAAACTCCCAACCGTGTTGACACAAGTATCCCCGACACCCACGCAAGCACTCAAACTCGTATTATTGATATTACACTCGTTAATATCTTGGCACCCACCTTGCAGAATATACGGATTGCCTTCAAATCCAGCTTCACAGTAACACCTGGTAACATTAATCAAGTCCCCAGCATCATCATCTAGTAAAGGTGAATACGACACACTCTCATTCTTGCAAGTAACAGGAGATCTGACATTCTCCGTCGGAATCTCAAAATCCCAATCAAGAATCAGGGGAACTTCTCCCAACAACATATCAACAGGGTCGGGGAAAACACTAGAATTACCAAGGTAATTCACGTAATCTCTCGCTAACCACGTGTGATCACTCATAAAGGCATATCCACAAACAGTTTGTGTTCGTGAAGTTTCGGAGGAGTAAAACACCTCCGGTTCCAAGAAATGAGACGGGATAGTCGTCTGGCAGCAGTTCATTCCACTGCAGCAGCTCGACCCTTTGCAGTTTCCCATGTTAGTGCCGCAAATGGGGGCGCATCCTCCGAATGAAGGATTTTCGTCTAAATTTAATAGCCAGGCCTTGCTCTTGCAGCCAATTACGACCAGATTGTTGTAGAGAGTGGAATAGCGAAACGGGGGGCGGAGAATTTCACCGATGAGAATCACCTGCCCTGTGGAATTGCAGGGCAGGGGAAAGACGTTCTGTTTCACTCGAACTATCTTTTTGTGGAGGGAGAATTCCAGGGCTTCTAATTTCACGTTGGACGAAAGCTTCACGTACGGTTTTGAAGGACTGGTGGTGTGGTTACATGTTACTGTAAAATTGAGACCGTTATGAGCAATTTTAAGAATAGCAAATTGAAGGCAAATGCACATATCGATTCTTTATAAATAAAATCTCATACAAGTATATATAAACATCACAATTTTAATTCTAATTAGTAGTTCCGTTCGATATTTGCATTTGTCACTCACATGAGCAATTGGATTTCACTTTCACGTGCAATCTATACGAGCAGCTAGCGGACCATTAAAATAGTGTCCTAAAGCAAAATTGCTCACGAGAGCAACACGTGCAAAGTTATAAATTATGAGACTTAATTGAAAAAATTGATTTGCATTGGATTGAAATGTCAAAAATTGCACAAATTTATATACTCACATATCCAAGGAAATAATGGAATCCATTATTTTGCCACGTAATTATTTTATGTCTTGCTATTTGAAACAAATTTGTCATGAAACATGCCAGATCTTCAAGAATCAAAACATACATGTAACTATCCATCTTTCTTTTAATGATTCGACACGAGATAATTCACATGTGATATATTCAATCAAGATCAAAGCGAAGCTTGGTCATTTTGTATAGAATTCTGTAATTTTTTAAATATATCTTGTATACAAAAAAGGGTGAAAAGGGCATATAGGTACCTCTAAAAGATTGATTGGCGCTGCATTTTGAACCCATTCCAAAGGGATAGGGAACAGTCACATTTCCACATCGTTGAGGGCAACCAGGAATTGACAAAGATACCCCTTCACTCGTATTTATTGTTATGCATACGATATGCAATGAAGAACACTATTGAGGATAGCTTCATCCCTTGAAATCCAGCTTCCACTGTAAAAATGATGCACAAAAAAAAAGTTGCAAGAAAAAACAAGGAGGCAAATTTTTTGTATTTGTATATATCATTTTCAGAACTGAAAATCTAACGAAACACATGATTCGAGATCTTTCAATAAAATATACTCCTACAACCTAAGAGTATTAAGGTTGGGCTGATTAATTTTGGGCCAAGACACCCCAACCGCTTATTGAGCTTTCCCTTACTTTTTTCTGAAGGGTTGGGCTTTTCACTGAAACTATTTGGTGATGACAAATAATACAGTGAGGTTTGCTTTCAAAAAAAAAAAATTACGTTCATGCAAAAGAAAATGTCTATTTTTTTATTTCTTCTATATTCAATTCATTTTTTTTTAATAAAGTGATATTGATTTTTTTTTTAAAAAATTGATTATATAAGTTACAACAACAGATAAAAATGAAGTATAACTAAGATTAACCAAAGATAAAATTATCTATTTTGATTTTTTTTAACCGGATAAGGGAGTAAATTAAAAGACATGGACTTTTTAATTAAAATTTACCAGATCAACCTATTTTCAATTGTGGAGAAACGTATGGGCTCGCGTGATCATTTGCTAAAAAGATACTCCCTCCGTCCCCAATAAATATGTTCATTGAGTTGGGCACACGTATTAAGAAAATTTAATATTTAAATATAAAAAGCAGAAAAGTATAAAAGTATTAAAGGTATTGTTGGTAGATCAACCACCTGCAAATTAAAGTGGAAAAGGCTATTAGCAATTAACCTGGAAAAATTTTGACCCCAACAAATTCAGGCAACACAATTTCAAAACTGGGAGAATCGGGGGCCACAATATCTATCATAACCTGGAAAATAGAAAAATTCATTGTCAATTCTCGGAATGCCCCATTAAATTGAGCACATATGCCCCAATAAATATAGAGAAAATAAATTGTACTAGCATCTTAAAAAAAAAAATTACGTTCTTGCCAAAAATAAACAAATTGTAAGCATCTTGAACCAAAAAATTAACAATGAGATTTCGAATAAATTTTTTTAACACAGGATAATTTTTTAAAAATCAATCAAACCTTGTAATCGGGAACTACCATGTTGAAAAAATCAAGCTGGGCACCACCGTTCATCGACAACTAAATCGGGCAAAAAGTGTCTTCGACGCTTAGTGTTTTCGAACAACATTGCAAATAAACCCAACACCATTTTATATCGATTTTCAAAAGTGTCTTCGACACTTTCATACCATAGGTTCACTCATAACATCAAAATTTTGTGAATTCTTCTATATTCAATTCATTTTTTTTTTAATAAAGAGAGAGAATCGTTGATTTTGATAGACGCGAGCGAAAAATTGATTAGGGTTTGTGGGGATGGGAGATGAACATAGATAGAAAGAGAGAGATGAACGCGAAAAATAAAATGGGGTGGGTTTGGGTAGATTTAGTTGTGTGTTAATTAATGTCAAACGGTAGTTTAGGATTTTAATTTTAGTTTAAAAATGAATATGGGTAAATTAAAAGATATTGTAAATAAATGATGATAAAAAGGGTAGAAATTAAGGGGTATTTTCATATTTCTTAAATAAATGAAAAGTCCTTTTGTGGAGAAAATAAATAAAAGCGCGTGATCATTTTTTTTAAAAAGAGATATTATATTTGAAGGTCTAATTCAAAAAAGCAGAAGTTGGGGGTACGTAATTTTCTTATCAATAAAAGAACGCAATCATGCATGATGATTTTATAATTCATCATTGTAAATTCGAGAAAATAAATTGTACTAGCTTCTTGCATGCATTATTGAATAGTCTATATGATTAATTAATTAAATGGTGTCGTGTGTAAGATGAAATATTAATAATCAAGCCATTTTTTTCTAATTTATTTGAATTAATTAATGTGGCGTCCAAAAGAAAGAGGGAATGACAAATTATTTTTTTAAAGCTACGATTGAATTGTGCTTTCCCAAAAAAAAAAAAAAATAGCTGGTGCTGCATTATGAGCGACCAAAACCGTATACTTTGATGCGGTGGTGGAATATTTTTTGGTTAAACATTTTCACTTGGATAGAAGGGGAAACGTAGCACTTAGAGCAAAGGCGTTGAGTTTTGAAGAATAATATCAATATGTTTCTTGCAGTTGCAGCAATATACATTTAAGAGACGTCATTTGGAGGGTCTAATCTCATCCGACTCGTGATCTTCTGATGCCTTTCATATCCCACACAAACAAAAATCACTTCATATTTTGTAAAAGTTTTACTCTCTCCGTCCCACGAGGACTTGAACATGGAAAACAACACGCAAACCAAGTAAAGTGGGTTTGAGTTGAATAAAATAAGGGTGTTGTGAGTGTATTAATATTATACTCCCTCCGTCCCAAAATTATTGTCCAGTATTCTATTTTGGGCGTCCCACAATTTTTGTCCACTTTCCTAAAATGAAAAGTTTCATCAATATAAACACCATTCACAATACATATAAATTATACCAATTGTCACTCACTTAACCCTTACACTTTAATACTTTATCACTTTTTCACTTTACAATAAAGTTAATTTACCAATTCTACCCCTTACACTTTAACATTTTATCATTTTTTCTTAAAAATCGATCACACAGTAAACCGGACAATAATTTCGGGACGGAGGGAGTATTTGTTTTCATTTTGGGAATGTTCAAGTAATATTGGGACGTCCAAATAAGATAAATGTTCAAGTAATGTTGGGACGGGAGAGTACTCACGTGAAATTTTTTTTCACATGAAATTTAAATTATAAATTATTTCCTCAATATTTAATAATTGATATTATTATATTTATAAATTAATATTATAACATTAAATTGTATGGGTATTAATTTATAAAAATAGTGATATCAGTTTCATATTATGAATATGTATAATAGGAGAGTTGGTTCTATTTATTTGGTAAAATTCAATATTTAAAGTTTTAAGGTTGTAGAATCTAATTTTCCTTGTTGAACTCTTTCCCTACTAAACAAATTCTATGTGGGTGTTTAAAACGCCACTCCACGCCTAAATTTTATTTATTTTAAGTTAGGTCTTACCAATTTTTAAGAATTTTTTTTTTTATAGTTTTCAAATGAGTTTACAAACACGCACTACATTAATGAAAAGATTGTGTAAAAACAATATTGGCAAAAAAATTCCTTTTCATGACTTATGATAGGAGTATTATTTTAACTTCTTAAAGAAGTTACAATTAAGGTTGGGGATTTGAAAATTCAACTTAAAGTTTATGAGTGATCGATGTTATGATTTGTTAATGAATGGAGTTATGGGATGTGAGAGAAAGATTTCATGTCAAAAAAAGGAGGAAACACTCTCTTGTGATATGTTTCACACCGTCTAAAGAATCAATTCAATAGAATGGAAATGAGTAGTTAATATGTCTCATAATTGAATTGGTATGTTTGTGAAACTTATTTATCGTAAAATTGGTTTTTTTTTATAGAGTATGTAATATAAATTACACTCTTTAGTAATATAAGTCACACTCTTCAGTTATCATTACGACACTCTTTGATATAATATAAGTCACACCCTTTACTTTTATGAGTAATACTCTTTATAGTAAAACGTCACACCCTTTACAATAAAAAGTCACACTCTTTAGTAATAAAAGTCACGCTCCTTAATCAGTTTCACCGTAAAACTTGTTCACACTATACTTTGCCCTCATAATTTATCTAGAATTAATGACTCTCCACTACAAAGTTTCTAACAAAAAGACTTTAAAGTACAAAGTATCTTTAAAGTGACTCTAAAATACAATTTGTACCAAAAATACCCCTTATTTTATTTTTGTATGTATTCATAATTTTATTTTTTTGTTTTGACCAAGTACACATTTTGGGAAAGTGCGGATTCGAATTACAAATTTTATAAAATCTGAAATTTAAATTAAATTATATAAAAATTTGTAACTAATAAAAAGTGGAATAAAAAAGACGAAAAAATTGCACTCCAAAATTGGCCTAGTAGTGCAGAATATTAAAAAAAATGCACTCCAAAATGAGTCAGAAGTGCAGAAAACGGACAGAAGAGCAACTTAGATTTTTTAACCATATTTTTGTACCTTAAAATCAAAATAAAATTACTTTGTACCTTAGAATCACCTATGGAGTGATTGTGTACATTTAGAGTGACTCCCCCATTTATCTAACATTACAACATAATCAACAATATTAAAAACTAGTCATTATGAAATCAGCCATAAATGAATGAATATAAAAAAATATAATGTTCTGTCCTCCACATCTGTCTGCAATACTGCTTATAATTTAGGTCATCGACAAATTCACTTAATTTAGGTGTTGATGTTCGAAACAATATGATGAAAAAATGATATCGCAATTCTGTCATAACGACTTTAGGCAAAAACAGAGTCAACTTTAGAATGATGAGTTGATAAGAGCACGTGGATCCTTTGAAACGAGACAAAATCTACTATAAGAATTTTAATACATGAAAAAACTTTAATTTACAATCAAATTCTGTAATTGTTGAAGGTAAGATAAAATTGAGTAGTTCATGGTTCACTCGGCCCAAATTATTCATGGTTCACTCGACCCGAATAAATCATAATTTAGAATTCATTATTTAATGTTTAGGATGTAGATGATTGATTTAGGACAATTTTATAAATTTTTATACATAAAATTTTCACACTATACATACTTTTGAAACAAATGTTTTGTAATAAAGGAAAATCTATGTAGTGGCATTTGGGATGTGGCGAATCTGAAAAAAGATCCCGCAAATCTCAACCACCAATTAACACTCTCTTACTTTTGATGCAATTAATTCACACCCATTATTCAGTATGTATTTCTTGAACAATATTTGTAGTTATTTTGGAAATATAACAATTAATATTAAGTTGGGTGTTTCTTACAACAGTCAACTTGTCGTACTGACTGTCAATAGTCAGGGTCTAAGATCGTGACACGTGTTATCGTACTCTATCGTACTAACTTGTTACCTGTTGTACTAATATATTATTTATAAATTATTTTTTAAATTGTATATTGTTATTTACAATTTTACCCTTTATAAAACAAAGTAAGAAATTAATCAGAATTTGAATATATAATATCCAATAATTCATTGTATACCTATAATTGAATCTAAATTGATTTTCACTATACACATACGAAGGAGGAAGAAGAAGTCACGGTGAAAGAAAAAAAAAAAGAAAAGAAATGCATGTCGTCGATCATGTTTTAGCCCTAAATCCTTGTGTTTGAATAAGGGACACAGCCGCAAGACTCTTCGTATCCCATCTCTGCCATCACCCTTTTCAATTCTGAGAAAAAACGTTTTGCTGCTTCTTCTCCGCTAACCTATTTTGTGCCTCCATATACTTGTTAGTAAATTTCTTACTATCTTGTCTTTGGGGATTTTTCTTGACATATTTCTGTTGACTATTTTTTTTTTCTCTGTTGGGTTAAAGTTTGATTCTTACCTTGGTTTATTTCGTTGTTTGAGATATTGCATTGACGTTTTATTTGAATAGGTTTATTGTGATTTTGTTGACTTTGGAATTTTAGAACTTCTTTTAGTTTTGGTCATTAGGGAAATCGATGCTGAGTTTTGTTGGAGTTTCTATCGCCTTGAAACACATATTTTTTCCCCTTAATTTGGTACAGTTGATATTATGGAGCTGTTATAAGAGTTCTTCATAGTATTGGAGTTTTCTGAATGTAATTATTCGTAAATGAGAAATTTAGCAGATCAATTTAATTCAGTTAAGGTTGACTTGTTTAGAAAATTTCTCTAGTTTTATGAATGTTAAATAAATTTAGAATCATGTTTAACCACTCTTGTGAGTGTCAAAAGTTGAACTAGACAATAATTATCTTGGGAGACACTCTTGCATGAGACCGTCTCACGGTTGAGATGGGGTATAAGTTGAGCATTGACGCTGTAACACTTTGGGAGGGGTGGATGTGATTTGTGTTAGGTTGTACCCCGTCTGATGCATGAGACCATTTCATATGAGTTTTTATCATATCTCTTGGTATTGCGGTGTAACTGATAAATAACTTAGTTAGGCTGTTGTATGTACGAAGACGTCTTTCTTATACTATCTCGGAGTATATTGTGGTTCGTAATATCTAGGAGATAAGTAGAAGCCTGTTTCCTGTACTAATTAATCTTAGTGACATTAATTTACTATTTTATCGTTTTTGTGCAAGTAAAAGTTATGATCAGTATATCAGTTTTGATTGCTAAACTTTTATGTCATATGGTCTTTAATACCTATTTTATGTCAAACCCTTGTCTCCTGGTATTGATACTCATATGGGTAATTTAAACACTTCTTTTTTTTTTAACATACTGATACTTTATTTGGTTTTTGGAGAGAAATGGGGGACCAGAGAAAGAGCCAGCAACTTATTTTTTGTTACCAAATTTTATTCTTATTTTAAAAGCCCAAAACAAGTGTTCTGATATAGTAGTTTTATCCTAGGCATTTATCATTTTGCAAGCCTAATTAGTATAACTCCTATTTTTTCTTTTTTAAAGGAAAAGATGAATCTATTGGTTGAGTACACGGGGTAGACAAATCCCTTAATCATACAACCAAAACATGAAAGATGCCGAAATTACAATTGGATGGTAGACATTCCAACAGCAGTTAGTCCTCCCAGTCATTAACCGAAGTAATAAACGAAAATGGATAATGCGATCGAATTAATTTCCATGCACTGAACTTGATGTCATCGATAAGCTTATCCATGGTGTATCTGTTTAATTTTTTTCGTGTAATTATTTTAGTTTAGTAGTAATCTAGTACTTATGTTTTAGTATACTACTAGTTAGGATACTAAATGATAATTAATTAATCCAAAGACCCACTAATCTAGCAATAATCCTTTATGTACTTATGTTTTTTTATGCACATTATTAAATTTGTAAATTTCATTTTTCAGGTACGAAGGACATAAAATTACGGGATGTCTAGCTAAGAAGAGCAAAATTGAACAAGAGAAGAAGTCACATTTCACCCAAGATGATGAGGATCCTTAGAGAAGAAGTTTTAATTGAGTTTGATAATGGAATTTTACACATATTATTACCAGATTTATATGAGTTCTAATACGGTTTAAGATAGGATTTTGAGTTTGGATGGAGTTGATATTATAGAGTTGTTGATTTGTTATTGGAGTAGAGTTATACTTGTAGATTGATTAGGAGTACTTTGAGTTGATTAGTTATAGATTAGATGATATGATGACGGTGTTTGATGAAATGCCTAAAAGAATTGGGTTGTAATTACAGTGATGTTTTCTTCCTATCCTAATGCTCGTAGTACTTTTTATTTCTCCGACATTTGATTGCTTAATTTGTGCTTGTACAGGATGAAATTTATCTTGAGATTTATGGTAATAATGGTGTTCAAGGAACTAATGTTGTTTCTCATGGGTCTAATACTTTGTTGTTACTTATGATATAAATGGTACTAAAAATCAGTGGAAAATGTTTTTCTAGGACAATAATTTTTAGGGGTTGTGTTTTAAGGACAATAATTGTACGGACTTGGAAATGTAGGACAATATATTTTAAAATATGTAAATGTAGGACAATATATTTTAAAATCTGTAAATATAGGACAATTGAGCTCGAATAAGCCCAAATTGGGCTGAAATATCATGTGAGGTTTGGGTTCGATTGTCCTACATTTACATATTTTTAAACATATTGTCCTATATTTATAAATTTTAAAACATATTTACAAGTTTTAAAATATATTATCCTACATTTCCAAGCTCGTAAAATTGTTGTCCTTAAAATACAACCCCCTAAGTTACTCTCCTTAAAAATCAGGATATTAATACTGTTATTATTTTTGTTCATAATGTTACTTTTGTTGCTACAAATCAGGTTGCTCAAGGACCTAAATTATCTAGCAAGCATGTTGTTGGTCAGCTAATACTGACCAGGGAGGTTCTGATATTGTCAGTAGTTTGATGATGTTAGGAGGAATTTATGTTATACATTGTGCTCATCCTGTGGGTTTTTATGCTGCTCAATTTGTGCACATATTAACTACTGATGATACCTTAGTAGGTTCTAAGGATACGTATCTAAGACATTAGACAATGGGACTTCTTAAAATAATAGTCAAAATACGTGAGGAAAGTCCAATTAAACATCGGTGGAAATCAATTTTCTTCGTCTAGTTTTGATTAGATTTTTATTATACGTTGTAATATTCGCAAGACGAGGACCTAAAGAAAGTAGGTTATAAAATTCACTTGAAATTTGAATAACGACATAAATGTCGTTATGATGGAATGGTTGTCGTAATTGAATTATACGACAATAAATTCATTATTTTCCTACGTTATCACGTTCTTTAATATTTTGAACATAAGAAATTTATGTACAAATATAAGTAAGTGATTGAAATCATTATACACCGTAAGAACGACATTTATGTCGTATAACAAAGTACTTGTTGTTATGGGCACGCAAGAGTAATTAAGCCATAAATTTGTATTTATTAGACAAAAGCTCATAATCCATTTCTATTACATGAAATGCAATTTTTAAAAAAGACAACTATTTAAATAAAAAATTATAAAGGATGACATGAAGAATAATAGTTTATGTTGACTAGAATTTTTGAATAAAAAAACATCTTAACTCGTATAGAAGTGATGCATTTTGATAGAGGTTTTCAAGCCATTCTAGTTTCATTCGCAAACTTAGTGTTTTTTATTATACATTGTAATATTCAAAAAATGTGGACCTAGAAAAAATGTAAATTATCAAATTCACTCAAAATTTGAATAACGATATATATGTCTTTATTGACGAAACATATGTCTATATTGACATATATGACAATAAATTCATTATTTTCCTACCCTATCACATTATTTAACATTTTGAACATAAAAAAATTATGTGAAAGTATAAATAAGTTATTGAAATCACTATAGACTAAAGGCAGATAAAATTCAAAAAAATAATAATACTTGGATATATTTTAAATATTTCTACAAATAAATAAATAATTATGAACACGGTTTGATGGCAAAGTGATAATTTTATTTGGGTAAATTGTGTCGAACCCCCCTGTGGTTTGTAAAATCGGTGTCAAACCCTCTGTGCTTTAAACATTTTGTGAAACCTCCTTGTGGTTTTATAAATATGGCGTGAAACCCCTTTGTGGTTTTTTAATATGGCGTGAAACCCCTATTTTTGTTGAGATAATGAAAAATGTATTACACACTCGCTTTTTAGTGTTATTTTTTTCACTTTTTTATGTTGGAAATGATCGAATTACCCTCCATTAACTATATTAAAGGTGATTTTAGTGCTAAGCCTTCATATTTTTACAATTAAATAACTATATAAAAACTTTAAATTGTAAAAATATGAAAGCTTGACGTCAAAATCCCCCTTTAATATAGTCAATGAAGTGTAATTATGTCATTTTCAAAAAAAGGGTGGAAAAAAACACTAAAAAGTGAGTGTGTAATACACTTGCCATTATATCAACAAAAATGAGGGTTTCACACCATATTCATAAAACCACAAAGGGGGTTCACACAATTTTTAAAGCACATGGGGGTTTGACGCTAATTTTTCAAACCACAGGAGGATTTGACACAATTTACCAAATTTTATTTGGAGAAGGTCTTAGTTTTTTTTTTTAAATAAAAAATCCCAAAAAACCATAAAATATATCCCAAAAAATTTATGATACCATATAAATTAAATATTATAGTATGATTCAAATCAAGTACACACACATACAAATTCCATAGAATATGTACCAATATTTAGGAGAACCATATAAATAAGATATTTTAGATGGAATCAAATTCAAAAAAATATATATATATAACCAATATTTAGAAAACCATATAAATCAACTATTGTAGACGGATTCAAATTCCATAAAATATATCTCAATTTTTATGGCAATCATCGAGTTCTTGGAACACATAGTCGATCATTGTCAAATTACTCCGACAACTTATATATGCTTGCCCTGTACATTTCGATTGTAGGTGAATTCCGACGTCACGATCCTATAAAATATAGAGAAAATCGGGATTAATTCAAATATTCCAACTGAATATATTTTCATGGTATAGCATAAAGATATTACTTGAATTTTTCATGCTCATTACACATATAAAATTCAATAATGAGTTTCTTATGAGTCCGACTTCCACACAACATAATCACAAACCAAAAAGTATACAAGTCTACAACCTACACCAAGAGTATAACTACAAGTCTATGTGGATTTTGTACAATGGACAAGTACTACAAGTCTAAAACCTACTACAAGAGTACAACATCACCTCAGCACGTTAAGAGTTCCTTTCATTGCAGGTTTTATCAGCTCTGCGTAAATTATGCAAGTAAATCAACGGAAAAACGCTAATATAAAACATTTTAGCAACTCCAACTTATACATCCAAGATATGTGTTTTATTCAAGCTCACACTCTAAAACATTCTTCCTGTTTTCATTTTAAAGGCTAATTTACACTATAAGAAATTCTATGCATTAAACTTCTGACAAGTTTAATACGAGAGCTTAACATCTTTTTTTATCAGTCATTATATATTTATATTTCTAGGCTCTGGCAAGAATGAGACCAAAAACTAAAATTCATATCCCTAAATCCTTCAGCAATTATTGTAGCACACATAACCAAATAAATCTAATCAGAGTTGGGAGAATCCTCTCTGCACAGTTGCCAAATCTGATAGCTAAAATAAATAGATACAATAACTAAGATGGGCGTATCAATTTTTTTTTAATATCTATTACTTATAAGAAGTATGTATGTTCTGGTGCATAGGAAAGAACTTTAAAAAATTGCATTTCAGTTTATATGAAAAAGATATTACGTTACATTGATTTCCTATGGACAAGATTATACATCCATACTTTATATGAAAAAGATAATGGTACACACATTCCACAAACTCAAATCGCAAATTACTAATGTAAATAAAAGTTGAATTTCATCATACCTCAAGCACACTATACTACTTGTTGCTATTATCTCAACAGTAACAAATGCTCATTTTTTAAATTGGAAGAATATACTGCACTGATATTAGGCTCCTCCAAAAAGCCGCTTAGCCACCTACAACAACTAATTTTGTATCTTATTTATCTTTGATTAACAGGCACACCAAATATTAAACTTGCATCAATTATCACTTACAACAGATGCTTGCTTCCTCCCAGCATTATCTAAGTCACATCTTACTGCCCCTAAAGCAGAAAAAATGATTATGATAATAATATTAGTAATGACAATAATAGAATTGAGCAGCTTATTCAGGTGTACATCAAATGCATTGCCCTGTGTATTCAGAGTTGGACTAATCAAAGGGGGAGCCATAAACTTCTTCCAAAAAAAGCAAATTTTAATTAAAATCGTACCTGAATCTTATACAATGACTGAGGCTGGTATATTTAAAAGGGCTACGCCAATGCATATCTCTAATGAGGAAAATCATTATAAAACAACAAATAAGGTTGGATCCTTTTGAGCAAGAATTGTCGAGTAGTTTAAGCGTCTCACCGACGGCTTCAAAGCTCAAAGAGATCTAGCACAAAATAGAAAACTTATTTAAGAAAATTTAAACTGAAACAACTCCAGCTGCAATTCACAAGCTCGCACTTGTTAAGAAAATTTGAAAGTGGAACAATTCCAGCTGCAATTCACAAGCTCACACTTGTTAAGAAAATTTGAAAGTGGAACAATTCCAGCTGCAATTCACAAGCTCGTTAAGAGAATTTTTAACTGAAACAATTCCAGCTGCAATTCACAAGTTCACACATGTCCAATACCAGAATTGCTTGGATAGAGCCGTTAAATAAATGTCCCACAACAAATTCTACGTCTTTGATCGCAGGTATCAAGAATAAAATCTAATTGTCCAATTAAAGAGCAAGCGAGACCTAAAAGGCATTGCAGATGAAAAACATTGCCAATATCTTGCTTAAACTTGAAGGATTTTTTGTCTCTTATTCGAATAACAAATGTGTAATGTAGCTCTTAGATGGGATGCTTTGATGCCTGCATATTCATTAGCTTTGATCTAATGAAAATAACTACATATTTAGGTCACTTTCCTATGGTTCAATCTAACCAAACAAAACTATATATGCAAATAGATTAGACATTTAGAAGAACTACTATCCAAACCCATTATTAAATTTTTATATTTCTGCACAGTACGTAATTCTCTAAATGACAGAATTTTACACAACTATTGCCAGAGATTATTTATGGTTTCATGAAAAAAGGACTTTAATGATAACACTGATCAGATTGATCAAGAAATCATATCAAACAATTAAAAACCCAAAATTAATACATCTACACGTACCGAGAGTATTTTTTATCTCTACAACAGTGAGATGGAAAGGAGTTTCAGTTCACAATTTGTATACAAACAAACCCTTATGTCAAAAACTCCACAAAAAATAAATCAAAGTAGTGGGTGAAGGATTCATAATCAAAGAGAGAAACGTACAAGAATTGGCGAATCAAATGGGGCTGCACGAAATGGCAGATCCCCCATCGCTAATCGAACTAAAAAGAACTCAAATTCAAGGACAAAAATTCTAGGGTCCGTCAATAAATACGGTGCTCAGAATATTGTAGAACCTGGAACTTGAAGAGAAGAACGACTAACTATGGAAAAGCTGAGCAGGAGGTTAAGAAGGAACATAAGGGGCAAAACCAAAAAAAAAGAGAAAAAAAGAAAAGAAAAGAAACGGTGCTACAGCGCCACCAATGTAATTGGAAAACAAAAAATGTGCACAAATATCATAATATGAAAGAAATTCACAAGAAATCATCTCATTGCACAAAATTCTCAATTTTCGTCAACTTTGCCCTAATTTTTAAGAACTTTGATTCAATTTTCAAGCAAATGAATTCGAAAATGATAGATGGAGTGAAGACATACCTTGATTGATTGTGAAATTGACGGTGAATCAAAGTTCTTAAAAACTTTGTTTCATCTTAATTTCGTACAGTAAAAATAGATCGAGAAAGGACAAAAAAATAAAAGGATTAAGGATAGAGTTTCATACTCATCTGATTGTCATTGAGAGTTTAATCGAATTGATGGACTCAAAATGCTCATGTTTTTTAGTCTTGATATTGTTATTGGTTTCGAATGACTTTTAATTCCAAGAGTGAAATGGAATAAGGGCAGAGAATTAATTAAGTGGCCGAATGCAATGATGGTGAAGATGAATTAGGGTTTGAGAGTTATTTTCAGTTGAATTATTTTTATTATGAACAAAAAGGGACAAATTTGTAAATTGATAATTGCATTTTTTTAATTTATTTAATTTATTATAACAATGACGATAAGACGACAATAATTCGACATATAAAGACGACGCAAAGAAGATGGTCGATCTGAAGACGATTACACAAAGATAACATGTTGCAGGTCATTAAATTTAAGTCTTTAGATTTTAAATCTAATAAATTTCAAATTAATCGATTGTCGATCGAAGATGACCATTTGACCGAAATAAATAAACACCTGTTGCTATCATTACACTTAAAAATTAATTACATAATACTTATATGTGTGTAAATGTGTGATATTAATTTATAAGAGTAACAGTATCAACGAATAAACGTTATTGTATTAATATGAATTCAGATTTACAGGGTGAACAAGTTTTTCAGAATAGTTTGTCTATTTTAGTATTTTTAACTATTTTAAATATTAAATTCGACTCAATTTTTGAACGTGAACATACATTCCAAGTTGATTAATATTTTTATCAAATTTAGATCAAATAAGCTTAATTTTACCAAATAATCTTATCAAATATCAAGTAATTTGACTTGATTATCAGCACTCAGCTAATTAATTATCTCATCATTTTAGTTTTGAACTTTTACTTATAAAGGAAAGAAAAAAGTGGGCAACACAAGGCCGAAAAGAATCACTAACATGGAGTATATTAAATTGACCCTAGACATCCCTCAAGTGCTACAATATTTTAATTCTTTCACAAAGTTAATTGATTAATTATTTATTTATGTGCGCGTGTGAAATGAATAAACTAATAATGTATAGCAATTAGCCAATTACCAAGTTCTAGCTAGTTGAATGTGGCTGGTTTTTTGGAGAAAATCCCTGTATTAATAAAGGACAAAAAACAATGAAAAAGAAATTATTAGGAAATTGAAATAAATTATATGAAAATCCCTGAATTAATAAAGGACAAAAAACAATGAAAAAGAAATGATTAGGAAATTGAAATAAAGTATATGGAAGTGAGACATGAGTCATGACTAGTTATAATGTGCAAGACAGAGGCTTGCCTGGAAAGAGGTCACACCACTATAATATACTACTACTTTGATTTCTTTTCTAAAGCTATGCAAGAGCAAACTTTATGGATTTTTAACTATGTATTTACAATCTATTTGAAAAAATTAAATGCTGCAATTTATATACAAGGACCACTATAATTCACATTCCTCAATAATTTATAACATATTCACATGACAAGGCAATAAAAAACTACAAATTCTAACATGTTATGTTTATCCTTCTTCAATCATGTTTACAACCTATAATCTAAAATTTATACAATTTAATAATTAATCATAACTTAATATTTGCTTCTATATAATTTTCATATAATACAAAAGAATGGTTCAAGTTCAACCCCATGTCTTGAAATTAGGACCTGTTCATACAAGACACGAACTCGTTTATTATATTGCCTTTTGCATCATGCAATTTGAGAAATTTAATAAAATAATTTTTTTTTTTGTCCTATTGGAAATTGAAATTATTATTTTATTGGTCCTCTAATTAATGCCAATTATTTATCTATATTTTTAAATTTATTGGGATTTACATTGGATGGCATATTCCATGATCTTCTTTCTTCTATTCTTTCATTTGTTTTATATATATGATCTAACCTACTGCCTTCGTAAAGTAAATAAATTATCCTGGAATAAAATAGACCAATTAAGCAGCATTCTTATTTATTCTCGAAAAATAAAAGAGGTGATATTAAATCACTCATTTGATAAAATCTCGATCCAGAAATCAAATCATGTATAGGAGTATATTTTAAAAAAATATAGATTCGTAATTTTCAATTCCATGGGTTCATTGCATAGCTGACAAGTGACAAATAGTTGATGTTGATTATCTAGCTGAAATAATCAAAATTAATTGTCTTGTTACATCACATTCTCACCAATAAACAGTAATTAATTCTACAAGCTGTGCACTTTTTCAAAATATCTTTATTTATGCCACTGTCGTCTCAATTTTTTAATCCACAATATTATGTTTTCGAGAAATAAAGAAACATGATAATCAAGTAACGTAATATTCAGTTATTCACAATGATAGCTATTCATATGTACACACAAAATCTATAATAAATGCTATATCTGATATATTTTGCCGCTTTTAACATATTGTGTTAGATACATCTTTGTTAATTACAACCACAATCTGTGTTGCACGGGTGAGGGTGCGGGGTGTAGATACGATTCGGGTGCGGGGATTCGTAGATTTTCAAATTTTTAGGATACGATACGGCCAGGATACGTCAACATTTTTAATTTAATTATATATATCACCTGTAATAATATTAAAAAATTTACAACAATTAAATATAACACATGTAGTAATATCAAGAGTATTTAAAATATAAGTACTAACATCAAGGAATTCATCTCATAAGTAACAAAACAAGGATTAAATCAAATATCATTAACCCATACAAGTCATAAATCATAATAAAAGATTAATAAATTTTAATATTTAATAAGTTTTAGAGTGTGTCTTTTAAATTATTAGTAAGTTTTAATTTTTTACAAAAAAAAAAAACCCCAAAATTTAATAAATTTTACAAAAAAACCCCGATACGTATCCGTTCTGCCGTATCCTCTAACGATAGATCTGGCGATCCCGATAATAAAAAAAAAAAAAATGCGATTTGCCCGTGTGGCGAATCCAAAAGTAATCTCAAAGAATCCCACCCGAATCGCATCCCAAAGAAATCGACATCGCATAATGTTAATTTTTTTAGAATTCGTGCATTAAAGACGACAATCTATGCTTTATTTGTACAATAGTTTTTTTTTTTTTTTACAGATATACTTGTACAATATCGTAGAAAGGCAACACGAATATAAAGGCAATAGTTCTTTTTTTTTTCTTGGAATATGGAACTAATTGTTGGTCCCAAAGGCTATATTTTAGTTTGAGTTTTATAAATTTGATTTTGGATTTTAAAATTTTACTCCGATTTTACTTTGGTATTGTTTAAAATGTTTTTTTTTAAATCACGTCTATCAATTTATAATTTTTAATCATTACAATCTCACTCAATAACAATATAATAATACAATATCAATTATTTTTATATATTAATTTAATATAAAATTCACTTAACAATAATATAATTATACAGTATCATTCATTTTTACACATTTAAAATAAAAGTTATATGGAGTATCTTTCTAAAAAAAATTTAGTAAAAAATTACTGTACATCCAAAATTCTTATTTTAAGAGTCACTTAATTAAACGCAAAATAAAACATAACAAAAAATTTCAATATTTGGGTGGATATATCAAGTCATGTGGCACATGTGATTGCACATTTTAAATATATCAATCTTTTCACTTTAAAGCTCCTATTAGAAGATGGCTCATGCTACACCATGTGCTTCTACTTCTACGCGTCATGAAACGACAAATAAAATAACCCATGTTATAGTTTGTAAAACGGGATTAAATTTTTTGTAGTCTTATAATTTTATTTCGTTTTAAAATTAATTTCGATTAATTTGACTTTTTTATTTTGATACTGTAAGTTATATTTTTTCTTAAAATTAGTTATTTAACTTATTGCAGCATGTCACGACGAACTATAGTATAAACTTGTCACCTAGAATTTTAGCTACTGCTACCAATAATTACTGCAGCGATGCCTCATTAACAGCCTTATATTGATTATGAAGGAACCTACATAAGTACATAGGGACTTCAGATAAATACATTTATTACTATTTGATTTGAATTTGGGACATATCACACACACATATATGGTAAACAAATCATCGTTAATTTAAATTGGTATGCTGTGAAACTTGTAGACCATGAAATTAGTTTTTTTTTTATAGATATGACCCCTTCAGTTATCACGACTAATACTATTTTGTAATGTAAATCACATTCAGTTATCACTACTAATACACTCTGTTGTAATATAAGTCACACCCTTCAGTGTTATGAGTAACACCCTTTATAATAAAAAGTCACATCCTTCAGTTATCACAACTAATACCCTCTAATAATATACATCATACTCTTTAACCAGTTTTATTGATTTTTGTGTGAAACTTGTTTACCTTATACTAGTAATTATCGTGTGTCAGTGTAGTTTGATATGAGTCATTAAATTTAGACTAGGTTGTTGCGAGTCGTTTTTTATCGAGAGTATTATGTGGCTAATTTTGTAACAACTCACAAACAAAATGATTAATCGAACAAGAACACTGCGGGAAGAACCGTAGTTCTTCCCTAAAATGCGGTGTAGGTATATAAGTGGAATGAGGGAAACATTCCGATTAATCGTCCCTTTACAATGAACCGTGGAGGTCCTTTATATAAAGAGGACCAAAGACGACAAATCATAAGCCGCGACAAATCGTTAAGCACGACAAATCAAAAAGCGACAAGTCGTTAAGCACGCGACAAATCGATAAAGACGACAAGTCATGTGCATAAAGCATGACAAAACATATGCGTAAACCGCGACAAATCACGTGGTCTCGGTGGGACCTGCCGGTCTCGGTGGGACTCAATAACGCCGTAATCGTCCGGCCGACGTGGGATAAATCTAGTGATGACGACGTGATATATCCTCGAGCACAACAATAGCCCCCAAGATCCCGGCCGCGGACGTTGTTCGTGAGCGATCTTATTTAAATATCTCGACGATTTTTATCTTTTTGTCAGATCTGTGATCGATTATTGCCTCAAGAGCTTGCTCGGAGTGTCGGGACACGAGATCTTGATCGTTCGGTGTCTGAGCCCTCGGCGTGTCCGAGCATTGAGCATATCGACCCTTTGTCCGAATGCGAGTCTTCGGGGATGTCCGGAATCCTTCTTCCCCGATCCGATCGGTCGATCTAATCTGTCTTCCAGATTTCGAGGCGAATCCCCCACAGATCTGAGTCTTTTTCATATTGTGCCAGAGCCCTCACAGATCGAGTTCTTTTTTATGTCTCAGATACTTGGGAGCCTTACAGATGAAGTCTTTTTTTTTTGTGCTCAGATGAGAGCCCGTTGGATGAAGTCTTTTTTTCAGGTTTCAGATTGGGAGCCCTCAGATGAAGTCTTTTTTCAGGGTCAGATTTTGAGGGAGAGAGCTGGCCAGATGAAGTTTTTCTCAGGTTTCAGATTGGGGGAGCCCCTTGTACTCTAGTGTCTTTTTCGCGGCCAGATTTTCGGGAGAGCCCACAGTAATGAAGTTCAGGTGTGATTTCTTTGGGGAGCCCTGTAATGAAGTCTTTTCTCAGATTAGATTCTCACAGACGAAGCCCTTTTTAGTCCTTTTCATGCCCGGAAAACGGTTTCGCTGGCCTGGCCGAGAAAGTTTGACACGATCCTACTCGAGACGAAAGGTCTTCTTCCGAGACGGCTCGTTAGAGAGAGTTAGATGATCCTACTCGAGATGAAAGAGGGGTCTTCCGAGACGGCTCGTTGCTAGAGAGCTTAGACGGGATCCTACCGAGACGGAAAGGTGTCTTCCGGAGATGGCTCCGCGAGAGAGCCAGAGATGCCTTTGGCGGAGCTGCGAGAGCTCATACGCCGTTTACCACTTATGGTCGAGCAAAGGGCCATGGCTCTCCTCCGGCCCAGATCGTCAGGCGATTTATAGGAGTAAATTTATTGCTGTCGACCACTTACGGCGAAAGGGGCCATGACCTTTTTACCCCCCTGCATAAATCGTCTGGACCGATCAGAACCGGTCTCGTAGAAAGCTAAAGTCATGAAGGCGTAAAGAAGGTTATTGCCGATAGAGGCTATGACTTCCGAATCAATGAGCTAACATCTCATCGCCGAAAGGCGAGAATATTTTCAAAACGGGCGGATCGACATCGCTGAAGTTAGCGGAAAGCCGACGCCGAGGAGGCGGGCTGGTCGTCGCTGCGAAAGCCGATGATTCATCGCCGGAAGCGCTGAGAATGCCGCTAAACGGCGGATCGATATCGCCGAAGAAGCGGAAAGCCAAAGCCGAGGAGGCGGGCCGGTCGCCGCCGCTAAAGCGACGATCTCTATCGCTGAAAGCGCCGGAGAATGCTCTTCGCTAAAGCGGTGATTTGGTTATCGCCGAATTAGCGGGCCGCTGTAGAAGCCCCAATTTGGTCGTCGGCTATGGCTTTCCAGCGATCTCATCGCGAAGCGGAGAATCTCTCCTTCAAAAGCAATGAATGGACATGAATTAATGAGCCGGCGCCGAGGTAATTTAGTCGTCAGCTACGGCCAAGCGATCTCATCGTAGGAAAGCGGAGAAATCTTCGCTAAAACGGTGATTTGGACATCGCTGATTAATGACCGGCCGAGGAGATGGTAGTCGTCATTCTGTGCGACGATCTCATCGCCAAGAAAGCGGAGAATCTTATTAAAAGCCGTGATTTGGACATGGCAGATTAAGCGGAAAAACCCATTTGCCGGGGAGGGCTGGTCGTCGCTTCTTTTGAAAGCCGACGATCATCAGCGCGAAATGCTTCGCTAAATAAGCGGGCTGAACATCGCCGGGTGCGCGGAAAGCGGCCTTGAGGCGGTGGCTCATCATTGCTGGCGATCTCTCATCGGCAAATGCTGTAGCAGCGAATTTGGACATCGCCGAATTAACCCGTAGAAGCGAACTGGTCGTCGGCTACCCGAAAATGTGATCTCATCACCGAAGCGGAGAATGCGCCAGCTAAAGCGGCGTCTTGGGCGTATGAATTAAGCGGAAGCCGCCGCCGAGGCGTAGTGAAATCGTCATTGCCAATAAACAGTCTCGCCAGCAAAATGAAATCTTAAGCTAAAAGCGGTAATTTATCATGAATTAGCGAGCCCAAACTTGTAGGAGGCGGTAGTATCGTCATTTGCTAAGCCCAAGCGATCTCATCGCTTGACGGAGAATGCTTAGCTAAGCAGTGGACATCGTAGAGATTAGTAGAAGCGCCGAGGCGGGCTGGTCGTCCCGGCTGAGCCGGCGATCTCATCGCCGAGCGGAGAATGCTCGCTAAAAGCCCAATTTGGACATCATGAATTAAGCGGAGGCCGTGGGGTAATTTGGTCGTCATTCTTGTGCCGACGATCTCTCTCTGTCGTGGCGAATGCTCAGCTAAAAGCAGTGATTGGACATCGTAGATTAGCGGAAAATTGTGTGGGAAGTGATGTAAGCTAAAGCGGCGGATGGATTATCGCCGAATTAGTGGAAGCCAGGCGCCCGAGGAGGCGGGCTGGTCGTCGCTACGGCCGTGATCTCATCGCCGGCGGAGAATCTTCGCTAAAGCTGATTTGGACATCGCGAGTTAAGCCCGAGCGGCCCAGGCGAGGGCCCGAATCGTCGTAGGCTGATATTACCCAATAGCAAAGTAAGTAGCATATAATCGTCGCCGAAAAATGACCTTATTGTGCGAATAAGCGAACATCATCGCCTAAAATGATATTGCCTGACCGCCGGTAAGCGGAGCATAATAAATCGCCGAAAGGCGGTCTTCGCCGAATAAGTGAGAACATAATCATCGCCGAAAGCGGTATAACTATCTTGCCAAATAAAGGCGAGCATAATCGTACAAAGTGGATTTTTTTATAATTTGGCGGTAGTGCCCATTTTCTTCTGAATGATTTGAACATTGGGTTTTGCCTATGTCCGCTCACTCTTCGACTTTTTCGTTTTTGATTGTCTTATTGACGTTCTGTCGGTTGATCGTCCTTATTTAGGTGCGACCCGGATGGGTTACTTTATGAACCCCTTTCTTAGTCTTGTGATCGTCTTTATTTAGTGCGATCACTTCGTACTGGTCAGTCTTATTTAAACTGCGACCCGCGTATTTAAATCACCCGCTACGTCTTCTGGTATCTGTAAGTACTTATTAAACTTATCTTGTTGCGCTGCACCCATTACTCGCTTTTTTTTCATGGAATCGAGAATCTGAATTAGTTTGTCGGTGAACATAGACACAGGCTCGTTAAATGCCTTTGTTAAGTCGTCCAAACAGGGTCGGGACCTCTTCTTCGCACCCGAGCCAAATTAAATGATAATAAACGAAAGAATGAAAAGCCACGAGGACATAAATATAATAAACTCCGGGTGGGTGGGTAAAAGGACTACCCGTAGATTCTTTGAGTAGCTCATGAGACTCAGGGTGCTCGTGTAACTTTTCTTCTCCCGAATCACGAGCTTTTTTTTTTTTTTTTTTTTCCGGCGAAAAATAATCGGCCCACAAATAAAGCCAACAGCCAGCCCAAATATCCACTGACCACCCAGCCCAATCGTGGGCCAATATTAAACTTGGGCCCAACTTTGAAGTCAAAAACTTCGGCCAAAACCAAGAATCGCTCGTCAAAGCATATAATGGGTATTAAACCCAAACTAAAACCCCAAATTTCAACTATTTTATCCTCGCCCAAAGAATTTGATATAAGAGCCTAACCCCGCATAACTTACTTCATCGAACCGTGCCCAAATTTCACTTTCTAGCCCCATATTAACCCCAAACTCTGCTCAATTATTCGCCCATCTCTCGCTGAATTACTCGCCCCAATCTCTTGCTCAAGCCCAAATGGAGTATAAGATCGGATCAAAACCCTTTTGTTCTTATTCCTCGAGCGCCTACAGCGGCACCCTGATCTTTCCGTGGCGAAATCAATTCATATTGGCGGTGCGCTGAGTGGTCTTGGCTTGGCGAGTTGGTAGCGTTGTGTGAAATCAGCTTACAGCCAGCCGGAGATGAGTAAGCGTCGGCAATCTACGTCCCATGATTGATTGAATAGTCGCCGTAAATGGCCTTGTTAACGTAAACCGGCCTTGACGGCGGCGGTGCAGCGGCGGAAGGTATTACGTGCTTTATCGATTTAGAATCTCTGTTATTAGGCAGTGACTTCATACGGTGGTATAGTGTGTGGAATTGATTGTATAGAAATGTGGCGGTGTTAGTCTGCAACCGATAAATTGAAGCGTCTGAATTCTATAGATTAAGGAAACGCATCCTTGATGGAAATGGCCCGGCCTTGGCGTATTTGGAATCTTGCGTCAAGGACATTGGCCCGTGGCGGAGGTGAAGGCTTGCGGCCTGCTTCTTCATCTCCCCATTTCTTTTTTTTCCCTTTTTTTTTGTATGTATATGTGTATGTATATCTGGATGGATGTGTATGGGGGTTTTGATTTTGGATGTTGGGGGTTTTGGGTCTTTGGCCACGAGCCCGGGCGACGGTGGTGAGGCGGTCTTGCATGGCAAGACCTTCCGCCACCTTCCTCCTCCTCTCCTTCCGCTCGCCTCACTCTGCATCTTTTTTTTTTTTTTTTTGGATTTGTGTTCTTGTGATTTCTTGGATTTTCATTCAAAATTCGGACGTTGTTCTTGAAATTTTTCAATTGCACCCCTCTTCTAGCCCCATTGTGGCGAGTCATTTTTATCGAAGTATTATGTGGCATTATTATGATTTGTCGTCTTTGGTCCTCTTTATATAAAAAGACCTCAGTTCATTGTAAAGGACGCATAACCGGAATGTTTCCCTCATTCCACTTATATACCTACACCCACATTTTAGGGAAAACTACGGATTCTTCCCCGCAGCTGTTTTTTGCTCGATTAATCATTTTGTTTTGTGAATTGTTATCAATTTAAATGCATATACTTCCATAAAAACGACTCGCAACATAGGTCATGTATTGCACCGGATGCATCATGTATTATATAATGTATTCTAGAAATTTATAATTTATCGCATTGTAATGTGTAATTATGTTTTAAGAATATATGTTGTACATTTAAATGTAATAAATCACAAATTTAAGTGCAATAAATTGCAAGTTTTTAAATCACAATGAAGTGCAAAACGCGTTTGTCGCAGATGTAAGATTCACTCTTAGATTTATTAGCTAACCATTTTAACAACTAATATTATTTCAAAATTACATCTTATAAATTTAACTTTATAAGAAATTTAAGACAAGTTTAGCTAAATGGGCCCTCGATATTCGGATATAAAAATAATAATTTAAAGGCAGAAATGTTGACAACGAAAAGCATGAAGTGGACAGAGATTAGGTAAAGCATGTCTATTGGACGAAATGTCTATAAACTAACAAATAATTGAACCAAAAAGTTATAATCTTCCTAAAACTAAAATTATACTCCCTCTATCCCAAATTAATTTTTAATTGATTTTTTATATATTTTTTTTAAAATTTTGTAGATAATAAATAAAATGATAAAGTATCTTTTCAGGAGAGGTTTGATAGATGATGGGCTTATCTATCATACCCCTCCTTAAAAGTTATTTTATTATTTCAATTATTAATATAAAACTCGCTCACAAAAATGCATGTAAAAGTTAACTGTAAAAATTGATATGAGATGTAGGTAATACTCCTATATATTTTGAAATTAGAATAGAATAGGATATATTTTCGTGGTGGGCCATAAGGCTAAGGCCCAACCTCTGTTCTTGTTGATAAAGAATATACCAAACTAATTTTAAGAGCAAAGAAAAATATGGAGTCATATTTTCCACGTTGTACTACAGTGTGTTGTTTTATATAATTACACGTTATTTTTTTAAACTTAATATTTTTATGAAATTTTTAAAAAATAAATGAATACTTTATTAATCAATTGAGGAAGTGTACAAAAGATTTAAGGAAAAATATGAGGAGTCCAATTCTCTAGATGTCAAAAAATCAAAGCTTCGAAACTTGGAATTGGAATAAAAAAATACTTTGCTTGAATAAATAAATCATCAAACAGTCAAAGAAAGAGAGTGAGAAACGTATTTGTATACTCAAGCTCAACAATAACTTTAAATTTTTTAGTGATTTGTGAATTTCTTTTGATCTTACTCACTTGGGTGTTTTTTACTAGCAATCAAAAAATGCGTCTTGATCATGTCGATAATCCGTTTTTAGAATTATGCCACATGTTATCATTGTACTCTTTTTTTGAATTGAACTTCGAATTTGTTGTCTTAATATATTAATTTTAAATTATTTATTAGATTATATTTTACAATTTACAATATTAACCTATATATTTAAACATAATTAAAATTAAGACTAGAGGAAACCCTAGTCTGGCGAATTGAACCCTGTGCAGAGTCGACTTTGTACATAAATTTTCTTTATTTTTTATTTTTTGAAGGGGAAGAGACGACGGGAAAAAAACTAAATGAACTACGAATTGAATTGTTGTAACATAATTAATAATTTTAAATTAAAATAGTTTTTTTTTATAAATTAAATAAGGATAAATCAGTAAATTTATAATTATATTTTTTAAATTATTAAAGTTATTATAACAGTACAAAAGTACGATACAATTCGACATATATAAGACGATCGCAAAGACGATGATCGATCTGACACACAAGAAAAACAAATTAGCAGTCATTAATTTTAAGCCTTTAAATTTTAGATCTGATAGTTCGATTAATCGATTATCGACAACAAGACAACACTGATCATTGTAAAAAAACACCCCACTCACTAATATGTCAATCCATTTTTTTTTTTACTAAAGACAAGTAAATGTAATTACCCATATTTCAGGGGATTTATAAACATCTTCGACTTACATTGATACCTCAAATCACGTCAATTTCTCCCTCATTTTATAAGAATCGTGGTCATTAATTATTATTATTTTCACATCGATCATAAAAAATCTCGAAATTTCATGTAATTACTACTTACATTAATAAAGTAATATATATGCAACGAGATAACAAAATGGCATGAGTTTTACAATCACGTGAATCTTTTCCTAAATCTCCTCCTTTATTTTTATGGGCAGGACTCTTATGAAATACTAGTTTAGTGTCAGTATGTTACACGATTTTTTAATTAAAAATTATAATATTTTCAATAAATAATATATTTAATAATTAAAAATATAAATATGTACGCAAATTCACTAAATATAAATTAATAATTTTTTAAGGTGTATATTAGTAAATTTTTTTAAACCTTGGGATAAGATTATTGTGTCAAATATTATTTATCCATGTTAGTATGAAGTTGAAACCTACAAATCAAAACAAAATAAATCGACTAAGAAAAGACTAATAAATTAATTAACATGTAATAATTAAAAAAAAGTGAATAAATTATAATAAAAAATACTTTTTCCACATAAAATATGTTAAGATATACATAAGAGCAATTATAAAATAAAATTATTTATTAAGAAATTAATAATTTAATATAATTCACACTAAGATAAAATACATTTAGAATGAATATTTTATTTATCTTAAATTAAGTCAAACAAAAATTACCAAAAAAATATAAATGAATAATATTATATAGTTAAATAAAACCTATGAATTACACATTTTATAAAAATAACACATAAAAATGACATGTGTAATTAAATTTTTCATTGAATGACACATAGGTTAAATTAACATGGAGTTGACACATCATGAAAAAAAAAACTCTCTATTAATAAATTTAATATATAGAGGGATATATAGGGAATTGATGATTGTTTAGGATATACAAAAATAGAATTACACATATGATTTATTTTTAGTAACATGTAGGATTTATTTTTAATGACATGTACACCAAACTTCTCCTAGAATGACACATAGGTTAAATCAATGTAGAGTTGACACATCATCAAGAAAAACTCCCTATTAGTAATATAGGGGATTGCACTATATTGTTATGTGCAATATTACATAAATAAGATAAAAAATTTAAAAAATCACAGGTCTGGGCCGGGGCGGGTCGGGGCGGACCAATATATATTTATTGAATGATATATTTATTAAATATGTATTGTAGTCTAATGGGTTAAGTCTGTTCTTAAAGTATTTGGTCGCAGATTCAATTCACATGAACAAAAGAATGTTACCCTATGAACAAACGAGTGTTACTACATGAACAAAACCAAAGATAATCGCTGAAAACAAATATCTCTCAGAAAATTACGATTTAAAGAGGAAAAAAGAATTAGAATTAGAGAAGAGAAAAACCTAACGACATCGCTACTTTGAAAATCAATTGAGATCAAGTGCATTTGTTGGGAACGCCAAGAAGAAAAAAAAAAAGCGCTTTGTTGTTTGCATTGTGAAAGAAGAAAAAGAACTATTCATCCTAATTCGGATCCGAAGTCCACCCAAAAAAAAAAAAAATTCAATTCACTTATTCAGACATATCACTTTGTCTGCAATATTTCATACAAATTTTTACATATTTTTATTAGGATCTTCGTCATTAATTGCAATTTTATTGATAGAAAGGTTAGAAATCTCACTTTAATATTATTTAAATTGAAAAATTAATACATTTAAATTATAAAAATAAAATAAAATTGAGAGAATTTAGAGCGAAAGCCGATCTTATTATACATGAGACTATCTCCACTTTAATATTAAAATTAAAATTATCGTATATTTTTTTTAAAAATATACCAGATGAATTGAAACTTCATAACAGGTACACCACATAATATATAATAAGTTGAGGTTAGATAAGACTAGTAGACCGAAATCACTCATAATAGTGTATTTTAGAAGCGTCTGGACTTGTTATCTTTAAAAAATCGCGACTTATTTACACCCGAAAAAAAAAAAATTGTTAATATGGGACATAGTTGAATCTTACGTTTGGAATAGTTGACGCGTTTATTTTGTATAGTTCGTCTTTTAAAATCTTATTTATGAGTGTCAGACCTGTGCCAAGAGTAAGTTACTTGTAGGAAATACTCATATAATAAAGTAAATAAAATTTGTGTTAGATATGTTATGTGACAAGAAGTTTGTACGAAGAAAAGAATAAGTTGGGAATAAACAGCAGAAATTGGGCGAAAAAGGAAAAGAAAAATATTGAGAGTAGATGAGTAAGACACCATTAATTTGGCCTAAATTTATTTGATTGTGACCAAAACAAAGTTGCATATTTTAATTTTCCTTTTCGTGGGTTTTCGTTCTCACCGTCAGCCATTAACGCCCCCCATCCCACCCCATCAAATTCCTTGAAAAACACCTCAACTCTCAGTAAACTTGCTTTTTGTCTATGTCAACAAAACCAAAATGCTAATAAAGAATCACACTTCTCCTTCATTCCCCTGTTTCTGTCGTTTTGGGCGCATCATTTGAACGTAAAAGGGGATAAAAATCCAACAAGAAACAACCCCCACCTCTCTCTACGTGACATCGGTACAGAGACAATACACCTATATGTTCGTGTGTGTCATGATTATCAGCTAAATTCCAAGAAATTTGTTTAATATTCAAGTGATTTAGGTAGGCCCATTTGATATCTATTTCTTTGTTGAATGCTATTTTCCTTGTGTTTTCGCCATTTTTGTGGCTAATTTTGAAGATTTGGGGGTTTTCTTGGAAGACCCATCGGCTCGAAGGCAAGGTTTTTGCATCTAAGGTACAATTTTCGTTGTTTTATGCGAAAAATAGATTCGATTTTTAATTGGGGTTGTCAATGAGTTTATTGATGTGTTCTGAGATCTGTTTATGTTGAAACCGGCAATTATACGCTGCTATTTTTTATTATATTGGTATCCCTCTTTTCTTATTTGGGTGTCCTGATTTTCCCTAAATAAAGTTTTTATCTTTCACCTAACATTGTTCAGTTTCTAGCCCCCGAATTTTCAATGGTTGGTGCATAGTTGTGAAAGTAGTTGATCTCTGTTGAATGAATAATAAATTGAGAAACGGTTGGTTTTGGAATAATGCAATCTCATTGGTTGAGTGTGTGTTGTGAAAAGCATTGCTTGTGGTCTCATGGGCTAAGGGGGTGTAGCCTCTTTGGATGCCTTTTATGGAAAAAAACCAGTGGCTGAATTTTCTTCTGTTTATAACCAATGGATTGTGGTCTATGTGTGCTTATGGGCAAGTTTTGGAACACTCATAAAGGTATTACTCAGAACTTGTGGCTGCTTATTTTTGTAAATCTTACATTATCCCTTTGTACTCGTAAATGTAATATGTGGTTGTGTGTGGATATCGAATTGTTGTCATGTTATGCCTTGTCAATTTGGGATATTTAGTTTGATTCTTTCATGACATTTCATTCTTTTACTTTGATTGACACATGTTAGAATGCACTTCATCTTGTTCGGTTCATTGGAAGAAGCTTAGTCCACTTTTTGGTTCTTTGCATATATTGAATCTGTAGACCTATTCATGTTTCCGATTAAGGTAATCTAAAATTTGTTAGTTTCATGAGTCGCTTCGAATGAAGTCAAATTGATAATATTGTGAGGAGTTTTGGCATGAGCTAACACTTAGTTGATAGTGGTATATGTACAATATGTTAATCATGTCACATAAATGCTATCTGCTTTTTGGAGAGCGTTTGTTCTCGACTTGGAAGTATATGTAATTTCCATAATCGTGTCACATAATTTCTTCTTGCTGGATACTATTTGATCTTTGTTTTTTGAATCTGATAAGGCTCTCTCTCCATGCAATAAATTTGTTTAGCGTCTTAGCATTTTATGGTAATTTAATACAAGTTTAGAGCTAGCTGTGTAATTTTTCATTGAATATTTCTTCGGTAGGGTCAAGAATGGAAGAAGAAACTTCATGGGTCAGTCATTGCTTCGACAACATCACAAGCGGCACTGTGGAATTCAATTCATTTTCAGAGGTGAATGATGAAACTAGCAGAGAAGTTGCTGCAGGTTTTATGGACTTAGTCTTGCCTGATGATCTTTTGGAACGAATACTATCCTATCTCCCTATTGCTAGCATCTTGAGGGCAGGCTGTGTCTGTAAAAGATGGAACGAGATAGTGACATCAAAAAGGTTTCTATGGAATAATTCTCACTTATCGTCTCAAAAACCTTGGTACTTTATGTTCACGAGCTCAGACGAGCCAGTTGGCTACGCATACGACCCCATTCCTAGAAAATGGTACGCCATTGACCTCCCCTGCATCAAGAAATCCGATTGGTTCATCGCTTCATCGTCTGGGCTCGTCTGTTTCATGGACAACGATAGCCGGAGCGAGCTGTACGTTTGTAACCCGATAACCAAATGCTACAAGGGACTAAAGGAGCCACCCGGCCCGAAATTCTCCGACTACAGCGCGCTGGCCATCTATGTTGACCGTAAAACTCAAAATTACACCGTCTCGATTGTGAAATCGAAGCAGGTTCCCGAAAACTTCTTCCAGTGGGACCTCTCCATCCATCTCTATGATTCAGAAACGATGATGTGGATGACAGCTGTCACGGAGGTTTTAACCGGGTGGAGGGGTGGTGATGAGAGTGTGATATGTGATGGGGTGTTGTACTTTCTGATTTACTCGATCGGAGGTGGCGGGCCCGACAACCGCCACGGGCTTGTGATGTACAATCTCCGAAAGAGGTCACCCCATGGCGTGCTGATGAGGAGTTTTATACCGGGCCCATGTTCACTTACATGTGGACGTCTGATGAACTTGAAGGAGAAGCTTATAATGGTGGGAGGGATCGGGAAACAGGACAGGCCCGGGATTATTAAGGGGATCGGGATTTGGCTTCTGAAAGGGAGAGAGTGGCAAGAGATTGCCCGAATGCCACATAAGTTTTTCCAAGGTTTTGGTGAACTCGACGACGTTTTTGCAAGCAGCGGTACGGATGATCTGATCTACATCCAGAGTTATGGGGCCCCCGCTCTTCTCGTTTTCGATATTAAACACAAATTATGGAAGTGGTCGCAGAAATGCCCCGTGATAAAGAGGTTTCCTCTCCAGCTCTTCTCCGGTTTTTGCTTCGACCCTCGACTGGAAATCGCTCTGTAGCCGCCCTATGGCATTGTGCTCGATTTAATGTGTTTACATACAGCACTCATTTTTCCATGTTTTTCAAAACAAATATTTAGATTTCGATGCTATTTTTATTACAAGGCCTATAGGTTAGCTGCAAGAGCTCCCGAATGTTAATTTGCAATATTATTATTCTTTACATTCAAAAAATCATATTGGAGTGGATACAAATCCTTTTTTTGTTTGAGTTGTTTGAATTATGTTTGTTCCTATAATTCTTCTGGTAAATGGGATGTCCTTCCAATTTCCATTGTGGTTATATTGAAATGATGTTGTTTATCCGAAGCAATGTTTTCTGTGTTACTGTTTTTTCTGTTGTCTTGATCTACAATTGGAAAGTACATTATGGGGTATGTTTTGGTGAATCAGAGTTTGGACCACCTTGATTGTGTGTTTTATTGGTCTGAAAGTTGAATAATGGGTCCATCTACTGCACATGCTGCTGCAAACACTGTTAAGTTGGTATATTTTCCACTCTCAGACCATATCTTCAATTCATATTAATTGCAATTCATATGTTGGTCTAAATCATAAATGAGTGTAAGTTTTACAATAATATTTTAGCACATGCATGCCAAATAATAGTAAATAAATAGTGCATAAATCATGGCCCATCAATGATGTACAAGATCGATAGAATGTCATTACAACTTGCGCCAGTTTACATTTAATTACATAATTGGGCTGTTCCACAACTCACTTTGTCTCATTTAGTGGACCAGCCCAGGTCAGCTGGGAAAGATGGGCTTTTTTTTAGACAATATTATTAAAACTGAAATATCACAATAAAAAACTGAATATGTTATTATTTCACCTAAAATAGAAAAATGAAATTTTAAATCTTTCAAAGATCACATCCACTCGAACAATGAACTCAAGCAAATTCCCAATAAAAGTGTGTAATTTGGACATATTGTTGATATTAAAATAGGAAAAATTACTAGATACAAATTTTTAATGCAAATTATTAATAGATACAAATAGAATTGTATATATAATCAAAGTTGCACGTGAAAGTGCAAATGTACCTACACATATACAATAATTTTATACATATTAATAAGTTGCAATCTTAAAATGTACCTATCATGAAAGTCCATTAAAATATATCGAGCAAATATGAAAATTATTGAAGAATTTAGTTAAATTTGAAATTTACTGCAAATTTTTTCTCTCTTTTCATATGCTTGCTTACATTTCAAAACTTCCAATCCAAATATAAATAATTTTAAATTTATGATTCTTAAAATAAGTATTAGAATGATGTTGGTCACACTACATCTATGTGTTATGTAGCCCATGGACCACACTTTACCCCTCGTACAAATCTTTGGTTACAACAAAAGTTTGCTCATGTTTATTACAAAAGTTACTTGGTTAGATACGCCTTAAATTCGTTGTACTCATTTCATTAATTTCTTTATAATTTCCAATTAATACATATTAAATGCCATTTCATCAATTTCTGCACCTTTTGAGATTGAGCATTAAACATTTTGAATTCGTTTGCGAGGACTGGGAACTCAAGTGGAGTCTTTCTATTACAAATGATTTTTTTTATAAATTTGAAACACTGTATATATTTTTTGTTGATGATGATATAAATTAATAGACGTAAGTATGATTATGTAATATCGAAATAAGGGTGCAACTTGTAAATAAATACCTTCTGGAACAGGTGCTAGGCTGCTAGGTTGGTCCAAAAAAATTGTCTCAATTATTTGAATAAAAGTCAAAATCGCAATAAATAAAATTTGTCCAGTTGGATAATACAGAAATAGGACAGGGACACGAAATTAATTAGAGAGACTCAAGTAAAAGCCAAAATTGGGCCGACCTTTTGCCCCAGGGGGTAAGTATGAGTTCAAACAGGCATTTTGATTTCCGCTCGCCACGTGTCACATATTAAACCGCCTGGGATTTAATTAAAGATTAGGAGCCATAATTAGTGATTAATCCCACGCTCTAAATCGCTTTATTATTCTCTCTTTTGAGGAACAAGCATGACTGTCATGAAGTGAAAGCGTTGAATAAAGGGGCCAAAAATTTGTTAAGGATACTGTGATAAAGTGTCACATGAATGCGATTGATTTGGAGAATTAAAGGAGTTAGGTTCGAAATGCTACTGCATAATTTCAAGTGTACCTCACAGAAAGAATAATGGTAGCAGTACCGTGCCAATAATTTGTGTATTTTGAGAGAGGATGGAAAGGGGGAAAAAAGTAAAGGAGGGGGGAAGAAAAGGGGGTGAATTAATGGTGGAAAAGTTGAAAGGCGGGATTTTGGTAGGGAAAAGAGAGAGAAATTCTACTCCATCGCCCACATGGAAATTCGGGTCTTTTCAAACTGATGGAACCCTAATTCCCGATTTGAAGATTTCCCCAAATTTGCACACTCTTTCAGCTAGAAAATTGGGAGCTAATCTGTGGGAGATGGAGACTCAGTTCAATCGTAGAGTGGAAAAATTGAGCAAAGATGAGGGACAGGCTGTTAAGAGTCCATCAAAGCAGGTGAAAATCTCAAGTTTGATTTCTTCTGAAATATTGTTGTTTTTGCTCCATGTAAAATGAAAAAAAAAAATCAATCTTTGGAGGAGGGCGTGTTTGCAACTCTGTTTTCTTGCTGAAATATTATAACTGTAAATGCCAAATTTAAATTAGTAGTTGGTGTTTTATCTACCCGTGGGCATGTTTGTATGCTGTGTTTGGTGATTGCACTCTTTATGTGAAGTTTGGTGTGATTCTTATTGTATGTTTTCTGTTGTCTTTTTGGTGGGTCATATGTTCACCAAATAAACCTGATTCTGTTTCTCATTTGGTGATTTGTTATGTAATTATTACTTGCTTTCCATGATAAGGCATTTTTTAATTGTAATATGAGTTTTCTTGCTTTGAGCTATTAGTTGAACCTTGCACCTCAGGTATGATAATATTCGTGGTGGGAAATGTATGTAGTTAAAATGTAGATCTGAAATGAAAGTGAAGTTGTTGATTTTTACTGAGGTACTTGTGTGTATTCCTTTGCTATTGATTCATAAGAATAGAAGATATTGAAGGTGTTATATTGAGGGTGTATCGTAATCATGGCTGTGGATTCTGCACTGATTTTTGCTCTGTATTGTAATAGGAAACGAGTGGCCTTAATTTGAGAAAGCACCTTGCAGCATCACTCACTCGACACAATGCAAGAGTCGAAAATGTTGGGCAAGCTCAACAGCCTCCTTCTCCTGCCAGCTACTCCAGCTCAAAGGAGGTACGTTCAATGTAAAGATCGTTTGCATTTTTTTGGCTGATAATTGTAGTGAATTATACACTTTTGTGTTGGAGACGAGACGTGTTTGGCTGTCCTCCAAATGCCTTTTTAGTAATTATCTTAAATTCATCTTCCCTGCAGATGGCTCATCATAGATCTGTGATGAGCCCAAACAGTTCTTTAGTCTCGAATAGTAAATTTGGGGAGTCGAGTCGCAGTCTCAAAACATCCACGGAGTTACTTAAAGTGCTAAATAGAATTTGGAGCCTTGAAGAAAAGCATGCATTGGATATGTCTTTGGTCAAAACACTGAGGAGAGAACTGGACCAATCCAACGTGCGCATTCAAGAACTGATGCAAGAGAAGAAACGAGATAAAAATGAAGTTGGTAGTTTAATGAAGCAATTGCGAGAGTATAAAGTTGCCAGGAAAAAGGGTCAGGAACAAATCAAAGATACGGTTAAGTCAATGGAAGCGAAGCTCGAAAATGAACATAAATTAAGAAGACATTCGGAAAAAAGCCATCACAAACAAGCTAAGGAGCTTTCTGAGTTAAAATCTTCGTTCTCTAATGCTTTGAGAGAACTCGAACAGGAGAGGAAAGCACGGATAATGCTGGAAGATCTATGTGACGCGTTTGCCAAAGGGATAAGAGATTATGAACAAGAAATACGGTTCATGAAACAGATAACTTCTACGGATGAGATTGAAAGGGAAGGAATTGATCGATTGATCCTTCACATTTCTGAAGCCTGGTTGGACGAGCGAACACAAATGAAGTTAGCAGATGTTTCGGAAAAGCAATCTGTTTTGGACAAGTTAAGTCAGGAGATTGAATACTTTCTTCGAGAAAAACAAGACGTGTCCTTAAAGAGTCCTGGACAAAGTACCATACTTCAGCATTCTTTGAACTTGAACGACCCTGCAAGCGCTCCTTGGAACGTGAACGATGAAGATGATTCTATCGGTGTTATCCGTAGAGATCGTAGTTTGAAGCAAGCAAACGAGACAACAGAAACGAAAGTAGTGAACAGAAAGGCACAACCAAGAATGGGCACTGTACCATCCAACTTACAGATGCAGTTACTGAACGAGGGATCAACAAAATCAAGAACAGAAAACTTGAACGAAACTAGCAGTCCAAGAATGCCTAGAAAAGGCGAGATGATGCAAAGATCTTCTCGGGAAGGAAAGAACAGGGCAACGGACGCTGATGTTGATTTAGAGGATAAGAAGCTTAGACATGGGTACAATTGCATGGAAAGTTCTTTCGATCCATCCACGTTTGCGGGCCCACCTAGTCCCGTCAAAAAGTGGACTTCGGATGCACCTGTAACCGTTCCTGACATCTCCGAGTCTTCTTCAAAATGGCCAGAAACGATGAAACCGAATACTTTGAAGGCTAAGTTGATGGAAGCAAGGCAAGAGAGGCAGCAATCTCGTACTAGGAGTAGGTCGAAAAGTTTTTCGCAAGGCGATTAAAGCTGTAAGAAGTACCCTGAATTAGATTTCAGGCAGAGAAATGTTGTAGATTAAGGAGAAATATGCTTTCCTTTCTGTGCAGTTGTATCCTTATATGAGCCATTCCTGACAGTTTTGCTACAATATTGATATGGAGTCCCTTTCTTTGGTTCTGTAATTCTTTTAAAAATTTGTTCTGTAATTTTAATGATCAGAAGAATAATTTTTTCATAATTCTTCTCATTCAATCCGATTTCCTTTTTAAGAATGGTGTTATGTCAACAGTGTAAATAAACCAGATGTGCATCAATAATGTGGGATTGGTGAGAAATTTGAAGAAATTCCATTTTGATAGATATTTCCCAGATCAGATTCAAGAAGCTCTTATTAAGTTAGAAGGGAGCGAGAAACTTGAACTTGCAACATTCATTCATTTCATTTCATGTGAAGAGTTGATTTTTTTTTTTTTTTTTGTGTGTTGATTTTTTTTATGAAGTTTCTGTTTTCCCAGAGAGATATATATATAGCAAATTGTTAGCGCTATACCTCTCTTAAGACTCCAATTATCTCCAAATTTTTTAACTGGGCTTTTGTGGGAAATTAGGCCCATTTTAAAGTACTCTAACTCTACTGGGCTTTTGTGGGAAATTAGACCCATTTTAATTACTTTAAGGCCCACGTCCCTTTTATATGATTCAGAAACTTGTGAATTTTAATCACTATAACACACATTATGAAGAAGTTTTATGTGCAACTATTTCATACCCGAGTAAAAACGGTGTTTTCCTCCACAACATGATTGAATTGAAGTTCCATGAATCCATGTTATTTAATATAGAGTAACACTCATGTGAAACCAGGGTTTATTTGAACTTATCATTTTGTTATGTAAAAAGCTATCATCATTATGCAAAAACTTTCACCGCTTAAAAATATAAATCATTTTCTAAACAAAAATGATTGTTTTGTTCATAACAAATGATAGTTTTTATACATAACAAATGGAGAGTTTTTCATATGTAATAATCTTTTATATAACCGGTTAAATAAGCGTGAGCATTTAACTCTGCCTTATGTCTTTTTTTCGAGAGATGGCGACACATATTCACGGTTGTTAAAGTATCACAATATTAAAATAAAATATTTTAGGATGAACAAGTTGTATATTATGGAATTGATTTTTAATTTATAAATATGTGAATCTATTCGGATAAGATACAAGTTAAATTAATTTAATAGGTTAAAAAAGTGTATTGAAAATTTGAAATAAGTTAAGTGGGTTAAATAATTCAATTTTATATTATGAAATTTGTTTATGAAAAATCAACTCTTAGGGCTCGATTGTTTATAACCCCTAAAGTGATTAAAATAATAAAGTGATTAAAATTCACAAATTTCTGAATCTAATTAACGAAAGAGGAACTTGGGTCTTTAAGTGAGAAAATGGACCCAACTTCCCAACAATAGTAATTTTAGTTTTCCCTAGGCCATAAAGAAGCCTAAAATTCCTTGGAGATAGTTTTGGTACATAGTTCTAAATTTTGTTATTACCACCGTATCATACTTGTTTACTCCTTTAAAAAAATAGTTCATCACAACATTTTAAAATTATATTTCATATCATTATTTTTACCTAAAAAAGTCATTTATTTTAGTAATAAAATAGAAAATACTACAATACTAATAATAAAAAACCACTTTATCACTTTAAATACTATTCTCTCCGTCCCAATTAAAAACTCGTGCTGAAAACAAAGAGGAAACCAAGTATGGGACGGAGGAAGTACATGTTACTTTCCCGTCAGATCAATCAAACCTTTTAAATTGGTATATAAAATTAAATTAATTTTTTTACTGTTTTTTATGGAATTTAAACAACTCGTCTCCCCTCCTCAGTGTACTCTTGACTTTTGTTGTCAATTATATCTTGAAAAATGGAATATCATTAATTTGTTATATTTCTATGCAATAGAATAAATTCTATCAAACAATCGTTGTAGCTAATTTCTACAAATGAATGCTGCCCATTAGGGTTATTAAGAGACTCCATGTGTGTTGCCTTGTGCATATATTAGAAATATGTTAATTGTCACTTTCTTTACAATATTCTAAATTTGTTATTTTCATGGTTTTGTTTGGAATTTTAAGAATTTTAATTTTATATGATATTATGATTGAATTTCACCTTTAAACCAAAATTCGATATAGTAATATTGAAGAAACCCTAATTTAAAATATGTGTGCATGGTGCATGTGTTCAATATACATACACATATTAACGAATTTAAGAATGAGAAAATGTTGTACGCGCGACATGGTCTCTTATATGAGATGAATTTCTAATAAGATCATATTTCAATCAAACTTTCCTTAAAATATGATTGGGTTTGTTAGACCTCCTTAAACTTTTTAGTCATATACTATTAAAAGAAATACATTTAATGTATAAGATCATCTCATACGAGTTGTTGGCTATGAATAAATATATTTGTTATTTATAGAATAAGCTCTTAATTAAAATAATATAAAATATTTATAAATATATTTTGAGTTTATTATGCGGCACCCGAGAAGTACGACCATATATAACAAGCTATATATGTTGTTAAATGAGTTCTTGCATATACTAAATTAAGTTTATAGGGCACAATTAAGTATTGTATTCAAAGTACGAACAATAATAAACTCTTGTGGAAATTCAAAATATTTGTATATATCATTTGATTCTTAGTGATCTGTAATATAGACCATCTATGATTAATTCCCACATGATAGGGAGGTACATATATAGACCAATTAATTAATTAATTAATTAATTGGGTTATACAAGTCCTTGACGCAATAACAATAGAGTATATACTCAGCGATCGCTTCGATATACCTTTCACACATGCCTTCAAGAAAGCCCGGTATGCTTTGACATTCCTCGTTGCACTTTGGATGATCATCACATAACCCAATTCGGGAAAGATCAGGGCTCGTAGTAGGAACCAAGTCTATTTTAACTGAAACTCCCATATACAATAAATTACTAAATTTTAATTTTTTTAATTATAAATATATATATATATCATCTTACATCTATTTCTCAATCTCTCTATCTTACATGACACTCTTAAATCCCTACCATCTCAATTTATAATTTTCTCAGATTTTTACATTTTTATTTTCAAATTAATGTAATATAACGATAACCACCCTTAATTTCAAAATTTCAAATTATTTTGAAAATAATTTGAAAATTTTATATACATTGCCCTTTAAAATCCTCTTACATCTATTTTTCAATCTTTCTCTATCCTACATGTCACTCTTAAATCTCTACCATCTCAATTTCTATTTTTTCTCAGATTTTTACATTTTTATTTTCAAATTAATGTAACTAGTTTATATCCCCGCGTATTACGCGGGGATTAAAAAAATATCACAGTGAAAAAATTAAAAATTTGCGATCTTGCGATCGTTGATCGTTAAAAATAAATAACAAACGATTTTTAGGTGGTCAAGATAAGATTGATTTGAAAATTTAATTAAAAATAAAAAGATATGCACAATGCAGAATAATATGAAATTTAAAAATTTGGATTTGAATTTTCAAAAAAGTAAACTGTCCAAAATAACTTTTTTGAAAAAAGAAAGAAAGCAGAATTAGGAGAAAATTAGAAATTTAAAATGGGGAACTTGTAGTTAGCCACATAGGAGAGAGAAGATTGAGAAATAAATGTAAGGGGATATAACGTTAACCACTCTTAATTTCAAATTTTCAAATTATTTTGAAAATAATTTGAAAATTTTATATATATTGCCCTTTAAAAAAATTATATCCCCGTGTATTACGCTGGATTGAAAAAAATATCACAGTTAAAAAATTAGAAATTTGCGATCTTGCGATCGTTGATCGTTAAAAATAAATGACAGTCGATTTTTAGGTGGTCAAGATAAGATTGATTTGAAAATTTAATTAAAAATAAAAAGATACGCACAATGCAGAATAATATGAAACTTAAAATTTTGGATTTGAATTTTCAAAAAAAGAAAACTGTCCAAAATAACTTTTTTGAAAAAAAAGAAAGTAGAATTAGGAGAAAATTAGAAATTTAAAATGGAGAACTTGTAGTTAGCCACATAGGAGAGAGAAGATTGGAAAATAGATGTAAGGGGATATAACGTTAACACCCTTAATTTCAAATTATTTTGAAAATAATTTGAAAATTTTATATACATTGCCCTTTAAAAAAATATTATATACATTTCAAAAAATAATATTATAATTTAATTGAATGAAATATATATTTGAATAATTTAATTTAAAAATATTATAATAATATTTTTCTTCCGGCTCGCGTAATACGCGTGGAATACGAACTAGTATCATATATGTGCCTATATAATAATTAATATTAATTTGGAAAATAAAAATTTACCTGGAAACATTTCACTTGCTATTGAGCTAAACAACAACATGTGAATAACCCCAACTATAATCAGACATTTCAATGCGTAAAAAGTCATATATTTGATTTTTGTCGATGGACTATATGTATCTCATATTCTACGCAATTTATATTGCATCCCAATTTTCATAAAAAGAAACTTATTATATGGTAGCTGTCCTTTTTTTATTTAGAAAGTATTGTCATATGTTTTCACCACATTTTCAATGAGATTTCGTATAATTTTATATTTATTGTAAATTGTTGGATATGATTTTTTTCCCATTTACGGACAAAAATATGGCTAGTTTATTTAAAATGATTAATGATTTCCCGTTAAAAAAAGAAATGATTAATGATTTTATTCACATGTTTATTAAAATTATTATGATGACTAATTCCTGTACGTGATTTTGCTTGTTAATAAAAAAATTTGTGAAGACGAGTTTACGGAGAACTCTATTTTTTTATATTACTGTTATGAATAAAAATAATGCACATAATTATCATTGTTGTGCAATAAAATTTACTTGGAAAATTTATCACCTAATTATTTTGCTGACGTAGTGATCTGTTGCAAAATATTGAAAAAAGTGTGATTATTTTGAGGAGTAAATAAGACGATGACTTATTTCTCATTATAAATGCTTACTTCTGTTGGACAAACAACAAATAATTACCATTAGCAAGAAACCTCCCAAAAATGAATTTCAATTAATTGCTTTGACCCATTTTTCTGCTCCTTCCCCGCCCAAAGTTCTCTACAGCAAATGCATGGAATGCGTATGTTTGTTTTGGGATTTAGGTGTGTGGGGAAAATCATGATTTCGAAATCATATGAATTTGAAAGTTTTGGTGAATAGTAAAAAATATGTGTTTGTTTTGAGATTTTGATAGGGTGGGATTTAACTTTATGTCAAATCAATGATTAATAATGATTGATATGAGAGTATGTCTAGTGTGAAAATTTTCATGTATGAAAATCTATAAAATTGTCCTAATTAAATCAATCATCTATATCCTAAACACTAAATAATGAACCTTAAATTATGACATATTCGGACCGGGTGAACCATGAATCACTTGGGCCGAGTGAACCATGAACCACTCAATTTTGTCTTACCTTCACCAATTACAGAATTTGGTTGTAAATTAAAGTTTTTTTATGTATGAAAATTTTCATACTAGACTTTGTCTTGATATGATATTATTACATTGTGTTGAGAGTGAGAAAAGTAGTGATGTGATTGTATTGAATTTTGTGAAAAATAAGGATGTAAATGTACTTTATAGAAGAAAATTTTGAAGTCTAATTTTAAATCTCAAATTATAATGGAACGTGGGCATTGAAGTAAGTAAAATGGGCCTAAATTCCCCATAATAATCCAGTAAGATTCATTTGGAGATAGCTTCGGCCCACAAAAGCCAGCTGTAATTAAAATTCACAAACAAATCAGCTGCTCTATGGGGTGTTTGTAAAAATTTACAAGTGATCAGAGTTATCTAACACTATGTGCAGAAACAATTTGAAGTGTTTTTTATTTCTTTTTTACTTGATCAAATAAATTATCAAAAATTATAAACTAAAAGTTGAAATATGGGTGTTTTTAATAGTTTATTATATTTTTTAGATACTATTAACTTTTCTTGTAAATACTATCAATTTTTTTTGAATTAGTTTACAAACACTATCAATTTTACTATTAATCAATTTTTTCATAATTACTAATTTTAATCACTCCTTTAAAAACATAAGTTTTTGCAAACACCCCTTATTTATACATATCTCTATTGAGGCAATTTAAACTTGAACAAAAAAGCACACAAAAATCAGTATTATATAAAACATTTCTAAATATATTTTGGGTTTTTCATGTGGCGCCCAAAAAGCACAACCATTATAACAATTTATATATGTAATTTTGTTCAATGTGTCCTTGCATATATTAAAGTTTATTAACTATTAGGACACAACTCCATTGAAATTACGAAAAATAATAAAACTCAGGTGGAAATTCAAATATTTGTATATATTATTTGATTCTTCATGATCTCTAAAATAGACCTTTTATGAATTCCTACATGATACATATATAAACCAATTAATTTTTGAAACAATTAATAGAATTGCAGGTCGTGGTATGGCTGATTAAGCTTGTATTAAATTGGGTTTCACTTTGGAATAGATCTCTTGACGCAATAACAATAGGGCATCTCAGCAGCCGCTTCCATGTAACTATTACATATGCCTTCGAAAAAGTTTGGTATGTTTTGACATTCCTCGTCGCAGTTTGGATGGTCAACACATAACCCAATTCGGAAAACATTTCGGTACGCAGTAGGAGCCGAGCCAATTCAAATTTAACTGCAGGAAACTTATTATATGGTAGCTGTCATTTCGTTTAGGAAGTAGTGTCATATGTTTTCACCACATTATAAATGAGATTTCGTATAATTTTATATTTATTGCATATTGTTCGATATGATTTTTTTTCCCATTTACGGACAGGTAAAATGGCTAGTTTTTGTATATGTATTTGAAATGATTAATGATTTTATTCACATGATTATTAAATTTATTAATATGTGACCTATTCTTGTACGATATTTTTTTTGTTTAGCATGAACCCACTTATCTAAACTGATAGAAATAACTTTAGGTGATTTTATATTGGCTTTTAATGTAATTTTTAAATTTGATTTTTGAAATATAGAGACTTAAAAATCAAGTAATGTGAGTGTTTGTTTTTGGAGTTTTGAATAGCTTAATAGTAGGTCTATATATAGTGCGGTAGTGGTGATTTCTTAAAATCAAATTTTGAAATTCTGAACAAGAAGCTATAATAATTTGTCGTTGCCAAATATTGAAAAAAAAAAAAAAGTGAATGAGTTTTTGTAGAGTAAACAAGTAAGTGACGATGACTTACTCTTAATGCTTACTTTGGTTGGAGAAAGAGAGAAAAAAAATTTCACAAATGATCGTATCTACAATTAATCCTATAAATTTTAACTTTATTAATTTTTGTCCTTTTAGTATTAATTTTAGTCTTTTTCTCCAAAAAAAAATCAATTTTGGCCGGAAGTATTACATACAAAACGATACCAAAAATATCAAAATGACACAAATGCCAAATATCCAAAAAAGAAAAGTAAATGAGTGGTTGTAGAGTAAACAAGTAAATGAGAATGACTTACTCTACATTAATTTTTTATATCGAAATAGGCTAGTTCATATATATATTTATTTTTGGTGTTGATTAATTTTCTTATTAATTTGATCAGGAAATTTATAACAGCATAGGGGGCCGAACTTTCTTTGTTTTCAACTTAGCTCCCGTAGGTTGTTACCCTTTCTTACTGGTGCAATCTCGCAACGCCTCAGACTTGGATCCTGTATCTGGGTGTCTGATCTCCTGCAACAACGACGTCGACGAGTACATCTCTCTGCTCAAAGGTGCACTGGACCAGACTAGGCAAGAACTAGCCGATGCCGACCTCATACACGAGGACACTAACGCCATCCTGCTAAACATTTTCAAGAATCACACGTCTTATGCTACGGTTCACTAATTCTTATAAATCATTATTATTTAATTTAATTTAAAGTACTGCTATATAATTAGTTTTGTTATTGGAATTGTTGGGTCTTCTTCCCACTCCTATTATGCACACCGAGGGACACGGGCTCAGGTTTCCTGATTGTCGGACACGGAATGAACGATGTAAGAGGTAAAACTCAAAGATCCACTAAGTATCGGTAGCATTCCCCACTCTTTGTCTCACTCTCTCAATCTCAGTTGTAACGTCCTAGATTTACAAAGAAGGAGAAGAAGAGTATATAAGGAAACTTCCAACATACCTAGGGTTTCAAGTTGGGAGGGCCACATGACTTGGGCCAAAATGGCCAAAACCGAAATGGGCTCAAGCCCAACAAATTCTCCACCTTTTTGGCCATTCCCAAATACACACGAAACATTCCGAAAAATCCGCAGGAGTTCATCATCGCCCAAAAACAAACACACACCAGCCACCTGCAAAAGAAAAAACACAAAAGTTAGAAGAGGGAAACAATAGCAAATACAAGAATGCTATTAAGGACAACACAAAGTTCAAAAACATGCACGACACAAGGCTTTCAAGCAAAAACAATTTTGACAACCAAAACACAACCCAAAAACAGTTTTGACACACAAGTCACAAACAAAAAACAGTTTTGACACACAAGTCACAAACAAAACAGAAAAATCATACCTAATCAATAGAATCAAAATTCAAAGTTCTCATGCAAGACCTGAATTTTTCTACCGAAAGACATTTGGTACCCATATCAGCAGGATTAAATTCTGAAGCAATTTTCTCAAGATTAATAATGCCTTTTTCAACAATATCACACACAAAATGGTATCTAACATCAATATGTTTGGTTCTTTCATGGAATACAGGATTCTTACAAAGTTGTATAGCAGATTGACTATCAGAAAATACAATAACTTCACCTTCAAGGAAACCAATTTCAGAAATAAGACCTTTTAACCAAATGGCCTCTTTAGCAGCCTCAGTAATCGCAACATATTCAGATTCAGTAGTGGACAAAGCAACAATATGTTGTAATTGGGATTTCCAACTAATACAAGCACTGCATAAAGTGAACACATAAGAAGTGGTAGATTTCCGATTGTCTTTATCATTAGCATAGTTAGAATCCACATAACCAACTAACCTCACACCATTTGCAGATTTTGAGAATTTAAGACTTACCTCCATCGTACCCTTAAGGTACTTAAGAAGCCACTTCAAAGCCTCCCAATGAGGCATACCTGGATTAGACATATATCTACTCAAGCAACTAACAGAATAAGCAATATCAGGTCTAGTGCTTACCATGAGATACATCACAGATCCAATTGCGTTGGAATAGGGCACGTCTTTCATCTCATCAATTTCAGACTTAGTCTCGGGGGACTGAGTCTTACTTAGCACAAAATGGGCAGCAAGAGGCACATTAACAGATTTAGAGGACGACATGAAAAACTTACTCAAAACCTTATCGACATATGAAATCTGATTAAGCAAGAGCGTTTGGCTTTTTCTATCTCTTTCAATATTCATGCCTAATATCTTCTTAGCATTACCAAGATTTTTCATGTCAAATTTATCACCAAGGCATTTCTGAACTTGCTCAACAGTTTTAATGCAAGGACTAATAAGAAGCATGTCATCCACATATATGAGCAAGAAGAAAGGAACAAATGCATCTTTCTTGGAGTAAAGACAATGATCAAACAAACTTCTTTTTAGTTTCAAAGACATCATGCATTCATCAAATTTCTTATTCCACTGTCTCGGTGATTGTTTCAATCCATACAAAGACTTATTAAGAAGACACACATGCTCAGGATAATTAGAATCAACAAAGCCATCAGGTTGTCTCATATAAATCTTTTCATCCAAATCACCATGCAAGAAAGCAGTTTTTACATCCATATGTTTCAATTCCCAATCAAAATGAGCAACAAGAGCAAGCATTATGCACACAGTGGTAAATTTCACAACAGGAGCAAAGATTTCAATGTAATCTATCCCCTCCTTTTGAGTAAAACCCTTAGCCACTAATCTAGCCTTAAATCTTATACATTCAGTTTCATCCTTAATCTTGAATAACCACTTACAATCAACAACAGAGCAATGCTTAGGTTTAGGGACAAGATTCCAGGTTTGGTTAACATGCAAGGATTTCATTTCTTCTTTCATAGCATTTAACCACTCAACCGAATTTTTAAACTTTAAAGCTTCATTATAGGACTTTGGCTCATTATTGCAAGACTCAAAAGCACTGAAAGCATGCGTATCAATGTGAAAATCTCAAGTTTAGAAGGTTGCCTAATGTTTCTCCTAGGTCTGTCCCTAGCAAGCTGATAATCAATCAAATCAACATTTTCAGGCACATTTTCCACATATTCAGCAGTAATTTCAGCATTTACAGCAGGCAAATCAGCATTTTCAGCAGACAAATCACCATTTTCAGCATGCAAATCAACATTTTCAGCAGGCAAAACAACATTTTCAGCAAGCAAATCAACATTTTCAGATTCAGATAAACAGGGCAGATGCTCCACCTCACTAGGATGAGTCTCATTCTTATGTGAAGACACAGAAGCATGTAAACAAGGAAAATCAGATTCATTAAAGATAACATCTCTACTGATAACAACTTTGAATCCAAGTTCATCTTTACACCAAAGTCTATACCCTTCACACCTTCAGGATAACCAAGGAACACACATTTCTTAGACCTAGGTTCAAGTTTATCAATCTTTTGATGCACAAACGCAGCACAACCGAAAACTCTCAAGTTAGAATAGTCAATATTTTTACCATAGAACACATTTTCAGGGCATTTACCTTTCAAGGGAACGGATGGAGACCTATTGATAAGATAGACAGCAGTACAAACTGCCTCACCCCAGAATTTTTTAGAAAGACCTGAGGCAGCTAGCATGCACCTAACCTTATCAATCAAAGTTCTGTTCATCCTTTCAGCAACCCCATTTTGTTGGGGCGTGTAAGGAACAGATTTATGTCTTTTAATTCCAGAATCAATACACAATTTATCCATCAAGTTGTTGCAAAACTCTAACCCATTATCAGTTCTAAGATTTTTAATCCTTTTTCCAGTTTGATTTTTAATCAGAATTTTTCAATCCTTAAACTTTTCAAACACATCAGATTTGTGTTTCATTAAGAAAATCCAAACTTTCCTAGAAAAATCATCAATCACAGACAAAAAATACACATTTCCACCATGGGTGGGCACACTAGCAGGACCCCAAACATCAGCATGCAAGTATTCAAGAACATCAATGCAAGAAGAGGGATTAGGGTAGGGGTTAACAGGAAATTTAACTTTATGCTGCTTTCCCAACACACATGAATCACAAAAAGGTATGCATGACAATTTTTCATCACCAAAAACACCAGATTTATGCAGAATTTCCAACCCATTGTTACTCATGTGTCCTAGTCTTTTATGCCACAATTCAGTCTTGTCAACTTTGACAACATTCACATGATTAGCACGAAAATAAGATTTGGTAAAGCACACATACAAGTTATTTCTTTTAACAGCTTTGAAAAGAACCAAAGAATCCTTCAATATTTTCATGCAACCTTTACCCCATCTACCCTCACAACCCTCATCTTTTAATGCAGCACAAGAAATCAAATTGTTGCACAAGTCAGGAACATGTCTTACATTTTTCAAAGTGACAACAACACCAGAGTCAAGCATCATGCAAACATCACCAATTCCAGCAATATGACATTTTTTCTCATTAGCCATAGAAACAGAACCATACTTCACTTCTTTATATGATGAAAATAGATTTTTAAAACGAGACATGTGGAAAGTACAACCCGAGTCAATTAGCCATTCATTTTCACATAAAGCAGTAGAATGCACAGAATTCACACATGGTTCATCACACATGGTTCACTTTAGACCTATTGAGAAGATAAGCCCATACCCAATGGCCCAAGCCCCTTTTATAGAAAGACATAAAAATAAAGTCATATGAATAAATCTTTTTATTTTCCAAATTGTGTATATTTATATATGTCGAGTTTATTCGTAGAAAGAAATCATAACCATTAAATGAAAATGATCAATACAAGAAAATGAAGAATTGTCTACCAAAATTTTCTAATGCCTATGAAATTTCCTACAAAAATAATTTGGTCCTTAAAATTGCGGCTTGGATCCCCTGTTCCAACCCCCTATTCCATCTACTGTTACATACCTTAGATTAACGACACGTGTACAGTTATTAAAATGTATAAATATATGCATAACACCATAACATTACCATTTAGCTTATTTAGGAATGATGTTAATTTAAGAAAACAAGTTCTTTTAAATATATGATTCCAAATTAAATATCTCTTTGAAATAGGGTGGTTGGAACAGGGGATCCAAGCCGTTAAAATTGACTATTGCCTCGGATTTGCCTACCAATTTTTAGAAAAATCTATGAAAAATTATCTACACAAAATAATTTCCTAGGTAAATAAATTATCTACCATGAAACTACCTACACATTCCTAATTTCCGTAGACAAACTAATTAACTACAAAAGATAATTCACTAGACAACTCACATTTTTGTAGGCAATTATATTTATGGTTTAGAAATGACTTACAAATAAATTTACCTACGAATTACATTCCGTAGGCAAATTTACCTATGAATAAAAATGCCTAGACAAATTGAAATATTCCCTAGACAATCCTCTATTTTTTAGAATATTTTGTAGGCACCCTTCTATTTTTTTGTAGTGAATTAAATACGAAATTATGCACGAACACTCATTAAAAAAATGTGGTGAAAATATGTGCCATCTATAACAATTTTCTTTTTCCAATTGAGAATAGAGATGCAATGTAAATCAGTATAAATAACAAGAGAAAGAGAAGTGGGATATGTACACATATATAGTTCATCCACAAAAATCAAACAAATGATCAATTACGCACTGAAATGCCTTCTCATGATTGTAGTTATTCACATGTTTTCAAGTGAATTCTTACACTCCTATTTAATAATTTTATTGATCAATTATTTATTCATATATATACATGAATGATATATTTATACATGAGTGGTTAGTAATGGCACAGGTTAGTTATCACTTATCAAGATCCAAGAATTAAGATACTAGACTGCGTTTGTTTTGGAACTCACACGGATGGACTTAGGACTTTGCGCTTCCCGTCTCATACGAGTTAGGGATTTAGAGTCTAGTTTTTAAATCTCACATTCCATTCACACCTATAAATACCTATAAAATATATTATTAATCTTCCCAATACATCACACTTTATACACTTTATTACTCTCCTCAATATAATATAATAATACAATATCAATCATTATTAAACATTGATTTATCCAATCAAAAAAAAAATTAACATTGATTTGACATAAAGTTAAATCCAACCCTACTCAAATCTCAAAACAAACACATACATTTACTATTCATCAAGGATTTTAAATCTCTGAATTCTAAAACCTTGACTTGCTCCACACACTTAAATCTCAAAACAAACGCAGCCTAGGGGCATGTGCATCGCACCCAGACTGCAGCGTTGACTGTGAATCTATTGACGGTAGGAAGAGCGCATGTTCAATAATTTATGGTAGTCCTAATTTTATTGGACAAAAATTCATATGAGACGGGGTACAATTTAGCACAAATTACACTCATCTCTTTCAAAATGTTAAAGTGTGAATACTGAGCTATTTATGTCAATTTAAGAACTAGAATTTTTTTTTTTTTTTATCGGATAAAGTTAGTTGTTAGTAATTAGTACACCAAGCACCGAAACACTCCACGAATTCACCATTTCACCTTATAACTCCCATAACTTCAATTCGTTCCCAAAGAGAATCGAACTTGGGTCTCTCACTCAATTGAGGAGCCCAGTGATCAGGTGGGCTAAGCCACCTGGTTGTTAAGAACTAGAAAACTTTAACTTAGCTACCTCCATGTAGTAAAAAAAATTACTCACTCTCCCATAATTTTTTTGATCGGTAATCAACTTTTATTAACACGAAAAAGGGTATAAGGAGTAATACAATGAACATTTACAGTAAGAAGTGACAATATCAACAACCTATACAATGGACTCACTCCCCCATAATTACTTTCACATTTTCTTTTTCCAAACATTCCAAAATAATTTAAACACCTTTAAAATGGAAAATAAGTAAATTCCACCTTTTTTTTCTTAGAGGTAAAGATGAATTACATTCAAAGAGCACAAGGGGTACTTGAATCCCGAAACATTACATCTTAATCAAAGATTGACAAAGAACTTATAACTTATACAGTAAACAGACTAAAAATTGGGACTCCCAAACCATAAAAATATCATAAAACAATAAAGAATAATGGACCCGAATCCACTTCCACGAGCAAAATTTGATGTCATCGATGAGCTTGTCCAAAGTATACTCACTCACTTTAAAGATTAGACCATTTCTAGTTTTCCACAGCTTTCAAATTGAACATTGTCATATAAAACTAAGAATCTTCTTCCTCAGTAAAATCCACCCTACAATAATTACATTTTTATATCAATTATCATTACAAACCTTTCTTACTTTTAAAGAATAAAGTTATGATAATTTCAAATACAAATTATGATTTTGATTCCTATTTCACACCCTCAAAACCTTCCACTGAAGCACGCCCCTAATTTGTTATTTGTGATATGAAATTTAATCTCAATGTATTTTTGTTTCGTGAGACAACACTGCTACGTGCATTAAAGAGTTTCAGTTAATCGCAATACTTTAATTTCTGCTTTCTTCTTCTCTTGACAATTCTTCGTAATTTAGTTGCTTTTCCAAAAAAAAAAAAATCAATGAAAATCACATTTTGCACTAGAAGAAATTGCTAAACACCAAATACAGACATACAAATTATCGGTAAGTATTATTTTACTGCACTAGGAGCGCCAACTTTGTGGCCCAAAATATACTATTATGAATAAAAGATGAGAAGTTGGGCCCATTCGCAAAGGCCCAAGCGTTACTTCCCTATAGCTTTACAATATTCTAATGAATTAACTTTTATACTAATAAATTTACAATATTTTTGTACGTAGTTGAAAAAATCACAAATGATTCTATAGCTTTACACGTGTCCACAATTAGTTATGTAAAATTTTCTTTTATCAAATTTGGTCATTTTGATTTCAATTTTTCAGTCCTTTTAGCCATAATTTTTTGAGTTTTAATTTGGCCGAAAACAACCAGAAATATGTTGTAGTTAGCTAGCATACAAAATGACACGAATAAGATATAGAAATGACGGGTTTAGTGAAGAGAATAATATAAGTCTCGACCCCCGCCTCAACGTAAATCACTCGAAATTGACCACGGAAATGAATGGAACTCGTAATTTTAAAGTACGCGAAACACATATCAACTTTGAGCTTTAAAAATTTTAATTGTTTTTTTATAAAGCCCGTTTGTTTCTTTGGATGGGTCCATTTCCATTTCTCTCTGTATGATGCTTTTGACTCGTGGGCTATTTTGGGCTTTCCATTAATTATATGCATATACTATTCAATCTGATTTCCTCTTTGTGCAGTTCCCTATAATTCTTTTTTATAAGCCAATATTATTCCTGGCAGTTTATTAATTTGATATGGAGTCCCTTTCTGTAAATGAATGAATTGCTGTCAAAGCAATAAATTGAAATTCTCCCTTGTGTGAGGTTTCTTGTTAATACTATTCATTTGTTGTTCGTCCAAAAGAAGTAAGCATTAATTAATGAAGAGTAAGTCATCGTCACTTGTTTACTCTACAAAAAAAATCATTCACTTTTTATGCATTTAAATGTGTTATTGATAATTATGGAACATTTGATCTGATTTCGATTACGGTTGGACTATTCACATGTTGTTTAGCGCAATAGCAAGTGAAAATGTTTATAGCTAGGTAAATTTTTATTCTCCGATTTAATATTCATTACTATATACATATTTAGTTATTATAATTTAAAATTATTACGAAGGGAAGTTTTATAATTATTTTTCATACTTTTTTAATAGAGTTGTGCCCTAATAATTAATAAACTTTAATATATGCAAGGAGTACTCATTGAACTGCATATATACTTGTTATATATGATCGTGCTTTTAGGGAGTATACTTTAAGAGCCTATACCATGCATAACAGATATTTATTTATAGACAACATCTTGTATATATGAGACATATTCATACATTAATTCAATGGGTTTCCTTTATCAAAGTATGGCTCGAGTTTATAGAGCCCTAACGCTGTCATATTTTAAGGGTAGTCCGACTCAAATACCATATTAGACATTCGTTTCATATATGAGACCGTTTCATATAAAATTATCTCGTACTGTAAATCGTTGACCCATATATTGAACACATTCACCATGCATGTGCTTTTCAAATTAGCTAGGGTTTCTTCAACACTATATATAGAATCAAAGAATCTAAATTAATCTCGCATATCACTATATATACAAACACGGAACATGCAAAGTAACATGTGACAAAATAGAGATGGCCTCATATCCGAATTTTGCTTTAAAATTAAATACTCAATCATAATATCATACAAAATTTAAATTCTAGAAAATCCAATCAGAGCCTGCACTCCTATAGTAAGAAAAGTGACGAGTAACAACTTTAGTATATATATATATGTACAAGGCAACCCACATGGAGCCTCTTAATAACCCTAGTGTGCAGTGCAGTATTCATTTGTAGAAATTAGCTACAAATATTGTCTGATATAATTTATGCCATTGTATAAAAATAGAAAAACAAATAATGGCATTCCATTTTTTTCAAAATATGATACAACAAAATTTAAAAGCACCAAGAGGAGAGTGGACGAGTTGAATACCGAAACTTGTATATATACCCAAGAAAAAGTTCAGCATATATAAAGAATGACAAAAATTCATACGAGACGGTCTCATGCATGAGACGGGGTACAACCTAGCACAAATCACACTCACCTCTCTCAAAGTGTTAAAACGTCAATACCCAACTTATGCGCATCACACAATGAGACGGTATCATGCAAATGTGCCTCTATAAATAAACATTGTCTATTAAATTTCATGAGAACAGTAAAAAAATTGATAAAACCCTATATATCAATTTTTAAAGGGGTTGATTTATCTGACGAGAAAGCAACATGTAACTAAATTTAGAAGTAATGTATCAAAACTATCACTAGGCTTCTTTATGGTGCCTAGGGAAAACTAAAATTAATCATTAGTGAAGTTAGGTCCATTTAGTTTCTTGCTTAAAGGCCCAATTAGTTCCTCTTATCCTTTTTATTAGATTCAGAAACTTGTGAATTTTAATCATTAGTAAAGTGATTGGAATGTACTAGTCGATTAGCGGGCATTAATATCCATTACATAAAAAAGGGGATTAATGTTTTTTAAGGATAATAACTTAGGAAGTTGTGTTTCAAGGACAATAATTTTATGGGCTTGAAAATATAAGATAATATATATTTTAAAACTTGTAAATATAAGATAATATTTTTAAAATTTATAAATATAGGACAATATATTTTAAAAATATGTAAATGTAGGACTATTAATCGAGCCCACATCACATGATATTTCAGCCCGATTGAGGTTTATTCGTGTTCAATTGTCCTACATTTACAAATTTTAAAACATATTGTCCTATATTTATATAATATTTTAAAATATATTGTCATATATTTCCAAGTCAATAGAATTATTGTCTATTTTCTCCATAAAAAAGTATTAATGCATAGAGGGTGCAGTGTGATGGCTAGATTTCTTTCTGCATCCATCCTCTATATATATACCTTTGAAATTACCCATACACTTATAACTAAGTGCATGCAGAAATATATCAAGATACATACATATATAATTATGAATTCGTTTTTTTGCGGTAATATTGGTAGTAGCTGCAGCAGCAACTCCGACTAGCTAGTAATGCAAGTGTGCTTACGAGGCGGTGTTCGATTTTGGAGACTCTAATTCCGACACCTGAGGTTCCTTCTCTGCGTTTCCTCCTCTGGATCCACCCAATGGGATGACCTGCCCGCGGGAAGACTGTGCGATCGATGGCCGCTTAATCATAGACTTTTTAGGTAATTAATTTTTATATATATGTATTAATTATCTTTGTTTTTGGAAATGGATGCAGCACAAGCAATGGGTGTACCGCTTCTGAGTCCATACTTGCAGTCCCTGGATTCTGATTTTCGTCACGGTGCTAACTTTGCGGTGGTGTCTGCCGCTGTACTCCGTGAACCCAAATATGGAGCTAGCCCCTTCGCCCTGTCTGTTCAGCTTAACAAGTTCAAACAATTCAAACTAAAAGTCGATCAATCTAACTCATCTTCGGGTATATGTCTGCAATTTTTTTTCCTTATAAATTTGTTTTCTTACTTAACTAATCAGTTTGTATCATTTTTTCTTTGTTAGTGACCCCGCTTCCTGCGTCCGACATTTTCTGGCTTTGCCAAAGACTTGACATCTTTGGGCTCAAATGAGACGCTGGCCTTTCTGCAAAACGTGGTTTTAAAAATCGCCAATACGACCAAGGTACTAATTATCTATATATCTAAAACAAGTAGTTCAGATGAGAATAGGTGTTAGGAATTAAACAAGCAATTATGGAGAAAATAATGGGAACAACGAATTAAGGAACAAACAATTTGGTTACCCAGTTCGTCAGAATGACTACGTCTGGGGGCACTACCAAGCCAGGAGAGATCTACTATATCGTATAAGATAGTGCAAGTAGTGCAAGATACAATGGGGGGAGTAAGGGGGTTATTTATACAAAAAATCCGAACTGGGAAACTGGGCCAAAACCCTAGATTTGACTTATCCTGGCCGAAACCCTATTTCCGTGTCCAGGCCTCCGGAACCGCTCGACCTCAGCCCTTGGTCGAGCGGTTATGCTCGATCACATACATTGCTCGAGCGCCCTCATGGCGCTGGATAGGGGGGGCGCTCGACCGAGCACACCTGCTCGACCTCGAGCGCTGGTCGAGCGCCTCCTGCGCCCTGCATCCCGTTTCACTCAGGCTCCATAACCCAACAATCTCCCACCTGGAGACTGACACTGGAGCGGAAGTGCACGACCTCAACTAGGTCGAACGTCTTGTCCTCCCTGGACTCATTCCGAACGTCTTTCCCTCACATACGTTGACTCTCATGCAAATAAAATAAAAAATAATTTAGGCCTAATTAATTCTTTGTTATGATTGTACTGTACTGTACAGGGTTTGAAAAGCCGGCAACGACTGCATGCCGCGGCCTTGGGGCGTCCGTTTGTAGCGATCCCGACAAGTATGTGCATTGGGACGGAACTCATCTGACCGAAGCAGCCAATAAGGTTGTGGTGGATCCTACTTTGATCCACCATTTCCTATTACTGATTTCTGTGACATTCATCATGTTTGGCTGATGCAAAACATTCAGCATGTTAGCTAGCTAGTTAATTAATTTGAAGGACGATTTGGATGTTAAAGTGTCATTTCCCATATTACGGATCAGAACCCGACCGAGTGGTTCATGGTTCACCCGACCCGAATGGATCATGGTTTAGGGTTCATGATTTAGATTTTAGGGTGTAAGGTTTTTTTTCAAAATTAATTTAAATTATTTAATTAGATAATAAGCTGAGGTGAAAAGTCAAATCATCAATTGGGCTCCATAAGGTGACCACTCGTGATCTCCATATATATAATATATATATATATTATATTCTATCTGATTTTTTATGGAATCAGATTAATTTAGAGTAGTGATATAGATACAACTATCTGATTTTTTATGGAACCAGATTAATGAGATGTCATGTCAACTCATTATCCACATAATTAATTATACTCAAATAAATTATAGAATATTTTATAATATACCATACCCTAAACCATGAACCTTAAACCCTAAATCATGAATCATTTGGGTCGGGTTAACCATGAACCACTCGGGCCGGGTAAAAAAAATTGAACTGAACTGAAAAAATAAAATTGAATTAAAAAAAAATAACTAATTTTTTTTTACCCGGCCCGGACCCAACTCGTCCAGACCTGAACCCGGCCCGAGTGGTTCATGGTTCACCCGACCTTAATGGTTCATGATTTAGGGTTTTATGTATAGAATATTATAAAATATTTTATAATTTATTTGAAATAGAATTAATTATGGATGATGAAAATGACATGACACCTCATTAATCCTGCCCATAAAAAATCGATAAGTGGGTTATATTACTACTCTCTCTCTATATATATATATATGAGTAGTGATATAAAATCAATTATCCTATTATAGGCAGGATTAATCGGTGTCGTGTCAACTCATCATCCATATAATTAATTCTACTCAAATAAATTAAACCATGAACCTTAAACCCTAAATCATGAACCATTCGGGTCGAATGAACCATGAACCACTTGGGCGGTTCGGAATGCGATTGGGTTGGGTCCGGCAAAAAAAAAAAATTAAGCGAACTAAAAAAAAAAACTAATTTTTTTTTTTTATTTGGACCCAACCCGGCTCGAGTGGTTCATGGTTCACCCGATCCGAATGGTTCATGATTTAGGGTTTATGGTATAGTATATTATAAAACATTGTATAATTTATTTAAGTAGAATTAATTATGTGGATGATGAGTTGGCGTTACACCTTCGATAATCCTGCCCATAAAAAATCGATAACCTATCTATATCACTTCTGTATATATATAATATCGGCACTTTCCCTTCGCCCAACCCGCCATGGCAATCGCAGGAATACAGCCACACGCCACCGCCGAATGTTTCTCCTCACTTCGATGTCGCGACACCGCTCGCGCTGCACCAACCCTCCATCTCCCGTCAAGTCTACTACGCCAACTCCACCCACCGCACACCACCGTACCCGTTTGCGCTGAAGATCCGCTCCGTTCGTGGAGATGAAGGTTGCAAATGTTCTAGTGGGGAAGATGATCGTGCGTCCATTGTGGAGGACGTGCAGTCCCATGTGTTTACAAATGGGCCTTGGAGTATGTTTTCAAAGTATAATCAGATTGGGCCTGATAATAGAACAAATTTTGTGCCTACATCACGTTTTGGGCATTCTGGACTTCATACTGCTAATGAATTCAATGGGCCATTAGTTACTTTTGAGATGGATGGCTCGATTTGGATTATTAAGTCGTTTGGGCAAATTTTTCAAGACTTTGAAGAATTTAATGGTGGGCATATATTTAATAGCTATTATTTTTTCTTAAAAAATGATAGTTATTTTGGTACTTTTTTAAAAACTCCACGTGCTTATCGTCTCAAGACTTTTGGCCAAATACGTACCGCTGATGTGTTTGATGTCAAGTTTTTTGAGGAGTTAAATAGTTTTGCTTTTGTCTTCTCCGGAGATGAGCGCGTTGTTGACTCTATTATTCTGTTGGAGATAAGATTCATGCAAATTCGAGGACGAATCTTTTCGAAGAGGGAGCGAATGATGGAGATAAGATTGCAATGTAAATTATTTATTGTTATTTATATTTTATAGTTTAGGGCTTTGCTTAAGTTTTATTTAATCGTTAATGGGGTCGAGACTTATCAAAAGCATGCTTCGTAAAAGCCCCCAACATAGACCCACGGTAAGCAAAATGAATAGAATCATCGTGCAAACTATTGTTAGTGCAATAATGTGCATACCATAGGACGTGTTTGGCTGAGCTTATAAGCTTCTTAAAACAATTTATAAGATGTGTTCAGGAGCTTATAAGCTTTCAAAAAGTGCGTGGTCAAAAAAGATTTTTAGCAGCTTATAAGATCTTAAAACACGTTTTTTACATCTTATAATCTCCAAAAAAACACTTTTAAACCTGCCGTTAATCTTGTTATTCCACATGTTAGGCTGCAGAGCTCTTGAGGCATCCGCATCTACAACCGTACATTGCTCAATACAGCAACTTATCCCCCGTCTTCCTTCCCGTAAAGTCTGAAACAGACTCAAAAATAAAAACCAATGGATTGATGAAACTGCAATTTGGCTGACCAAAGGATTGATGAATATTCAAAGACAAAATGGAGAAGCTAATTAACAGCTGAAAGATATGATGGTTTATTTAATATGAGAAACCTTGGAATATCATTTGTTTATATCTATATTAGTCTTGTGATTGCAATTCTTCCTTATTTCTGCAGCAACAAAATAATAACGTAAAAGAGCTGCTTAAATTCGTTGGCAATTGACAGAGAAAAATTATAATACTACATATTACTTGCTTTGATAGGGGATTTGAGAAAGTGAAATTATTGAGTATTTATAAAGTAAAATTATGCCGTTTAAATCAAGAATTCAAGAATGTCTACATCTATAACGTTAGCAATATACAATCCTTTATCAATTCTTTCCTTTAAATTTGTTTACCTAATATTACGTTAGCATATACTTTAATAAAACCGTGCAACTTATTTACACTGAATCATGCAACTATTAATACAAAAAATTATTACATGATTCGGTGTAAATAAGTTGCATCTTTCGGTATAACGAGTTCTATACAGTTTTACAGCTCTACAAAAGTGTCGGTGCTTTTGATTTTGTATCTCTTTGGTCCATATCATACGCCCCTCTCTAGATGGACCTATGGCCTATTAACTTGGGGCCATCAACATTAATGGGCCCATTTTTAAGCCCACAATAAAAGGAGCCCAATAAGAAAACGGCCTGCTTATCTATTTATTACATCATCCGACAAATACGTGAATTCCAGGTAAGAAAAAACCTAATTTCCATTTTCTCAAATTCTCTGTCACAGATCTACCAGGGCATTAAAACCCCCCAAAACCAAGCCAAGGCACAAATTCAGTTTATTTTCATCATATTGCCCTCAAATTTCCCCTAATTTTACACATTCGAAAATTTAGGCGAAAAGGAAAAGGAGACGGGGATTTTGGCGCGTAAATCACGATGCCGATGTGGAATTCGGTGGCTAATTTGAAGGAAAGTCTGAGTAAAATTGCACTTGATGTACACGACGATGATGATGAAGAGCTGTCGATTTATACTTCTCCCCCTCGCGATCAATCCGTGAATGGAGATTCAGGTTCTGAGCGGAGAATTTCTCGCAATTTTACTCGTTTTTCGGATGCATCTTCGCCGATTATGAATGGCTTTGATTCCCCTTCTAATCATGAGGTATTTAGGTTTATTTGTGTTTTATTGGTTTGATCTTACTGTGAATTGTTAGTGTGTGTGATTATATAATTAATGTTAAAACTGAGACGAGATGAACTCGCATCTTTCACTTATCTTAATTCACTGATACATGCGTCAATTTGGCTGCGTTGACGGAATGAATTTCTCTATTGAATAACTGTACTGCTTTGAATCTGTGGCACCTCTTTTGATCGGCTCTCCTGTTGTTTGTAATGATTATGGACGAATCTCGTTTTCTGCTTGATGGTGTTGCTAGAGGCTGCATTAGTGTCTAGGTGTAGGAACTAGTTCCTGAAGTGATCTATAACTTATGGAGGCAGATGAATATTATGGCCTCACACTGCCTAGGGCTAAAACAATTTTTCTATTTTTCTTTGTCCTTTTCATTTTATGATGGATTTTTGTTATTTGGGAAAGAACATGTTAATTTATGTGTAATAAGTCTCTATTGTTTTAGGAGAATGAAAGCTAATTAATGAACTGCAATGAATATATCTGGTGTTCTCGAATGAAATGATGTTCTTCATTGATTTGGCCATATCTGTTTTTCGGTGGTGTATTCATTCGTCCTGAGTAGCGAACAACTGTGTGTCCTGATATTTCTAATGTTAGCAGATTGAAGAATACAAAACCGAAATTAAGAGACTCCAGGAATCTGAGGCAGAAATAAAGGCACTATCAGTTAATTATGCAGCTTTATTGAAGGAAAAAGAGGTACATCCATCTTCCGGACCCTGATTTCCATCTTCTGGTCTGTCTTTCGCAAAATAAGTAGATCACATGGCTGTTATCTACATGCAATATTGCTTCGACATATTACCAGTACTCTATCCTGTGCTGTAAATAGCTATTACTTCATGGTGACAGCATTACTTTGTTTGCTGAAATACTCCACCCTCAAGCTGAACATAAAAACCATATTTTTTCCGCTGAATCAGCTAGTCACTTTACATTTGAAGTGCTGGTACTTTCATGAGAACACAAATGCATAACTAAGTTTTGGTATATAAGTTCTTAAACCACCTAACAGTGGTGTTCCTCATGCTGAGTGCTAATGTTTTACAAGACATCATTCATATTACAATGTACATTCTGAGATTGGAAGTTACAATAGATATGAGTCCCTCTTGAAGACTACTACATGTTTGAAGATGCGTAGCTGAGAAGTTCTTTTGTGATTATGTTCAGAATTTAGTTTTGATGGGCTCTTATGCAGTTTTTATTTTATTTTATGATTTCACGACAGGGTCAAATATTGAGGATGACCGAAGAAAATGGCTCATTGAAACTTAATCTTCTTAGTACAAGTGCTGCTCATGGTGCATCTAAAACTGGTCTTAAGGTAGATGTTCATCTCTAGAGGACTAGTGGAATAATAGGGTTTTTTCCAGTATATTTAAAGTTCTACTCCCTCTGTCCCATGAGGACTTGAACACTGATAATGGCACACAAACCAAGTGAAGTGGGATTTAGTGGGTTTGAGTGGAATAAAATAAGGGTGTTGTGAGTGTATTAATATTATGTTCGTTTCCATTTTGGGAATGTTCAAGCAATGTTGGGAGGCAAGTGTTTAAGTAATCGCGTGACGGAGGGAGTATTATTTTGTACATAATATGAATTTATTCTAAAGAATATGGACTTTGTGTGTATTTTAACATCTCATCTTCATATCTTGTTGGATCTAACTTCTATTAGGTTACATACCCACAAGCTGGGAATGTCTTTGCAGAATAATTGCAAAATCAATTTCAATATGATAATCGTGTCTTCTGAAGGAGTGAAGGTTGTTTTGGAATCAATTCTGATATGATGTTTTCTTCTTAAGGTTGTTTTGGATAATGATGGTCACCTTGGGTTAGTGTGTTTAGAGGTTTAACTGATGAGAAGAAAGCATAATATGATGATAATTTAGTTTGTGTATTACTAGTAATTATACTTCAAACCTTGCAGGCAAATATCTACATTTCCAATCTCCATTTGCATGTATGAATAAATAATGTAGAAAGATTATCTTATTTCTGTGAAACTAATATTATCTTCTGTATTGATCGTTGCCTAAATTTATAAAACTTGTCAGGGGAGTGGAGATATTTCACCTAATCGCCACAATAGAGGTGCAACAAAAATCCGTTCAGCTGGAAGCCCACTAAACAATGGTGGTGTACTTAAACATGACAGTTTCAGCAATGGAACCACTTCAACTAGTGCAAAGGTAAGATAAGCTTTCTTTTGCCAGTTATAGGAGTTGTATTTCTTCTTATGTTTTTACTTTTAGTTCTTTAGGTTTGACAGGATTTAGTTGCAATTTACTTCACATACCAGCTACTTCAACATGTGGTCTTGGTGATTAAAAATATACTCCTGTTGCCTCTACATTTGCTACAGATGTTATGTATTTTGTTTTCCACAATGAGTGAACTGGGTGATAGCTATTTTGATGCCTTTTAGGAACTCTCAGATACAATCGAAGACCATAATAGATCCCTTACTTTGATTCAAGCAACACATGAAGCACAAGTGAAACAAGTGATGGTGGAACTTGATAAAGAACGTGGTAAGTTGGCAAGTATGGAGACGAGATTACAAGGTATTTATTCGTTCTCGAAGGCACAACTTCATAAGCTTGGCCCTTGGAATATTTGGTTGACTCATTTATTCTATTTTCTAGAGGAGCTGAAGTTGAATGGATCATTTCAGCAGGAGTTGAGCTCACTAAAAGATGAAAAACATAAAGTGAGTGCTTATAGTTGCTTCCTCCACCCCCACCCTTTGATTTTATGATTACAATGGCTTCTAGCATCACTCTGCATAGTTGACCATATTAATATGTATGATGTTATTTGAGAAAGCTTTTAATCATATCAGGATAGTGTCTGGTTTTCTTCCTTTTTGGGTATGTTAAAAAAGAAATTCGAAAATTTTGATCTTTATTTTGAGTCAGATTCCACGAGTAACTTCATGTTTGCTGTGTATTGAAATCCTCATTATCTTATTAATCATAAATGATAAATTTTATTGACAAATTGATACATGCTTTGTCCTGAAGTCCACTGTATTTACTGGTATACATCCTGAACTAAAAAGAAAATCATTATTTTTTGTTTTCAGTTGTTGAGAGAGATAAACAGAACTCGTGACGAGCTGAATCAGAAAATATCAGAGATAGGAAGATTGAGAATAGAGTTGCAGAGAAGAGAAATAGGAGAAACTGATGACACCGTGGAGAACTTGAAAAAAGTCATTGCTACCTTGGAGGATGAAAATAAAAATATTAAGGTATATGTCTTACCATGACTATTAAAGCATTCCCTTGAGAAAGTTTTTTGCATGTTTTATTACGTATTTTTCCAATTGTGCTAGTATGTTTTTGTTTATTTAGCTATGTATGTGTACACATTCACATACATATTCTTACAGACGTTGGACTTTACCATTTTTTCATGGTAGAAAGAAAAAGATGACATTGAGGCTGCCTTAAAAGCAACTCAATCGTATCCAGTTCGCTTACCAGATGGTGATGATCCTTCAAATAAGCATTCGAGTACCATGATGGAGGTAGGTTTTAAGTTGTGCCATTTTGATGAAGATCTCTCTTACGTTATTCCTTTTATTCATTTACCCTGCCTATATTCATTTGATCTTTTTTTTACTCGTCCAACATTGAGAATATTATATATTCTTGTTTATTGAAGTTGTCATTACTCATTATCCATATTAAATCGTTTAATGTGCATACAAGAAGAAATAGCATAATTAATCTTAATTTTATGCCTCTTTTTCTTTCTTTCCTGTAGGGATTTCCAGGGAAGGAGGAGATGCAGCAGTCTCTGCATAAAATGGAGAATGATTTGAAGGAAGCACAAAGAGAAAGGGACAAAACGTTGCAACAATTGAATCGTCTGAAGCAGCATTTGTTGGAAAAGGTTTATGCCTTCACTGTCTTTATTGGTTGGCCATCATGAACAAATATCCATGAGTACCAACAAGGAAATTGTTTTATTATACAACCCAGCCTACTAAAATCTCCAACTCATTCACAGGAATCTGAAGAATCAGAGAAGATGGACGAGGACAGTAAGATCATTGAGGAACTACGAGGAATCAATGAGCACCAAAGGGTTCAAATCTCACGTTTGGAGAAGGCTCTTAAGCAGGCAATTTTGACTCAGGATGAAATAAAAATGTCCAACAATAATGAACTTGTGAAGGCTAAAGAAACTATAGATGAGCTTAATAGGAAATTGACTAGCTGTATCAGCACAATAGATGCCAAGAATATGGAGATTCTGAATTTGCAAACTGCGCTCGGCCAGTATTATGCCGAAATTGAAGCCAAGGTGAACCCTGTCTCCTGTTGAAAAAATATGAGAAAAAGAAGGTATAGCTTTATAATCATTGGGTATTTGCATTTCAGGAGCGTCTTGGTGAAGATTTGTCTGTCACAAAAGAAGAATCAGCTAGACTTTCCAAGCAGTTGAAGGTGTAATTTCTGATCTTGGCCATCTTGATTGTTTAACTAATTGTTGCGTTCAGGAAGTCAAGAAATATGTTAATATTGCCTGATGAAATGGTTTATTCACTATTAATATAAACATAGTTTGTGCTCACGCTCTAGGTAAGCAAGCAAGATAGTTTTGTATACTTTGATACTAACTTGTCGACATCTCAAAGCCTTTGAATGTTCAATGACGATTCATACAAATCTAGATCTAGGGTTTAAGTTTAGGGTTACATCTTGCTAATTCTCTTGTTCTCTTCTTTATATGATTCCAGGAAGCACACCAACAAGCAGAAGTATTAAAGAGGGAAAAGGAGGAAATTATAGGGAAACTTTCACAAACTGACATGAAACTTACTGATGGAAAGAACAGAGTTAAGAAGCTTGAGGAGGATAATGAGAAATTGCGGCGAGCTCTTGAACAAAGCATGTCAAGGTTAAACAGGATGTCAGTGGACTCAGATTTCCTTGTCGACAGGTTAGATAAATGAAGTTTCTAAACCTTGTTGGAAACTGGAATCATCTATTTGGAGGCATTGTATGAGCATGCTATCTTTTTCCATTTTAAAACTTGAAAGCTTTCCATTTTACTCTGAATTTTTGTATGTTACCCGTGGAGCAGTATCAAGTGTGCTGTTGTAATGTGAATGGTCTCATTTGCAGGCGTATTGTGATTAAATTACTAGTGACGTACTTCCAGAGAAACCACAGCAAAGAGGTATTATGTGTTTACACACCCAAGCTTTCTGTATAAGCTGTCCTTTTAATGATATATTTATTTTCCAGGTTCTGGATCTAATGGTTCGGATGCTGGGATTTTCGGATGAGGACAAGCAAAGGATTGGGGGCGCTCAACAAGGGGCTGGCAAAGGTGTAGTTCGAGGTGTGTTGGGTCTTCCAGGTCGATTAGTTGGGGGCATGTTGGGTGGCGGCTCTGCTGATACTCCTTCTACTACCACATCTGATGACCAGGTATTTTTCTTCAACCCTCTTATATTCACTTAATTCTTTTTTATGCACGCTCACATGGATATTGTGTATTGTGTTCTTCAATTGATTGAATAATAAGTTGTTATTGTGCTCAATGAATTATTACCCACACTGGTCTTTATACCACCATAGTGACATCTCTATGAGGATTCTGATATTGCCAGTACGGTTTCTAAACTACTGCTAGACAATTTTTTGCAGTCATTTGCAGATCTGTGGGTGGACTTTCTTCTTAAAGAGACTGAAAGAGAGAAACGAGAGGCTGCAGAAGCTGCAAATGTTTCGATTTCAGATCAAAACTCCCCTGTACCAACACCTCTGCCAGATCATCGGGTAACTACAGCGGCTGCGCCAAGCGTCCCAAGACCTAGTAGCCCTTACTTCAACCAAAACCGGTCGCCCACATACTCTCCCGGGAACTTCCTCCGACGTCAACATTCCGATTCTGAGTTTTCGACGGTTCCGCTCACCTCATCAGAGAGTAGTTCTCAAGGCTCAAGAGTACCCCCAAGGTACTGATTTATTTATGCAAATTGCGACTGTAAATACACGAAAGGTGCACGATTTCTACCTCCGATAAATGCCTACGTTCTTTCAATTCATTGTTTCATTTGTTAAATGGGAGAGTAGCCCGAGTGAGAGCATATATGTAGGGGCATTATATTCCTTTCTGTTATGGAGTTGCATATAGTATAAACTTTGGAAGCGAGAAGATGCACAGATTTAGATAGGGTTCTGAAGAGTTCATGTATGCTTTAAAGTGTATATAAGCATTACAACAGGAACACATCATCTTATGTTTTTTGGCGTTCCGTACGTGGATTTTTACTTGTTTGTGTTTGATTTTCATGGGTGCTGTGGATTTTTACTTGTTTGTATCTGGTTTTCATGGGACAGCACCCATTTTACGCAGATCATCGGCATTCAAGTCGTATGTTTTTTGGATTCTCTGATAGGTGACTGATGTTATATGTTCTGCACGAATTCAAATATGATTTTTTATGCTATTTCTGTCCAAAATATAGATCGAGTACGAATGCTGATATTATCCAATTTCCAATGAACATGATTCTTTGGTTATTATTGTCGAAATATTGTGATCCGGTCTATTTGTCAACCCGAATTTGTTTGTATCATGCCAAGATATCTTTACTTTTGGACGAAAAAGAGTTTTGATTGAGTTAACCATTATCCGACCAGCCTATTTCTCTGGCAAGTTATTTCATATTTGTATTCGTAGTAACAAAATTTGTAATGTGCATTATTTGGTACCATCTTATTTAGGAATAAAAAATGACAATCTTATGTAAACTAATTTTACTGTATAATTAATTTTTGTGATAGTTGTGAATCAGTTTGAACCAAAAAAAATAAAAGGAAACTATCATCAAATCAAACAATTGGGTGGAATAATAAAAGGGTTTTAATGCGTGAAATTCAAAATCCTAATTTCTTTCAAAATTGTCGACAATTATATCATGTTAAACAGTACTCTCCTATTCAAAATATATGATGTTTTGGCTTTTTACACGTTTATTAATAAGAAAAAATTATACCAAAATTGTCCTTATTTATGAAAATTTATTTTTAATGACATGCCTTAATTATTGGAGGGAGTCACAAAAAAAATAAAGAGAGAGTAATAAATAAGGACAACGTTGGGAAATAAAAGCTAAAACATCATATAATAGATAAATAATTAAAAAGTCAAAACATCTTATATTTTGAATATATATTTTGAATATGAGGGAGTAAATTATACTATTGATTAGGATCGGCCACAGGTGGCAAAATTCAACAAAACAAGATTGGTAAATGTCTACAGCCAAGAATCCACTTTAAGAACCTAAAAACATGAGCACCAACTAGCATGTAACAAGAACAAAACCACATGTTTTCAGTGAAATTTCAGAAAATACAAGACGATACTACAATAAATAAACACAACACGAACAAAAGCCCCATCCTCACATCACCATGGATGCCAAGTGTTTACCTCTCTAAGCTCGTTTCTTGTCAGAGGGTCCCTTCGGTATCTTGCTCAAGACTTTATGGTCGAGAATTGCATACTGCTTCTTGATTTCATGTAGTCCTTTCTCAGCAAATGCATCGATCTTATCATCATACTTCTCATACAAAACTGGTAGAGTATGCAGCAAAACGAAAGCTGGAAAAATGATATAGGGAAAGTCAGAACGATGTATTACCCACAGCTACTATTTGTTCTGGGATTGCAAAAGAAATGATTGCTTACTTATGTAAAACAGCGTCAAGAAGCTGCAGCAACTTCCCACAATTGAAATAAACCAAAGTCCAGCAACAACCTGATAATAAATAAAATGTTAACACAGCTGTCGAATATAAGATAAATGAGAAATATGTGCAACTGCTCAACTAAGTCATAAAGACTCTAGAAAAAGTGAAATTAGAATGATCCAATACGAAAAACAAATTTGAACAAGAAATTAACCACCACAAACAACTTTTGGAAGAGTAACAGCAGTAGATTTGGTCAGGGATCTGCCAAAAAGACTGAAAATAGCTTCATCATGACAAGAGTTCACCATTTTACCTAAAAACTCGTCAAGCTGATATAAATATTTTACCAAATATTACTCATCCATAGTGAATAACATATGGTCCATTCTACAGACTGAGTTAGAGGTTGGGAATTTCACAATATTTTACGTTTATGGTATAGGTGTTGCCAAAAACTCCATAGTAGTATTACTCAAAACGGTAAAGGTACAAACAGTGATCTGTTCATTACCCCAAGAAACTTCTTCAGATCCCGTCCAGATGCAATGTCTCTCAACACGGCGAAAGCACGATTGATCTCAATACGAAGGCCTGAGGCAATCTCCAAGAAAGGCTCCGCTGGAAGGCGAACCTCTGGAATATGGGGAGGCCTCCTGCAGACACATAAGAGACATAGTACATATAACAGGTGGACATTCTCCAAGAACAAGTTGATCAAAAAAACTATATGGCAAGCTCACTTGTTAATGAAGATCGAGGCATTGGACCACAAGAAAGATAAAGATAGCGCAAGGACGGCAATGTGGCAGATCAGAGTGAGCAAGTGGTACTCAAGTAATTCAAATAGAACCCAGACTGCTGTTGCTACACCGAGCACTGAACTAGAGATTTTCTTGTTCCTCCACAGGAATACATCAGCAGCTACAAAAGTTATTTACATTTGCATTGTCAAATTATGTACTAAATTGATAGGAATATTAATTTGCGATACCATTTAAGCTCAAGCCACATTCTGCTAGCAAGCCAAAGATCTAAACAACCATTTTCCCACATTAGTTTGCTTAAACATTTTCGAATTCTAAACATCAGCTAGCAACCACTTAAGCTCAAGTCAAAAGTCTAGACATCAGCTATATTGCTAGAAAATTGATTTACTCAAGCCACATTCAATCTAATGCTCATAAAGTAGTTCGCTCGAACACTTTCGAATCCTAAACATAAGCTAGCAACCATTTTCATATAGTAGTTTTGCTTAAACATTTTCGAATTCTAAAGATCAGTAGCAACCATTACATCACCTAGGTTGCTAGCAAAATTATTAAGTCAAGCCACATTTAATCTAATTTTGGTACAGTAGTTTGCTTAAACATTTCGAATTAAATTGTTTGCAACAAATTCTCACTGTTAAGGCACGATGAAAACGCAAGCACCAACACATATTAAACATTACTCTAGAGTGAACTACACCAAAATCCAGCAGCTAGAGCTATTTTTGACAGAGCATGATATATTATATCTAGCAAATGCTAATTATGAGCTCTGAAAACATGTAGCACGGAGCCTAATATCATCTTCGCAAAATTAATCACCGAAACATAAAAAAAGCGGATCCAAATCCAGAACTATATGCACATATTTAAAAAAGTCACAAGCACAGGACTACAGAAACAGTCAGTACATAAAATTACTACGAGTGTGTGCATAAGCGCCTAATAAGTACGTTTTCCTCCGCCGAAAACCTTGTGCACCGGCTTCTCACGGCCGAACAAACGGTAAATCTTCTCCTTGGAGGTAGAATCAGTCTTCGCTACCTTCGCCTCTAGCTCCGGTTCCGAAGAGGAAGAATTCGAGGAGTCGTCGCCGCCGTGAAACTTATCGGAGATTTTATCAGTCAACGACTCCACACCTGGATCCGAAATCTCCTCTTGCTCTGCCATCTACGATTCGAACAGCCGATTTGAAATCCAAAATCAAGTAAAATTATCCCCAAATATACAGATTCAAACCAAAAAAGCTTATGAGCTAAGAAAAGAGAAGGTGGATGCAAAAGTTAGGGGAGTAGAAAAGCGTGGGTTAAGTGTGAGTGTGGGTTTTATGTACCAAGGGGAACTCCAAGCCTCAGGTCTGGAGTTTGGTTCGGCATCTTTTTGAATTTAACTTTGTTTTAGAATTTTTAATTTTTGACAGAAGGGCAAATATGAAATAACGATAGCCTTGGTGCGATTCTTTTTTTTCTTCTGAAAAGCATTAACATTCTAATTAATTTTTTTAGGCAATTTTATTCACTCGTCTGAAAATTAGGTTCTCTTTTTTTATTGGGTATTGTCTTTGTCAATTTCAATAACAAGCATATTAATTTGTACATGAGAGATGATTGATGAGATCATTTTCATTCATTAAGAATGTATAATTTAAATCATATAAGATCTATTTATTATTCGCCAGCTTATTATTATTGCTGAACTTCAACAATAAGATTATGAGACGGTCTTATGGTGAAATGGGGCATAAGTTGAACATTGACGTTTTAACACTTTTGAAGGAGTAGGTGTAATTTGTATAAAGTTGTACTTCATCTTATACATGAAACTGTCTCGTATTAATTTTTTTTGTCTAAGATTAATTAGTAAGTACAGCAATTAAATTCTTTATGAAATAGGTCGAAAGACTTTTAAGGGTACCCCCCAAAAGTACAAATTGGACGGTGGAGAGTAGCGGTGGAGGTGAGAAAGGCCAGTGGACGGTGAGGATTAAGTATGTGATATATACGAGGTTCACCGACAGGCGTACACGTGTCAGCAAGATAAGTTATCGTGTTTACGTGTTATGATATGTGGGGTTGGAAATGTTTTTTTTTTGGGGGGGAACTGAATGGGGTTGGAAATATTGAGGGGTGAAGATTTGACATTAAGGAATATTCGTGGGCCCGTTACATATTGGGCCAAAAGATCAACTCCAAAACTCCGTTTGGGCTTTCGACGTTTAATTAAGAGTATAATAATTCAATTTGATATGTTATTAATTCACCTTTGAAATTAGCTCAGATGTGGATGGTTTTGATTTCAAAGACATAAAATTGTGAAAATAAAGAATACGCTAAAAATTATAGCATTAATTTTCTTTTTCTTGATTAACCAGAAGGAAACAGAACCAAGTAAAGCTACAAATATTATGAATTTTATTGCAAATTTGTTTATAAATATCTCGAGTTTAATTAAAAATTATTAGGTTGATTAATGATATAGATTAAGCAAAAGGCAATATTCTATATTTAACCCTTTAACCTCCCCATCTTCTTTTACCATAAATAAACATACTTTTTTACTTTTTATTGACAAAGTGAGTGCGCTATATAGTTGGAAAGCTGAGGGGGTCTTTAACTTTGCTACTTAAAGTTGGTATCCCCACCATCAGTCTCTCAACAATATGCTGGATTTGCCTACTTATATCGAGGCAAATTTTTGCTGCTTTTATGATTATTATTTTCATTATCATTATTATAATTACTATTAATTATAGTTATTATTCTAGATTTCAACTTTAAAAGAATATCACAAAAGAATCAAATTTTTAAAAGTTGATCTCTCATGAAGTAGGTCTATGTTAGGAATTTGAATTATTTGATCAATTTCATTCATTCCAACACATTTTTCAAACTCACTAAACTTGACTCATATCATACCCTGGATAAGTTCAAATGCCCATAAATTAAAAACAAGACTTATAGCATGAACTACGTTTATACAAGTTTTTGTAAATTTTTAAAAGAACCGCAAATAGGACTTATACTTTATTAATTTGTATAGGTAACATATAACAAGTTCACACAAGATATGTTATGATACAATATTACAATCTCTAATTAGCTAACTAGTTAAAAATGGTCATCAAAATGGCCTTGCTGGTTTCTCCAACACAGCAGAAAAGAAGACCTCTCTATGATCATTCTTATCCCACTTAGGCACTAGAACCCACTTATGTTTCTTGTACCTCAACATCTTAAACACTTGCAAATAATCCTCCAAATCCTCCTTCAAACAGAAAAAACTGTCGATCCACAACAGCCCTCCGGGCCTCAAAACTCTGTCCCAATCATACACCACGAAATCCAACAGAACCAGGTCGATCCACCCATCAAGAAACCGAGTCGTGTGGATCAAATCGAGCGTGTTATCAAAGAAAGGCAGCCGTTGATTTACGGTCAAGTAAAGCGGGATCAGGCCACGTAGAGAGATCATTTCGTTAAACGGAGCTCCAAGATTGATTGAAGCTGACACTATAGTCACATTGTGCTCCCTCATTCTAGCGGCGAATGAGCCCGTTCCAACGCTGAAATCCAGCCCGATTCTGATCTCTCCGGGCTTCAAATCAAGAACTTCGGATATCAAAAAGTCAGAAGATAAATTTGAAGTCAGGATCCACCTTGGAAACTCATGATCCTTGAGATTGAAGCAATCCGAACACTTGAAGAACCCTTTTGGCGTGGAGTTGGTCACAAGGCAACTGAAGTTCTTGCACCTGCACTAACGGGAAAGTTATTTTTTTAGGACACTATCTTATGGGGTTTAACATAACCATGACACTGTTTTTGCAAGTCTACTAAACTAGAACGCTATTTTTATGAGCTTGCAAAATTAGAATACTATCTTTATATAGTTGTAAAATTTGGACACTATCTTTTAAACTAGGCAAATTTAGATCAAATTTCACCAATTGCTTGTCAAATCTCACATGAGGCTCAAATGCGGCTTGCAAAACTAGGACACTATCTTTATGGGCTTGCAAAATTAGGACACTTTCTTTTAAATTGGGCTAATTTAGACCAAATTTCACTAAATGATGATCAAATCTCACGTGGGAACTCAAGCCGCCTTTGAGCCTCATGTCAGATTTGGCACGCAATTGGTGAAATTTGACCTAAATTTGCATATTTTATAAGATAGTGTCCTAATGTTCCCACGTGAGATTTGGGCAGCATTTAGTGAAATTGTCTAAATTTGCCCAATTTAAAAGAAAGCGTCCGTAAGACAATGATTTTCCCCACCTGTAACCGCTCCAACGGACGTTCCTATCATCGGGTATGGCCCACAAGGACTCGTTGATAGGCAGGGGCTTGACGTAGAACCGAGGGGCTTTGGATAGGCAACGCCTGCGTGGCAGAGGATCACAACCGTGGACCAGCAACTTCTGGGCCAATTTCCAGTCATCGTTGCAGATGTCTCCGACGTCGTAGTCCATGTACCGTTCCAGCTCTTCCTTCATCGAGAAGCACGCGTGGCCGATGCTCGTAAACGTCCCGTTTGCACCCATGAAGTTCTGTTTTCCCAGCCTGTTTGGCTTGATTTTGATGTACTTTCTGATTTCTTCCGTGAGGAAAAACTCGGATGGATCTTGAATGTGATCATGAATCGAATTGTTCTCTTTTTGTAACTCGGAAACGGACACGGATTTGTGGACTGATTCGACGAGGCCTAGGATGTCCGCGAGGAAAGATGCGTGTTTCGTGTTGTGGTGCGATTCTTGATCTTGGGAGTCTCGCATCTGATCGAGCTGTTGATGGATTTTGTGGATTACGATTTCGACGGTTTCTTTGATCTCCTTTGTGTTCATGCGGTGATCCGTGAAGGATTTGTAGTTGTACGAGGAATCGGAGTCTAGAAAGGATTTGAAGGAGTTGGCTTTTGATAAAGTGGCTACACAGACTAGAATTGTAACAACGCCGATAAAGCTGATCAATCTGTTGATCCATCTCCATGATGTGAACTTGTTTATGATCATGTTGGTTTTAGGCATGATTTTTCTCACGAAGATTGGCCGGAGATTAGATTCAAGAATCTAGCAAATGTACAACCATGATATGAATCAAGAAATTGGAAAAAGTACACATACACAAACACAATCTAACTTAAATTTCTTATTCAAAGTCTTTAGTGGTGGAAGTTGACAAAAGATGATAATTTTGGGATTAGAGTCGTAAGTTGTAACAAAGTAAATACCAAGTAATCACAATTGTTAAGCACCGTATGTCCTTTAATTTTAATAACCTTATCTCGCTTTATGAGTATAATGTAAATTAGCTCTCACAAAAGCCAAAATTTTATGTGTAAGAAAAAAGCTATCAACTACTCCTTGAAGACTATCCTTCTCAAACTCATGATTTTCTCATATGATGTATTATTTCTCCAATCAATTTAAAGAAATTGGTCCGATACCGTACTGTTGGCTGTGCTGGGTTACAACCCATCCTATTTTTTGGGGAAAAAAAAATTATTACTAAAAAAATAGCCTACAACTTTAAAGATAATTGAATTTGCAACCTTTTGGCAAAGGATCCAAGACTTTACCACCAAACTACTTTCATATTTATCTCTCATTTGCAAAATATATGTATATTACTCTTGAATAAATTATAACTATATATGTATATTTTGTTTCCGTATTCAGCCCATCCTATATTTTATCCTAGCTCCGCCCTTGCTAGTATCTACACTTTAGATGATCATGCATTCGTCCCATCACAAAATTCACATAAAACACAACACTCACACACACACACACTCTTTTATAAGGGGTTAAAGTTTTTGTCCTATTGTAAACACCAAATAAGGTTTATGTGTGTACCATCAAATGAGTTTCTTTCACATGAAGTGACTTGGAGTTGACGATCCGTTCTGTAGACCCATAGTAAATCACATCAATGTTGACTATTTAATCACAATGGGCGGAAATTTCTCATCTACTCCGTAAATTAATGTGGCGTATTGACGTTACTTTATTTTATAGAAGATGCATGCCCCCTTTCACCAACTAAATATATTCTTACAACATCACTTTACTAAGTAAATATTTTTATAATAAACTCGAATTTGTCTTAATCTGATAGTGAACGTATATAATTATATTTGAATGATAGGTTTCGTCAAAAAAGAAAAGGACTTGAATGATGCTTGTTTGTGCAAATTCGATTCAATTATATGTAAAGGTAGGGTGGGGATTGAATGTAAAGGAAAGCTTGTTAAAGGGGGAATTTGTTTGGCTCCAGACTACTCAATCAATTGATTAAATGCACAGACTTC